>SJXQ01013069.1:425260-544428 GCA_006408695.1 Aepyceros melampus
AAAGCAAAAATAAACAAATGGGATCTAATTAAAATTAAAAGCTTCTGCACAACAAAGGAAACTATAAACAAGGTGAAAAGACAGCCTTCTGAATGGGAGAAAATAATAGCAAATGAAGCAACTGACAAACAACTAATCTCAAAAATATACAAGCAGCTTATGCAGCTCAACTCCAGAAAAATAAATGACCCAATCAAAAAATGGGCCAAAGAACTAAATAGACATTTCTCCAAAGAAGACATACGAATGGCTAACAAACACATGAAAAGATGCTCAACATCACTCATTATCAGAGAAATGCAAATCAAAACCACAATGAGGTACCATTTCACACCAGTCAGAATGGCTGTGATCCAAAAGTCAACAAGCAATAAATGCTGGAGAGGGTGTGGAGAAAAGGGAACCCTCTTACACTGTTGGTGGGAATGCAAACTAGTACAGCCACTATGGAGAACAGTGTGGAGATTCCTTAAAAAATTGCAAATAGAACTGCCTTGTGACCCAGCAATCCCACTGCTGGGCATATACACCAAGGAAACCAGAATTGAAAGAGACATGTGTACCCAATGTTCATCGCAGCACTGTTTATAATAGCCAGGACATGGAAGCAACCTAGATGTCCATCTTCCATGTTATTGATTTTCCTTAAATGCTTAGTAACCTTTGATTTCCTTTTTATGTTTATGAATATTGATCAGTACATATACTGAGTTTGGTTTTCTTTGTAGCTGTGTTCAGTCTGGCTTTATATCAGTCAGAGTACAAATAGAAAAATAGAAAGCACACTAGGTATTTCAAACATTAGTACAGATCAAATTTTTAAAACAGAGATTCTACAAGATTGTTGGAAATTGTGGAGATGCAAAGATGGCAAGATCAAGTTACTCAAAGACAAATAAATAAAGGAGGTTGCTACCATCTCTGTGCCAAAGAGGAGAAACTACCTAAAGGCCAGATCAGCTCCTGTTATTGAAGCCCATATGCATGAGTAGGAACCCAGTAATTTGATCTAAGTGGTTGGGACTGGGGTCTACAGATTTAAATGACTTCAGGAAAATGGCAAGTTCCCCACAAAAGATGAAGCAAGGGGTACTCTTTCTACCCCCTTCTGATGCCTATGTCAGAAGCTTTCTCTATCTCCTTTATACTTTAATAAAACTTTATTACACACACACACACACACACACACACACACACAAAAGATGAAGCAAGTGGACCAGTGGGTATGAAATAGCAAGGATGGTACTGTGGCTAGCTGGACAATGCACATCTGGCCAAAAAAAATTTGCATATAGCTTTTATAAAATATTTTGCTGTCTAACATGAGTTTGCTATTATTTGTGGACTTGAATGCTAGTAAATTATATCCTACTTTATCATTTTATTATAATCATATGTGTGTGTGTATATATATATATATATATATATATATATATAGATATAAAATCACATATCACAGCATGTTTTGGGCCATAGTGTTCTAAACAGTTGTTTTTTATTCAGTGCTTTTGAAGGTATAGGAAAATGATTCTGTTTCTTTAAATACTTTATAGACTGTTTTTTGTAGCTGTGACAAACATGAGCTGAAGTATCATGATTTGGATGCCTTCCAGACATGAATATCACTTTTCAAACCATAAAAGGAGAGATTGGATCTTTGGCAAATGGACTAGAATGGACTGAACATTGGAAGAACTGGCTTTATGCTGACTGACGCAGTGAGAAAAGGAAACAACAGACAGCAAAGCGGACCTGCTGTATGATTGCTTGAGTTTTCCCACATACTATTATGTTTATGGGGGAAAAACTCATACCAAGACCAAGCAACGACCTTCAACACTAGGGGAAAAGAACTAAGAAGTTTTCATGTCATATGCATGCCAGGCACTGTGCATGTGTCATTTTGTTTTTCTCGAGTCAACCTCCTAAGGCAGGCATGTCAGCCCATGTTGTTGTTGTTCACTAGCTCAGTTCAGTTGTGTCTGACTGTTTGCATCCCCATGGACTGCAGCACACCAGGCTTTTCTGTCCTTCACTGTCTCCCAGAGCTTGCTCAAATTCATGTCCATTGAGTTGGGGATGCCATCCAACCATCTCATCCTCTGTCATCCCCTTCTCCTCCTGCCTTCAACCTTTCCCAGCATCAGGGTCTTTTCCAGTGAGTTGGCTCTCTGATGACACATGGCAATCTGAGGCTTAGAGAATTTAAGTCCCTTGACCAGTCAAATTATTCAAACTATGAAGTGACAGTTCTGCTATTCAAACATAAATCTGTTTGATTTCAATACCCAGGTTCTTTCATCTATATCATATCATCTCTTTATGAAGTCAGAATTTGGTGAGACATTTCAGAAGACCTTGGGGAAAGTTCTCAACAAAGGAGTACTTTTGAGAGCTTTCAATTCCCTCCCTAACAATATGTTGGAAAAAAAATGTTGCAAGTTTTAGACATTTTACCGGTTAGTTTTTGAACAGCACAATAAACGGGTAGAATTTTTCCAACTTCACCTCCACTTAGATATCTATTGAGCTATCAGGCATTGAAGATCGCTGGCAGTGTTTGCTCTGTTCCGCAAATAGAGCAGTGATGACTCAAGCACACAGAGTTGGAATTAAACTTTGTTGCTCACACATACACCCTGAGCTGTGGTCCCCAGTGACTTACCACATTTCTGAATGTTGACAGTGAGCCATGTCTAAAATCCCAGCTAGGAATAGAAGGGGACTGAGAAACCAGATACCACTCACTACTTCCAGAAACCTCATGGCAGCATAATGGAAAAACCAGAGTAGTCCTTCAACAGGCAGCTGAAAGATTAAATTCTGGGTTGGCAGAATGAACCTATATGAAATGTAATTGATCAAGGGGCAACTGATTCTGTGACTTGTAATAAACGAGAGACCCCTGGAAGCCTGGCACTTTTGAATGGTGTCTGGCTGTATTCATTCCTGTTTAAGAGCAACATGTTAATATGTTTATGAGCATATAATGGGTGCTGCCTAATACCACTAATTGCCACTTAATTTTAATCTTGGGTTTTAGTCTTTCTGTGTGCTCTATGATCCCTTAATTGGTTAATTAGACCAGCACTAGTGGTGGAGGAGGTGAGAGTGCTGCTGCTGCCTGCATCTACTCATAAAAGACTGAAAGTCAATGGCCACTGCCCTAGGAGGACCACAGCTTGATTTTTTCCTTTGCCACATCTTGTCTTGAAACAGTTGTACCAGGAAAGCCCTTCATAGTTGTTGCCTGAGTGCTAAGTTGCTTCAGTCGTGTCTGACTCTTTGCAAATCTATGGACTATAGCCTGCCAGGCTCCTCTGTCTGTGGGATTCTCCAGACAAGAATACTGGAGTGGATTGCCAAGCCCTTCTCCAAGGGATCTTCCTAATCCAGGGATTGAACCCTGGTCTCTTATGTCTCCTTCATTGGCAGGCATGTTCTTTACCACAGTGGCACCTGGGAATCCCAATCACAGTTGCTAATATTTACTAAAAAGATCCTAAATGGCTTCCCAACAACCCCTCTAATCCTGTGGTCCCCAAACTTTGGCCTGCATCAGAACCAATAGATTGTGGAGCTGCCTGTTCATTAAATCTAGAGTGAAGACCCCAAATGTGCATTTCTAGTAAGTCCCTAGATAATGTTGAAACTACTGTACACTTTGAGCACTCTTGTTCTTACTGGATATGCCAAAGCCACCATAAAACACATGTCTTGGGCAATATTCAAAGACCTGGTCTTTCAGAAGCCCAGCACAGAGATCCAAGTCTTTGTGAAAAAGAATCACTGAGGAAAAAGCCAAATTCTGGTTTTTACCTTATGTAGGGGAAGGCCACAGTGACTCTTTAATTTAGTGGTTCTCAAAGTGTGGTTCCCCACCCAGAATTATTAACATCACCTGGGAGCTCGTTATGAAAGCAGAATCTCGGGCCCTACCCAGACCGACTGGATGTGACATTCTGCAGGTGGAGTCCAGCAATCTGTGTACTTTTGTTGCTGAGTCCAAGCTCACTTTGCTCACTGCATGACAGAGAATGAATCTGAGAGATGAGGCATTGAGGCAAGGAATACAACTTTATTTGAAAAACTGGCTGACCAAGGTGATGCGGACTAATGTCTCAGAGTAACCATCTTTTTGGGGGTCTGGATGCCAGGTTCTTATATAGAGTCAGAGAGAGAGCGAGAGAGATGAAATGAAGAACTAAATTCAAAAGGCAAAATAGACAGGGTGAGACAGTGAGGAAGTAAAGTGAAAGGGTCTTCAGTCTTGCAGAACATCTGTCTTTAGGAATGGCCAGACTTTGGAAGGAGTGTGTTAATCTCTTCTTTATGTTGTGGCTATTTGCAGGTGTGAGAGTTGGACTGTGAAGAAGGCTGAGTGCAGAAGAATTGCTGCTTTTGAAGTGTGGTGTTGGAGAAGACTCCTGAGAGTCCCTTGGACTGCAAGGAGATCCAACCAGTCTATGCTGAGGAGATCAACCCTGGGATTTCTTTGGAAGGAATGATGCTAAAACTGAAAGTCTAGTACTTTGTCCACCTCATGCGAAGAGTTGACTCATTGGAAAAGACCCTGATGCTGGGAGGGATTGAGGGCAGGAGGAGAAGGGGACGACCGAGGATGAGATGTTTGGATGGCATCACGGACTCAATGGATGTGAGTCTGAGTGAACTCCAGGAGTTGGTGATGGACAGGGAGGCTTGGTGTGCTGTGATTCATGGGGTCGCAAAGAGTCAGACACGATTGAGCGACTGAACTGAACTGACTGATTTGCAGGTGGGCAGGGCCAGATTCTCTCTCTATCAGCTATTTATAGGTACTTTAGTTTACAGTCAGGCAGAGGGGCAGGGTCCTCTGAGGCAGACTATTATTTTTGATACAATAACAAAAGCAATGTAAAGCAAGTCAAACAGTTTCCCACATGGAGTCAGAATTGGCTTTTTCTTGGCAACACTTTCACGTGTCCACTACCACGGGCGAGTTCCGGCACCACAAAGACTCTTCAGTTTGTCCTTTTATAAACATGCCCACCTCCCTCCCGCACAGGCCCCCCTCCTGTCCCTAACCCTTGGCCACCTCTAATCTGCTTTCCATTTCTAAAACGTTGTCATTTCAAAAATGTTGCATCAATGGAATTGTGCTGTATGTAACCTTTTGGGGTTCACTTTTTCCACTTAACATAATTCCCTGGAGATTCATCCAAATTGTGTGTATCAACAGCTTGTTCTTTTTTATTGCTGAGTAATTTTTATGGTCCTTGTGTACCACAGTTCATTCCTGGTGAAGGTCCTCTAGATTGATTTCAGTTTTTGACTATTACAAAAAAAGTGGCTGTTGAATATCCATGTACTGGCTTTTGTGTTAAGCATATGTTTTAATTGCTCTGGGGATAAATATCCAAGAATACAATTACCAGGTGGTATGTAGTTTCATTACTTTATTGATAAAGGTCTGTATTGTCAGAGGTATGGTGGCTCCAGTAGTCATACCAAACACCTGACCTGCCTCCTGAGAAATCTGTACACAGGTCAGAAAGCAACAGTTAGAACTGGATATGGTACAACAGACTGGTTCCAAATAAGGAAAGAAGTACATCAAGGCTGTATATTGTCACTCTGCTTATTTAACTTATATGCAGAGTACATCATGAGAAACGCTGGGCTGGAAGAAGCACAAGCTGGAATCAAGATTGCCGGGAAAAATATCAATAACCTCAGATATGCAGATGACACCACCCTTATAGCAGAAAGGGAAGAAGAACTAAAGAGCCTCTTAATGAAGTGAAAGAGGAGAGTGAAAAAGTTGGCTTAAAACTCAACATCCAGAAAACTAAAATCATGGCATCCGGTCCTATCAATTCATGGCAAATAGATGGGGAAGCAATGGATATAGTGACAGACTTTATACATTTGGGCTCCAAAATCACTGCAGATGGTGACTGCAGCCATGAAATTAAAAGACGCTTACTCCTTGGAAGAAAAGCTATGACCAACCTAGACAGCATATTAAAAAGCAGAGATATTACTTTGCCAACAAAAGTCAGTTTAGGCAAAGCTATGGTTTTTCCAGTAGTCATGTATGGATGTGAGAGTTGGACTATAAAGAAAGCTGAGTGCCAAAGAATTGATGCTTCTGAACTGTGGTGTTGGAGAAGAATCTTGAGAGTCCCTTGGACTGCAAGGAGATCCAACCAGTCAATCATAAAGGAAACCAATCATGAACATTCATTGGAAGGACTGATGCTGAAGGTGAAACTACAATACTTTGGCCACCTGATGTGAAGAACTGACTTGGAAAAGACTCTGATGCTGGAAAAGATTGAAGGCAGAAGGAGAAGGGGACAAAAGAGGATGAGATAGTTGGATGGCATCACCGATTTGATGGATGATTTTGAGTAAGTTTCAGAAGTTGGTGATGGACAGGGAAGCCTGGCGTGCTGCAGTCCATGGGGTTGCAAAGAGTTGGACATGACTGAACTGAACTGATGTGTGGATGAACAAGTTGGACCATAAAGAAGCTGAATGCCAAGGAATTAATGCTTTTTAAATGTTGTGTTGGAGAAGGCTCTTGGGAGTTCCTTGGACAGCAAGGAGATCAAACCAGTCAATCTTTAAGGAAATCATTCTTGAATATTCATTGAAAGGACTGATGCTAAAGCTGAAGTTCCAATACTTTAGCCACTTGATATGAACTGACTCACTGGAAAAGACCCTGATGGTGGGAAAGATTGAAAGCATGAGGAGAAGGGGATGACAGAGGATGAAATGGTTGGATGGCATTGCCAACCCAATGGACATGAGCTTGAGCCAGCTCAAGGAGTTGGTGGACAGGGAAGCCTGGAGTGCTGCAGTCCAGTTCAGTTGTCCATGACTGAGCAACTGAACTGATGTAGTTTCATGTTTAATTATAAAAGAAACTCAAGCTATTTTCCAAACTGGCTGAACCATTTAGATACAGTACTGTGGAAATCTACAACAAAGTATGAATAATCCTCTTCTCTGCATCCTTGCCAGCATTTGGTGTTGGTACAGTTTTTTCTTTTTCTTTTTTTAAAATATAAATTTATTTATTTTAATTGGAGGTTAATTACTTTACAATATAGCACTGTTTATAACAGCCAGGACATGGAAGCAACCGAGATGTCCATCAGCAGATGAATGGATAAGAAAGCTGTGGTACATATACACAGTGGAGTTTTTTATTTTTTAAGGCATTTTGATAGTGTTATAGAGAACACATTCTGACTCCATGTTGGAACTATTTCTTTGTATTTGCTTTTTTTGCTGTTGTTGTTATAATTAGACATAACAGTCTGCCTCAGAGGACTCTGTCCCTCTGCCTGATGGTTAAATTGAAATGCCTTTGTTCAGCTCATAGAGAGATAATCTGTGCCTCCACACTTACCTTTGAATGTCTGCAAGAAAGAAGAGATTAATATATCCCTTTCCAGACGCTGGTCATCCCTGGAGACTTTTTGCAAGGCTGATGGCCCTTATTGACTTCCTCACTGCTTTTCCCTCTCTATTCTGCCTTTTGACAGTTCCCCATCACCCTTCTCTGGTTCTGTAACAGAATCTGGCATCTAGAGCACCACAAGATGGTTGTTTTCTGTCATTAGTCCGCCATCTTTTCAGTCAGAATACAGTCGTATTTGCCTCACTACTTTGTCTCTTAGATTCATTGGCCTGTCATGTGGTGAGCAAAGTGAGCTTGTACTTTGTAACAATCAGTTCAGTTCAGTTGCTCAGTCATGTCGGACTCTTTGAGACCCCATGGACTGCAGCATGCCAGGCCTCCCTGTCCCTCACCAACTTGTAACAATTCTCTGTCCATCACAAAACTCATAACAACTCATAACAATAGGTGTGTAGTAATATCTCACTAGGATTTTAATTCACATTTTTCTAAAGACTAATGATATTGAACACCTTTTCATGTACTTCTTTTCTATCTGTATATCCTCCTCAGTGAAATGACAGCTCATGAGATTTTTTTCCATTTTCTAATTGCATTATTTTGGTGTTGTTGAAGTCTTACTACTAAGTTTTGAAAATGCTTTCTATATTCTAGATACCAATCCTTTCTTGGACATGGGGTTTGCAAACATTTTCTCCCAGTCTGTATCTTCTCTCTTCATCTCCTTCACATGGACTCTCATAGAGCAAATGTTCTTAATTTGATGAGGTCCATTTTTTTTTTATTAAAGAGATGATGCATAGTGACCGCTTTTTATTTGATTTTTCTTGTTTCTTGAGATAGACTTGTATCACTATAAATGATACTGCATTTGCTGTGTCCCAAAGACTTTGGAAAGTTGTATTTAAATATATATACATATATAATGGTAAAATATACATAACATAGTGACTATTTTAGAGTTCTAGTGACTGAGGTTTTTTTGTTTTGTTTTGCTTTTAGCATAGTGACTTTTTAGAACACAGATTTGATTATGTTGCTTTCCTGTTTAAAACCTTTGACTGCCTCTTTCCCTTAGGATAAAGTTTAAAGTTCTTAATGTGGATGAAAGCCCTCCACTATTCTGCCAGGAGGTCATTCTTCTTGCACTTTAGCCAAACAGGAATTACTTTTAGTTCCTCTAAGATATCTGGTGTTCTTGCTCTTCACTCCTGGGAACTTCTTCTTCTCTACCTTCTATTTCACAGCATGAACAGCACAAGGTGCTCTTGAAGTAGAGTGGTAAATGCCCATTTCCTTGCCTCCCCTCCATTATCTAAGCTCCTTGAAGGCAAGAACTACTTATTCATCACTCTCTTTCCATTGCCTGTCAAAATGCCCATTGCATAGGGCACTAGACCTAAGTCACTAAACCCTGAGACTGCAGCCCTCCCCACAGGACCACCTTCCAAGAAAAGAAAACAAATCTAACCAAAACTTTAGCTTCAAAATGAACATCACTCTCATAATCTCTGATGAGTTTTCAAAACATTCTGCAATTACAAAGCAGCCTTTATTTTTGAGCACTTGCGTGGCATGGTATTTTGGCAAAGTACTTTATAATGAGCTCGTTGATTGCTTCTCAAAACCCTTAATGAGAAATGTTCACCCTCTCTAAGAGATTAGAGACTGAGCCCAGATCAGAAAATCACATCTGAAGTCATATGGTAAATCATTAGCCCTCACCACAAAGTATCTTTGTCTCCTTGGCTTTAACCTTGATGTGTAATTGCTCATTATACTGGGGAAACACACAAAACTCTTGGGACACTTAGAGGGGGTTATTCAATACAATTTTCCTTTTTGGGTCATAAGCAAAAATTGAATGACAATTCTTTTATTTTTCATTTTTACTTTTTAAATTAATGTTTATTGGAATAATCGCTTTGCAATGTTGTGTTAGTGAATAGCAACTTATTCACTTGATCACTTATTCAGTGATCAATGCAAAGAAATAGAGGAAAAGAACAGAATGGGAAAGACTGGAGATCTCTTCAAGAAAATTAGAGATACCAAGGGAACATTTCATGCAAAGATGGGCTCGATAAAGGACAGAAATGGTCTGGACCTAACAGAAGCAGAAGATATTAAGAAGAGGTGGCAAGAATACACAGAAGAACTGTACAAAAAGATCTTCATGACCCAGATAATCATGATGATGTGTTGACTAATCTAGAGCCAGACATCTTGGAATGTGAAGTCAAGTGGGCCTTAGAAAGCATCACTACGAACAAAGCTAGTGGAGGTGATGGAATTCCCGTTGAGCTGTTTCAAATCCTGAAAGATGATGCTGTGAAAGTGCTGCACTCAATTTGCCAGCAAATCTGGAAAACTCAGCAGTGGCCACAGGACTGGAAAAGGTCAGTTTTCATCCCAATTCCAAAGAAAGGCAATGCCAAAGAATGCTCCAACTACCGCACAATTGCACTCATCTCACATGCTAGTAAAGTAATGCTCAAAATTCTCCAAGCCAGACTTCAGCAATACGTGAACCGTGAACTCCCTGATGTTCAAGCTGGTTTTAGAAAAGGCAGAGGAACCAGAGATCAAATTGCCAACATCCGCTGGATCATGGAAAAAGCAAGAGAGTTCCAGAAAAACATCTATTTCTGCTTTATTGACTATGCCAAAGCCTTTGACTGTGTGGATCACAGTAAACTGTGGAAAATTCTGAAAGAGATGGGAATACCAGACCACCTGACCTGCCTCTTGAGAAATCTGTATGCAGGTCAGGAAGCAACAGTTAGAACTGGACATGGAACAACAGACTGGTTCCAAATAGGAAAAGGAGTACATCAAGGCTGTATATTGTCACCCTGCTTATTTAACTTCTATGCAGAGTACATCATGAGAAACGCTGGACTGGAAGAAACACAAGCTGGAATCAAGATTGCTGGGAGAAATATCAATAACCTCAGATATGCAGATGACACCACCCTTATGGCAGAAAGTGAAGAGGAGCTAAAAAGCCTCTTGTTGAAAGTGAAAGAGGAGAGTGAAAAAGTTGGCTTAAAGCTCAACATTCAGAAAACGAAGATCATGGCATCTGGTCCCATCACTTCATGGGAAATAGATGGGGAAACAGTAGAAACAGTGTCAGACTTTATTTTTTTGGGCTCCAAAATCACTGCAGATGGTGACTGCAGCCATGAAATTAAAAGACGCTTACTCCTTGGAAGAAAAGTGATGACCAACCTAGATAGTATATTCAAAAGCAGAGACATTACTTTGCCGACTAAGGTCCGTCTAGTCAAGGCTCTGGTTTTTCCTGTGGTCATGTATGGATGTGAGAGTTGGACTGTGAAGAAGGCTGAGCGCCGAAGAATTGATGCTTTTGAAGTGTGGTGTTGGAGAAGACTCTTGAGAGTCCTTTGGACTGCAAGGAGATCCATCCAGTCCATGCTGAAGGAGACCAGCCCTGGGATTTCTTTGGAAGGAATGGTGCTAAAACTGAAGCTCCAGTACTTTGGCCACCTCATGCGAAGAGTTGACTCATTTGAAAAGACCCTGATGCCGAGAGGGATTAGCGGCAGGAGAAGAAGGGGACGACCAAGGATGAGATGGTTGGATGGCATCACGGACTCAATGGACGTGAGTCTGAGTGAACTCCGGGAGTTGGTGGTGGACAGGGAGGCCTGGCGTGCTGTGATTCATGGGGTCGCAAAGAGTCGGACGTGACTGAGTGACTGAACTGAACTGAACTGTTAGTGCCTACTGTATAAAAAGGTGAATCAGCTATCCATGCACATGTGGCCCCTCTGTTTTGATTTCCTTCCCATTTAGACCACCACAGAGTGCTGAGTAGAGTTCCCTGTGCTATACAGTAGGTTCTCATTAATTATCTATTTTATGCATAGTATCAATAGTGAATATATCTCAATCCCAATCTCCCAGTTCATGTTATTGCCTCTTTTCCCCTTGGTATCCATACATTTTTTCTCTATATCTGTCTCAATTACTGCTTTGTAAGTAAGATAATCTATACCATTATTTTAGACATCTGTTTGAATGTATGAATTGAACAAATAATTCTTAAATTTAGATACAAAACTAATATTTCTGTTTAAAGAAAGAGTCTCATTATGTGTCCTGCTCAACATTAGCTTACTGAACATTTTCTGGCTTATGGGATCGAATCCATACATTAGTATAATCATTCCTCCGGCTTCTATAATATTGGAAGCAGAGAAAAATATTCACAAATGACATTAGTCCACTCTCTTTACTTGGCACAGTTTCATCTGGATCTTTTCTCTAGTGGTTGAATGGTGTTAAAGACAATCCATTGTAAGCCACCCCCATTATCAGATCAATTTGAGCTTTCAATACAGTCCCTTACACAAGGAAGAAAGGCCGGCTCAAAGGGAATCATATACTGTAAAGAAAATTGAGGAAGAAGACTGACCTCCCATCCCCCATATAGTTCTAAGGTAGTGTATCCTGAGAGCCTACATTGTCTCCTTTGGGGCAGCTGAGGTTGGGACAAATAAAGTACTAGGGCTTCTTGGACCAAGGCTTGAATGCTGTGTCATCCTTGCATTCTTGTGCAGAGGGAGAAGACATAGGGGACAGGTCAGTTTCAAAGCACCACCTAAACCAGTGAGCTAGATATAAGAGCAGCCCTAGCCTGCCCTGGGCTCAGGTCTCACCCCATATCCATCCATCAGGGCAGGACCTGCTCATCTCTGGTTGATCTACCCCAGGACTACTGAATCAGGAGCAAAAATTTACTTCTCATAGACTTATTTTCTCCTGCATTCACTCAGGTATATTACCTCGATGCTCAATGATATTATTTTGCTTATGAAGGTAACATTTAACTAAGATTTAAAACACTTCTGTATTCTGGTTTTGGTGCCCAGTATAAAACTGTTGCTCATTTATTTCTTCAACGTGTAGTTACCAACTACTTCCTCTGTGCTAGACACTATGTTTGGCACTGAGGATTGAGTCGTAAACAACATGAGCAGGGCCTTTACATTCAAAGCTTATAGTCTAGCAGGGAAAGCGCCTAACATCAAACAGTCCTGCAAGTACATACATACCTCCTTAAAGCCAGTCTTTGTATGCAGCATTGATTTTTTACAACACCATTTATTTGGAAGCAATTTTCTTAAAACACATACACAAGACACACACATAGCACCTTATATATAAAACACTTTACTTCAGTTCACTGTGGATGCCTGTGCTTCCCCCATGCTTAGTGAAAGCAAGTTCAACCATTGGAGCATGACGCTCCACACTACAAAGACCCTCAGCCAGCACGTGACGGCCAGGATAGCAACACTGCACTGACTGCATCCACATGGAGCTATATTCTGCCAGCAACTTGAATGCGTTTGAAAGTGCCTAGATCCTGCAGAAAGGAATGTGGCTTTGCTGATACTTTTGACTTTGTCAAAAATCATATCAGAAGGCCAGCCAAGCCTATTGGATTGTTATGGAGCTGTGAAATGATAATTAATGCTGTTTAAAATGCTGAGCTTTGATAATTTGTTACAGCAGCAAAAAAAAAAAAAAAAAAACCCAACCAGGACTAAGGGAATAAATACTAATCAAAAATTTATTGCAAAATTCTAGTAAGAGATGTTGGTGGCATGGTCTAGGCAACAGTGTGGAAGCGATGAGAAATGGTGAGGTTCTGTATATGTTTTTAAGGTAGATCCTGGATGATTTGCTGAGCTGGTGTATGACTGAGAGGAGCCAAGGGTCCCTCCAAGTTTTCTGGTCTGATCATTTGGAACAATGCTGTTTCCATTGAAACAGAGTAAACTTTGGGAGGAGCAGTTTGCAAAGGTACATCTAGTGAAGCAAGTGGGAAACAAATTATACAGAGCTTTCTAAGAATTTTTCAATATTACCTTAAAAATAAAAGAATACTATTAAATACTTTGTCTAAACTTTAGACAAAGTTTAGAATCAATTTGCATCTTAATAAGAGAACCCAGGAACCCTCATGGTCAAACAGATGTAGTGATGTGTGCATCACCCCATATAAATGGGTAACTTACACATTTAGGAAGACCAGCAAAGCCAGAGTCCCCCACAATGAGACCAAGTACAGTTTCCAGCTTATTGGAACAGAATTTCTCAAATTAATAAAATGAGAGCCTATTTCACAGGAAAAAACATACACATGGGCTACCAGGATTTATTAAACCTATTTTAATTCCAGGCAAGACTACTGGAGTGGGTTGCCATGCCCTCCTCCAGGACATCTTTTCAACCCAGGGATTGAACTCAGGTCTGTGTGGCTCCTGCATTATAGGAGGATTCTTTAGCACTGAGCACCAGGGAAGCCTCTATTTTCATTATAACATTATTTAACTATGCAATAAAACTATAGTTCTTATGGCTATAAAACTCAATAAATGCACAAATTAAACATGAGCAAAAATAGAATTCAAATTTAGAACACTAACACACTGTTATAAAAGATGCTGTTTCACAGAAGTTAAATTGCCAAAGCTTGACTTAGTAGTTGAAAGATGCAGTTTCTTTTTTTTTCTAACATCAACAATATAAATGCCAATGTTTGCTCTCAAATGTGTTGCAAAAAGTCATGTTACTAACATCAAAGCTCTGCTTGCTAGTTCAAGATAATCAGATATCAGGTCAGTCAAAATTTTACCAATTTGCCAATCTTCAAATAGCATTTTTAATAAGGCACAGTTTGATAGCTCTGTAAAGTATACTTACTAGCATCAAGATGATATAGCATTGCAATATTTTAGAAATCATTGTTAACATTACATTTAATAGGTTTATTGGACAGTCTGTATTATATATTTACCTCCACACCAAAGAGCTATAGCAAATGGGTACATATAAAGATGGGATTTGTGTGGTATATATTTACAACACAGCACAGTTACTTTTGAATTTAGCATACCTGTATGCAAAGAAGACAAGGAGGGGAAAATAAAATTACATGGATTAAAAAGAAAGAAACAAAACTGAAATTACTTGCAAATGATATGATCTTGCATATAAACATTCCAAAACACATTCTAGAAAATAAGTAGAAATAACAAGAGAATTTAGCGAAGTTGCTGGAAATAAAATCAAATAAACATTGATAAGGCATTTTAATTCCAGCAGCAGTTTACAAATAAAATTAAAGAGATATTATTTAAAATAACATTAAAGAGGTACTTAATACTGAATATAACAAGAGATAGGCAAAACTTTTCTTGATAAATGTATAAAACTTTTCTGAATGATGTTTGTTGTTCTTTAGTTGCTAAGTTGTGTCTAACTCTTTGTGACCCCAAGAACTGTAGTCTGCCAGGCTCCTCTGTCCATCGGATTTCCCAGGCAACAATACTGGATTGAGTTGCCATTTCCTTTTCCAGGGGATCTTCCCAATCCAGGGATCAAACCTGCGTCTCCTATGTCTCCTGCATTGGTAGGCAGATTCTTTACTGCTGAGGCACCAGGGAAGCCCGAATGATGTTTGAGGAAGCCTAATTAAGTAGAAAGATAGACCATGTTCACTGATTAGAGAATGAAATATTTTTAAAAGTTTGTCTCTCCAAATAAATTTAATAAAATACAATCATATACCTGAGATTTTTTTTTGAAAATTGATAAGCTGATTGAAAATTTTATATATGCAAAGAGCCAAGAATAACTGGGACATTTTTAAAGAAAAGACAGGTTGGGTCACACCCAAGTTGTCCTCCTTTCCATAAGACATTATCAAGTTAAAGTAATTAAGACTATAAGGTATTGGTATAAGCACAGAGAAATAGATAAATATAAACAAATTAGAGACTCCTTAAATAAACCCATAATATATGGGCTGTTGAAATAAGGCAAGAATAGATCTTCAGATCAATAAGAAAATAATTTTTTTTCACTAAGCAATTCTGTGCATTATTTACACTTTCAGAAAAAATAAAGCCTTTTTCACACCATAAGTAAAAACAATCACATATTAAAAACTAAATGAGAAAGTCAAAATTATTGAACCTTAAAAATATAAAATAGAATACTTTATGACTTCAGGTAGGGAAGAATGTTGTAAATATGATATAAAAGTATAAACTAGGAAAAACTGAAGAATTTAATTGCATTTAAGAACTCATGTTCATCAAAAGACAACACAAAGAAATGGCAATCCACAAACTGGGAGATAGCATTGAAACACAACCATAAAATGGGTAAATCTAGAGATTCTTCTTAAGATATTATAAGAGGGACCTACATAAAAGGGAAGGTTTATGTATAGCTGATTCATTTTACTATACAACAGACACTAATATATCATTGTAAAGTAACTATACTCCAATAAAAACTAATTTTTATAAAAGGGAAGGTAAAGGGTGGGGATGGGATAATTAGAAGATTGAGGTCTTTGGGAAAGCAGGAAAAGATACAGAACAATAAAAGAGACACTTGCTATTGATAACTGTAGGAATAATTAACCTGTAGCAGAAAGAATGAAAATAAGAGTGGAACAGATTCAGGAATAGTTTTAGACTTGTTGGAGAAAAAGAGGTGGCGGGGGGCTCATGAGTGATAATTTCTATTTTCTTTATAAGTTATGAGGTAGTATTAAGATAGCATGTAAATTTGATGGTTGCAATCCTATGGATTCTCTTGCAACCCCATGGACTGTAGCCTACCAGGCTCCTCTGTCCATGGGATTCTCCAGACAAGAATACTGGAGTGGGTTGCCACTTCCTTCTTCAAAGAATCTTCCCAACCCAGGAATCGAACTTGGGTCTCCTGCATTGCAGGCAGATTCTTTACTGACTGAGCTATGAGGGAAGTTTAGGGAGAGCAGATGCAAGGTTGGGGATGAGGGAAGAGCAAATGAAATACCTGTGAAAGGAAGAATGAATTTACTTCCAGCAGTACTGAGGGCCAATTTGAGTTTAATGATCAAGAGTATCTATAGCTGTTATTTTTCACAATTAGGTGAAAAGACTTCTGGTAATGCTCAGACTTTGAACACATGTTCAGAGAAAGCCAGTGACTGGGTTTATCCAGAGGTGTGTTTTTCCAAGAAGGTATGATGGAATAATATTTTATTTAGTACTATTTAAATTACTCACCTAGAGCCAGACATCCTGGAGTGTAAAGTCAAGTGGGCCTTAGGAAATATTACTATGAACAAAGCTAGTAGAGCGATGGAATTCCAGCTGAGCTACTTCAAATCTTAAAAGATGATGCTGTGACAGTGCTGCACTCAATATACCAGTAAATTTGAAAAACTCATCTGTGGCTACAGAACTAGAAAGTATCAGTTTTCATTCCAATCCCAAAGAAAGTCAAGGCCAAAGAATGTTCAAACTACCATACAATTGTGCTCATTTCACATGTTAGCAAGGTAATGCTCAAAATCCATCATGTGAGGCTTCAATAGTACGTGAACCAAGAACGTCTAGTTGTACAAGCTGGATTTAGAAAAGGCAGAGGAACCAGAGATCAAATTGCCAACATCTGTTGGATCATAGAGAGAGCAAGAGAATTCCAGAAAAAACATCTACTTTTGTTTCACTGATTACACTAAAGCCTTTGCCTGTGTGGATGACAACAAAGTGTGGGAAATTCTTCAAGAGATGGAACTACTAGACCACTTTACCTGTCTCCCAAGAAACCTGTAGGCAGGTCAAGAAGCAACAGTTAAAACTGGACATGGAACAATGGACTGGTTCAAAATTGGGAAAGGACTACATCAAGGCTGTGTATTCTGTTTAATTAACTTGTATGCAGTACACCATGCAAAATTCCAGGCTGGATGAATCCCAAGCTGGAGCCAAGACTTCCAAGAGAAACATCAACAACCTCAGATATACAAATGATACCACCCTAATGGCAGAAAGCAAAGAGGAACTAAAGAGCCTCTTGATAAGGGTGAAAGAGGAGAGTAAAAAAACTGGTTTAAAACTCAACATTCAAAAAACAAACATCATGGCATCCAGTTGGATCACTTCATGCAAATAGATGAGGATAAAGTAGAAATGATAGCTATCTTCTTTAGGCTCCAAAATCACTGCAGATAGTGACTGCAGTCACAAAATTAAAAGACACTTGCTCCTTCGAAGAAATGTTATGACCAACTTAGACAGCATATTAAAAAGCAGAGACATCACTTTGCCTATGAAGGTCTGTATCATCAAAGCTATGGTTTTACCATTAGTCATGTAAGATGTGAGAGTTGTGTCATAAAGAGGGCTGAGTATCAAAGAATTGATACTTTTGAATTATTGTGCTGGAGAAGACTCTTGAGACTCCTGTGGACAGCAAAGAGATGAAATCAATCAACCCAAAGGAGATCAATCCTGAATATTCATTGAAAGGGCTGATGCTGAAGCTGAAGATCCAATACTTTGGCCACCTGATGTGAAGATTGACTCATTGGAAAAGACCCTGATGCTAGGAAAGTTTGAGGGCAAAAGGAGAAGGGAACAACAGAGGATGAGATGGTTGGATGGCATCACCGACTCAATGGACTTGAGTTTGAGCAAACTCTGGGAGATAGTGATGAACAGGGAAGCCTGGCATGCTGCAGTCCATGGGGTTACAAAGAGTTAGACATGAGTGAGCAACTGAATAACAACAACAGTGATGATTCTTCTTCAGTTTTTTTTAAGGAACCTCCATATTGTTCATCATAGTGGCTGTACTAATTTAGATTCCCACCAACAGTGTAGGAGAATTTCCTTTTCTCTACACCCTCTTTAGCATTTATTATTTGTAGACTTTTGATGATAGACATTCTGTCCATTGTGAGGTGATACTTCATTGTGGTTTCGATTTGCATTTCTCTAATAATTAGTCTGATATAATGGATATGAACTTGAGCAAACTCCAGGAGATGGTGAGGGACAGGGAGGCCTGGCATGCTGCAGTCCATGGGGTCGTGAAGAGTCAAACATGACTTGGCAACTGAAAAGCAATAATTAGTCATGTTGAGTATCTTTTCATGTACCTATTGGCCATCTGTATGTCTTCCTTAGAGAAATGTCTATTTAGGCATATGTTTAGTTCAGTTAAGTCACTTAGTCATGTCTGACTCTTTGCAACCCCATGGACTGCAGCACCAGGCTTCCCTGTCCATCACCAGCTCCCAGAGCTTACTCAGACTCATGTCCATCAAACTGATGATGCCATCCAACCATCTCATCCTCTGTCACCCCCTTCTCCTCCTGCCTTTAGTCTTTTCCAGATCAGGGTCTATTCAAAACAGTCAGTTCTTTGCATCAGGTGGCCAAACTATTGGAGTTTCAGCTTCAGCATCAGTCCTTCCAATGAATGTTCATGACTGATTTCATTTAGGATTGACTGGTTGGATCTCCTTGTAGTCCAAGGGACTCTCAAGAGTCTTCTCCAACACCATAGTTCAGAAACATCAATTCTTCGGCACTCAGCTTTCTTTATAGTCCAACTCTCACACCCATACATGACCACGGAAAAACTATAGCTTTGAATAGATGGATCTTTGTTGGCAAAGGAATGTCTCTGTTTTTTAATATGCTATCTAGGTTGGTCATAACTTTTCTTCCAAGGAGCAAGTGTCTTTTAATTTCATGGCTGCAGTCACCATCTGCAGTGATTTTAGAGCCCCCCAAAATAAAGTCTGACACTGTTTCCACTGTTTCCCCATCTATTTCCCATGAAGTGATGGGACTGGATGCCATGATCTTAGTTTTCTGCATGTTGAGCTTTAAGCCAACTTTTTCACTCTCCACTTTCACTTTCAGCAAGAGGCTCTTCAGTTCTTCACTTTCTACCATAAGGGTGGTGGCATCTGCATATCTGAGGTTATTGATATTTCTCCTGGCAATCTTGATCCCAGCTTGTGCTTCATCCAGCCTGGCATTAGGCATGTGACTGTCTGTTAAATGGAGCATAACACTTTGAAAAGGCTATGGATATAACCAGACACATATGGTAGTCATTACATTAGCAAGAGTTTTTAGTTGTAAGCAACCGGGCAAAATGATTTAGATAGAAGAGAAATTCATGAAAAGGAGCATGAATACTTCAGAGACCCACACAAAGGAGGAACAAAGCCACTATAAGCTGGCAGAATCCCATTCTACCAGGAAGGGGCAGGTTTTCATTTTTCACACAAAGACCTCAACAGGCCCTGGGTGAAGAATTTGATACAGGGTGACAGACGCAAACAAAGCTCCACTGCTCCTTAAGGCTGTCTAGGGACTCCTCACTGCCATCTCCCTGAGTACATACCCTGTTGTGTAACAGACCAAGCATGGGCACAGCCCACACCACCGGTACTCTTGTTGCTGCTGGCAGAGACAGTGGCTCTAGGGTGGAGTGTGCTGGCAATACCTGAGTTACTTTGGGTCCTTGCTTCAAAGAAGACAGGAAAAGAAATTCTCTGACATACTCTGCTGTGATAACACCAATGTCTATTGCTTGAGTGGCTTGAGCCACTCACCAAGACCCAAGAGGTGAGGAATTTCTCAAGCACAAGTAGGGGCTCTGCTGGGCAGCTGAAAATGCCAACACTAACTTGTTTCCTGTCCTTGCTTGTTTCTTTTACCAACTATTTTGACTTTACTTGGCATTCTGAAAGACAAATGCGATGGTGCCTACATGCAATAACAGGTTTCAGGAAGTCAGCACAAAGTTGAAAAGGGGGTCGGTCCATGGATAGTGGGGACTTTAGCTTAAAGAAGAAAGGACATTTCCAATAACAATAGTGTCCTTCAGGCTACTTACAAACATTAAATCACATGGATCACTGCATGGTATGAAGAGATGTGGAAACTGAGCTGTTGTTCTAAAAAATGAATGCACTAGATATGATTAAGCTTAACTCAAATTTTTATTTATTAAAGTTTGACCCCAGAATGTTATTTCTTCACATAGTCACATACACCAAATGATGGAGATTACTATCTGTATAAGTCTCTGTGTATGTGTATATATATATATATATATATATACAGTATATATATGTATATATATATATATACAGTATATATATGTGTATATATATATATACAGTAACAGTATATATTAAGTATATATGTATAAATAATCATTGTAATCATTTTCTCTTCATTTCTGTTTTCTTACTTTGCTTTGTACTTTGCTTCCTTCTTTTCCCCCCTCTTTCCTCCAATATTATTGGTTCAACTTGATTCCATAGCAACGTGTATTTCAAGCATCAGCCACATATTCTTAATCCTGGCTCAACTTAATTCAAATCAATAAATATTTATTATTTGCTGTTATGTGCACATATACAGATGTTATTAAAAATTCAGAAATACATCTTTTTTCCCCCTCGTCTCTCTCTGTACAGTTTATAGCAGATCAAGCTGCCCCAGATAGATATTCTGTAAAAGCAAATGAGATGACTAGAAGGATATGGCAAGATATACACAAAACGAATGAATCCATTACCCATAAAATACCAGTAAAATACTTTTCTTCATCATAACTTCTTTTCTGTTGTTGTCATTCTTCAATATCTGAAAACATGCCAATTTTAACATACCACTCATCTAAATTTAAGTACATTTAGAAATTCACTATGTAGAAGATAAAATCTGCAGATAAATTACATAAAGCCCTCCTTCATACAACAAGAAAATGTTCTGTATTTTAACTCTCTTTTCTAGTATTCAGCAAATATATTCTCATAAAATAGGGAATGATATTAAGAAATGTGCATTTAACATTTTGAAAGTTCTAATGCACTTATAATTTACAAGAATTTAAGATGTTATTGTTTCAATATGATAGATACAACTGGAGTTAATTTATTAGTGACACACTTGGAAGCTTTTTTTGAATTCTTGTCTTTATTTTAAAAATTCAAGTTTTGGTTCTTTCACTTAAAAAGCTATTTAGATATCAGAAGAAATGTTTTCAAATTCCTTAATGTACTCTACAAATTTTCTCAGTTTCAATATCTAAGATAATCTTTCTTTTAATAGAAAATTTCTCTTTTACATCCATAGTCTCATTAGATAATTGGATACACTTTGAAGCTTAATCAGGACTATGATGCTTATGCCCTAGGAAAGTGCTGTTCTAAGTTTGCTAAAACCCAGTGGAAGAGAGCTGGCCCACCCACCAAGACTAAAGAGGTGAGGAATTACAGGCAACTCTTCTGGGTATTGTGTTCAACTCTAATTAAGAACAGAATAAGGACACAGTTGTGTTTTTTTTACATTTAACTTTTAAAAATCTATCTTGTCACTTAACAGTCCTGAAGACATAGATGAGTCATTACCAGTACAATTACTGTGAATTGAGACATTTTGTAAAAGAGATTGTTGTTGATGATGTTGTTAAAGAGAGCAATGACTAACAGGTTTTGAAAGAAAAGGGAAAAAACCTCGAATAGCCAAAGCCATCTTGAGAAAGAAGAATGGAACTGGAGGAATCAACCTGCCTGACTTCAGGCTTTACTACAAAGCCACAGTCATCAAGACAGTATGGTACTGGCACAAGGACAGAAATACAGATCAATGGAACAAAATAGAAAGCCCAGAGATAAATCCACACACCTATGGACACCTTATCTTCGACAAAGGAGGCAAGAATATACAGTGGATTAAAGACAATCTTTTTAACAAGTGGTGCTGGGAAAACTGGTCAACCACTTGTAAAAGAATGAAATTAGATCACTTTCTAACACCATACACAAAAATAAACTCAAAATGGATTAAAGATCTAAACGTAAGACAAGAAACTATAAAACTCTTAGAGGAGAACATAGGCAAAACACTCTCTGACATAAATCACAGCAGGATCCTCTATGATCCACCTCCCAGAATACTGGAAATAAAAGCAAAAATAAACAAATGGGATCTAATTAAAATTAAAAGCTTCTGCACAACAAAGGAAACTATAAGCAAGGTGAAAAGACAGCCTTCTGAATGGGAGAAAATAATAGCAAATGAAGCAACTGACAAACAACTAATCTCAAAAATATACAAGCAGCTTATGCAGCTCAACTCCAGAAAAATAAATGACCCAATCAAAAAATGGGCCAAAGAACTAAATAGACATTTCTCCAAAGAAGACATACGAATGGCTAACAAACACATGAAAAGATGCTCAACATCACTCATTATCAGAGAAATGCAAATCAAAACCACAATGAGGTACCATTTCACACCAGTCAGAATGGCTGCGATCCAAAAGTCAACAAGCAATAAATGCTGGAGAGGGTGTGGAGAAAAGGGAACCCTCTTACACTGTTGGTGGGAATGCAAATTAGTACAGCCACTATGGAGAACAGTGTGGAGATTCCTTAAAAAATTGCAAATAAACTGCCTTATGATCCAGCGATCCCACTGCTGGGCATACACACCAAGGAAACCAGAATTGAAAGAGACACGTGTACCCCAATGTTCATTGCGGCACTGTTTATAATAGCCAGGACATGGAAGCAACCTAGATGTCCATCAGCAGATGAATGGATAAGAAAGCAGTGGTACATATACACAATGGAGTATTACTCAGCTATTAAAAAGAATACATTTGAATCAGTTCTAATGAGGTGGATGACGCTGGAGCCGATTATACAGAGTGAAGTAAGCCAGAAAGAAAAACACCAATACAGTATACTTACACATATATATGGAATTTAGAAAGATGGTAATGATAAACCTGTACGCAAGACAGCAAAAGAGACACAGATGTATAGAACGGCCTTTTGGCCTCTGTAGGAGAGGGAGAGGGTGGGATGGGTTGGCAGAGTGGTGGTGTAACATTTGTGATATCATAAGTGAAACGAATCGCCAGTCCAGGTTTGATGCAGGATGCAGGATGCTTGGGACTGATGCACGGGGATAATCCAGAGAGAGGATGTGGGGCGGGAGAGGGGAGGTGGGGGTCGGGATTGGGAGTTCATGTATACTCATGGCTGATTCATGTCAATGTATAGCAAAATGAATACAGTATTGTAAAGCAAAACAAACTAAAAAAATAAAAATTAATAAAAAAAATAAAAACAATAAAAATATCAAGTAAAAAAAAAAAAGCAATATGTGGCATACATGGGCAGTTGAAAATCAACTTCTGAGACTTGAATTTGGAGAATTCAAGCAAAAATTATGAATAGCTCTGCTTTTGTGTACATATCCCTGGTCTGTTTGTTCCCCCTTTCCCTACAACTCCTCTTCCTAAATTTTATCATTTCTTTCAAGCTCTTTGCTCAATTCCATCTCCTTTGTGAGCAAGTAACCTTGCCTCCTACCTTTCAGAAGTTTTCAGGGTCAAACTCTCCCAGAGTCCCAACTTTTGTACACATGTAAATAGGCATCTGCTTACTGGTATCTGTCCTGCCAATAGAAAACCATTAGATCAGGGATAGAGCCTGTTCATCAGTGTCCCCAGCTCCCAACACATGGTCTAGTTAGTAGGGGCTCAGTAGGACTGTTACCCAAATGAATGAACACACTTCCTTTCACTTATATGTAACTTTTTGTTTTAAAAACAAAAGTTTTGCTTTTAACATATATTATTGTGGTTTTTTAAAAAAGCAGAATAGTACATTAAATAATATATTATTACATTATTCATTATGTACTATTTATTACATTATTATGTCAAAATAACCCTCCCCGGTAAATTCCACTGGCTCCCTTCCTCATCTCCTCTCCAGCCTCAGGAGTTAACCTGCCCCTTCTGCCCCAGATTCCATCCTCTTGTTGTGATCTCCTCTAGGAAGCACTTCTCCTCCACGTGGACAAATCAGGGAGGAGGGCTTGGCAGGGCATTTACTCCTAGAGGCCAACAGTTGCAACAGCTGAGGGTGAGGGCAATAGTGTGGCCAAGGAGAGCAGTGGCCAGGTGCCAGAGAAGCTAAATCAGTCACCAGATCTTAAGGGTGAATGCAGGCGACAGAAAATGAGTCAAAGGTCAAGGGAATGCAGCAGGAAGTCAAGAATGTAAATGCAAAGCAAGATGAAGTGAGAGGTCCAAGGCCACACGAATGAATGGAGAAGGGACATTGAGAATGCAGTTTTAAATCAATTTGGGAGAGTTTACCAAGCAGTGAACAAATAGGTTAATAAGAGCCGAGCTGGCATTCTGACACCTCTTCAGAATTTCAACGCTATTAATTCTCTCTCTCTCTCCTGGACATTGCACATCTTCCTTGCCTCTAATTTTCTTTCTCAGATTATAAATATACCAAGCTTCTTTCACCTGAAAACAAAACAAAAACCTTTTTCTTAACCTTGTCTCCCCTTCAAAGTACTCCTCCCATCTCTCTTCTGCTAATTCTGGACAAATTTCTTGAAAAAATAATATAAGGTCACTGTCTATATTCACCACCATCCCTCACTGCCCTACTCAGCGGAGTTTGCTTCTTCCACACCACTTTGCTGAAAATCATCTTTGCTGAATCATCAGTGGCCTTATTGTTATCATTAGATACAGACGAACTGCCTTCAGTCCTAGCTGAACTGATTCTTTCAGGTCTGACACCATGACTGCTGTCTCCTCATTTGGCCTCTCTGACACACCCTCGGCTGATTCTGCTGCTCTATCTCTGGCTCATGCTTTTAATTTCCTTTGTGAGACCCTGTTTCTCCACTCATTTCTGTCTCTAGCTGTAATACTGTGTGGAAGGCATCTGACCATCTGTGTCTTCCCGTTCTGGAGTAGCTAATAGAATTAGATTGCTTGAGCACCACTCCTGAGACCAAACCTGCTCTGGGTGATTGTTGGCACTGCTCGCCACTTGTGTTCAATCTTCTCTTCCTATATCAGCTCACTCTTCCTTTCTATCACAGGAAAATATTCTTGTCCATCATTTATCATATTTTTTCGTTGACAATTTACTGAGGACTTTGATTTGTCAGGAATTCCAGGGGGTGCTTACTTTTGTTTATTTACTCATTCATTTATTTCTTTGGTCAGCAAATATTTACTGACTCTAACTATGGTGTAGGCACTGTGAATATATAATTTCTAGTTACTACAACTAACTTAGGAGACAGCATGTTGCAATTTTACAGATGATGAATTTGAGTCTGGGAACTGTTCATCTCAAAGCTCTAACAGGCAAACCAGACATCTGAATTCATAGCCCTTTTCATGTCACAAAAATATCTTAAAAAAACCTCTATCTTTGATTGCATATCTTATGCCAGGAGCTTTTCCCTCCTTTACCTTATTATACCAGTGGACCACTAGCCTATGGTTTGATGCTATTTTTGAAACATGGGAGGGAGAAATTCATAGCCATGAAAATACAGAATACAAGTACTTTGTTGTCAGCACCATTACACATATTTCCACATGATTCAGACGAGGCTACCTATAAATTATGCAGCTTTAGATTCACTTATTTATTCATTTTCTCATAGAGCTTACAATATACTACAGAGAATAGGGAGTTGGGGAGACAGAGTTTAATCAGTTAAATGAATAAGAGAATATATTATTGTATCTGAAAAAAGTCCCTTGTGCTCGCTTTGGCAGCAAATATACTGAAAAAAGTCCCTGGAAGGGAAAGGATGCAGTCAAATATAAGCTAATAACAAAGAAAATTGATTCATATTGTTAAGTCAGAAAAACTTCTCTAAAGAAGTGGTATGTGAGTTGAGATTTGAGTGATGAATAGAAGTTAAGCCCATAAACGGGTAAGTAGAACACTCCAGGATGAAGGAACAGTATATGCAAAGTCTTGGGGAGAGGAGGAAGTATATAAGGCTTTGAAAACCTAGAAAGCTGGGATGTATAGTAAGAGTAATGGGAAGAGGCCAAGAGGGGTAGCCTGGTTAGATTATGCTGATAATGCTTCATTCTTTTTAATCTTAAGCATAATAATGATGGGATCTTATCACCAAATCTGTGTTCAAATCTGTGTTCTAGAAGTTCACTCTGGCTACAGTGTAGAGAATCTTGCTATAAGGGTTTGGTCTGGGGAGGATGCATAGAGAATAGCTAGGAAGCTATTGCTGTCATGTGAGTATGAGATGATGGCTTTGGACTAGTGTTGCAGTTATGAAGGAAGAAATAAATAGTCAATTTGATACATATTTTAATAGGTAGAATTGGTAGGACTTGCTGACAGAGTAAGTAAGAAGTGGAAAATGTGTCAAGGTTAGGTTTTAGGCATCTGAGACACCCAATTGCATGAATGATGGTGCCATTTGCTGAGACAGAGAAAGGCAGAAGTCCAGATTTGGAACAAATCATGGGTTTGGTGGGTTATGTTAAGATTGGAGAGTTTGTGGCACAATAAGATTGTTGCTGGATGTACAGAACTGGGCCTCAAAGGAGTCACCTAGGTTAAAGATATAAACTTAGGAGACATCAGAGGAGTAGTTATCAAGCCATGGGCATGAATGAGACTAAGTAGGGAAGAACTATAGAGTGAGGAGAAAAGAGGCCTAGGATTGACCATACACAAAACTTTCATGTAAGAAACTCACTTCCCAATCATTTAAAAGAAAAGCATTTTCTGAAGAAATGTATGAACTTCTTAAAATAAATTTCTCTTAAATATATTTTAAAATATTAGCATTGATAAGAATTTGGAAAACACCTTGCACCTCTGTGGCCCCAAATAACTCTATAATTTTTACGTATTAAAAAATTTCAAATCATATAAGATATTGGCAATTGTCTAAGTCTAAAGGTATAGACATGGTATTTGTTATGTGTCTCTGTACTTTTTGAACAAGTGGAATATTTAATAATAAAACAACAAAAAGTAACAACAATAAATTCCAGGAAATAAAGCCTAAGACAATAAAACTCAGGTCAAAAATTAAACAACAGAGGCAGTTAAGGGAAAAAATAAAGGATGATAGATATTGTCAAGATATTTCCTAGCCTCAGATAGAAAGATTTTAGTCTCAAACTAATAAGATTGGACTGCAAGAAGATCAAACCAGTCAATCCTAAAGGAAATCAGTCCTGAATATTCATCGGAAGGACTGATGCTGAAGTTGAAACTTCAATACTTTGGCCACCTGATGTGAAGAACTGACTTATTGGAAAAGACCCTGTTGCTGGGAAAGATTGAAGGCAGGAGAAGAAGGGGATGATAGAGGATGAGATGGTTGGATGGCATCACTGACTCCATGGATATGAGTTTGAGCAAGCTCTGGGAGTTGGTGAATAGGTGGATAGGGAAGCCTAGAATGCTGCAGTCCATGAAGTCGCAAACAGTCAGACACAACTGAGTGACTGAACTTAACTGAATAAGATATACTGTGAAAGATTTTGGTGATATTTTTGTAGGAATTTCCAACATGATAGAAATCATACCAAATAAGATCTTGCCTCTGTTTATATTTCTGGATAATGGGAAACAAGAAATTGGCCAACATTATTTGCTTTGGCTGCACATAAAAGTCATTAGCCTGGCTTAATGAATGGATACTACTTTTGTGAGACTATATAAGCAGAGATATTATTAAAATTTGGAAACAAAGTATGTCTGAAAGAAGAGTAGTGATCCACAAGTGGTCTCTAATCAGAAGTGGCTTTGGTAGTATAACAGAATAATGAAGTACGGAATAATTCAACTTACTCCCTCCTCAGTACCACTAATTACTGCAACCACCAATACCCCTTCCTACCTACTACCCCCAAGAGAGGGTAAGGGATGATTTTATAAAGGTGCTTTCTCTAAAAAATTACCTGCCTCTATAGTAAGGAATATATGGCTCAGTAATCGATCTGCGGAAACAATCTTGAGAAAAGAGAACAAAGCTGTGGTATCATACTCCATAATTTCCTACTATATACAAAGCTATAGTAATTAAAGAGCATTGTAGCGGCACAAAAATAGGCACATAGGTTAATTCTATGCCAAATGAGGAGAGAACATACAGTGAAAAATGGACAGTCCTTTCAGTGAAATAGGTTGGGGAAACTGGACAGTTCAGTTCAGTCGCTCAGTCGTGTCCAACTCTTTGCGACCCCATGAATCGCAGCACACCAGGCCTCCCTGTCCATCACCAACTCCTGGAGTTCACTCAGACTCACGTCAATTGAGTCAGTGATGCCATCCAGCCATCTCATCCTCTGTCGTCCCCTTTTCCTCCTGCCCCCAATGCCTCCCAGCACCAGTCTTTTCCAAGGAGTCAACTTTTTGCATGAGGTGGCCAAGGTACTGGAGTTTCAGCTTTAGCATCATTCCTTCCAGTGAACACCCAGGACTGATCTCCTTCAGAATGGACTGGTTGGATCTCCTTGCAGTCCAAGGGACTCTCAAGAGTCTTCTCCAACACCACAGTTCAAAAGCATCAATTCTTTGGTGCTCAGCCTTCTTCACAGTCCAACTCTCACATCTGTACATGACTACTGGAAAAATCATAGCCTTGACTAGACAGACCTTTGTTGGCAAAGTAATGTCTCTGCTTTTGAATATGCTATCTAGGTTGGTGATAACTTTTCTTCCAAGGAGTAAGCGTCTTTTAATTTCATGGCTGCATCACCATCTGCAGTGATTTTGGAGCCCCCAAAAATAAAAATAAAGTCTGACACTGTTTCCACTGTTTCCCTATCTATTTCCCATGAAGTGATGGGACCGGATGCCATGATCTTTGTTTTCTGAATGTTGAGCTTTAAGCCAACTTTTTCACTCTCCTCTTTTACTTTCATCAAGAGGCTTTTTAGTTCCTCTTCACTTTCTGCCGTAAAGGTGGTGTCATCTGCATATCTGAAACTGGACAGTCACATGCAAAAGAATGAAACAAGGCCATTATCTTGCAAGAAATCAATTTGCACAAAAATTAATTCAAATGGATTAAAGATGTGAATGTTAAGACCTGAAACCATAAAATTCCTGGAAGAAAATAGGCCATTACCTCATGGACATTAGTCTTAGTGATGTTTTCATGGCTCTACTTCCAAAAATAAGACAAACAAAAGCAAAAATAAACAAATGGGACTACATCAAACTATAAAACTTCTGAATAGAAAAGGAAACAGTCATCAAACTGAAAAGGCAACCTATTGATTGGGAGAAGATATTTGCATATCATATATTCAATAAGGGCTTAATATCCAAAATATATAAAGAACTCATAACTCAACAATAAAAAATGAACAAGCTGATTTAAAAGTGGGCAGAAGACCTGAATAGACACTTTTCCAGAGAAGACATATGCATGGCAAACAGGCACAGGAAAAGATGTTCACCACTAATTATTATGGAAATGCAAATCAAAACTAAAGAGATATCATCTCATACCTGGAAGAATGGTTGTTATCAAAAAGACAGGAAACACAAAGTGCTGAAGAAAATGGGGAAAGATTTGTACACTGTTGGTGGGAATGGAAATTGGTGCAACCACTATGGAAAACAGTATGGAGATTCTTCAAAAAGTTAAGACTAGAACTACTATATGACCCAGCTGTTTCACTTCTTGTTATGTATCTGAAGAACATGAAAACATTAATTTGAAAAGATATATGCACTCATGTTTTTTGCAGTATTATTTACAATAACCAGCTATAGAAACTACCTAAGTGTTCATGGATGGGTGAAGATGTGGTATACATACTATGAAATATTACTTATCCATAAAAGAATGGAATCCTCCCACAGATGGATGGACCTTAAGGGTATTATGCTAAGTGAAACAAATCAGACACAAAAGGACAAATACCATATGATTTCACTCATATGTGGAATCTAAAAGACAAAAAACAGTAACAAAACCCCCAAAACAATAAAGAAACAGAAGAAATTCATAACAGATTACTGGTTACCAGAGGGGAAGGGGGTTGTGGGGCAGACGAACTTTCTGAAAGGTGTCAGGTATATGGTGATGGACAGTAAGTAGACTTCTAGTGATGAACACTCTGTAGTGCATACAGATATTGAGCTATAATGCTATACATCTGAAATTTATATGATAAAAAGTTTACAATTAAATGGTTTTTTTTAGTATATTTACACAATTGTGCAACAATAATGACAATTAATTTTTTCTCAACTATTTATTAAGAAATAGCTGATGTTCTTCACTGTGTAAGGCACACAGCATGGTTTGATTTACACATATTGTGAAATGATCACTATAATAAATTCATCTAACAACAGTTATCTTATACAAATATAATAAAAAGAGAAGAAAGAAGAAAAAATTTTGCTTATAATGAGAACTCAGGATTTACTCTTTTAACTTTTATTCTAACTAAAATAACTTTCCTATATATTATATTATATTATATTATATTATATATATAATCTATTACATACAGTCATTGCTATCCACTGAATTGGAGTATGTCAAGGCTGTATACTGTCACCCTGATTATTTAACTTATATTCAGAGTACATCATGAGAAATGCTGGGCTGGATGAAGCACAAGCTGGAATCAAGATTGCCGGGAGAAATATCAATAACCTTAGATATGCAGATGCCACCACCCTTGTGGCAGAAAGCGAAGAAGGACTAAAGAGCCTCTTGATGAAAGTGAAACAGGAGAGTGAAAAAGTTGGCTTAAAACTCAGCATTCAGAAAACAAGATCATGGCATCTGGTCCCATCACTTCATGGCAAATAGACAGAGAAACAGCAGAAACTCATTGACTTTATTTTTTTGGGGCTCCAAAATCACTGTAGATGGTGACTGCAGCCATGAAATTAAAAGATGCTTACTCCTTGGAAGGAAAATTATGACTGACCTAGACAGCATATTCAAAAGCAGAGACATTACTTTGTTGACAGAGGTCTGTCTAGTCAAGGCTATGGTTTTTTCAGTGGTCAGGTATGGATGTGAGAATTGGACTATAAAGAAAACTGAGAGCCGAAGAATTGATGCTTTTGAACTGTGGTGTTGGAGAAGACTCTTGAGAGTCCCTTGGACTGCAAGGAGATCCAACCTGTCCATCCTAAAGGAGATCAGTCCTGGGTGTTCATTGGAAGGACTGATGCTAAAGCATGTTGATGTATGGCAAAACCAATACAATATTGTAAAGTAATTAGCCTCCAATTAAAATGAATACATTTATTAAAAAAATTTAAAAATGGACTGGTTGGATCTCCTTGTAGTCCGAGGGACTCTCAAGAGTCTTCTCCAACACCACAGTTCAAAAGCATCAATTCTTCGGTGCTCAGCTTTCTTCACTCAGTTGGTAAAGAATCTGCCTGTAGTGCAGGAGACCCAGGTTCAGTTCCTGAGTTGGGAAGATCCCCTGGAGAAGGAAATGGCAAACTGCTCCAGTATTCTTGCCTAGAGAATTCCACAGACAGAGAAACCTGGCAGGCTATATCCCACATATACCTCGCAACTTCTTTATCCATTCATCCACTGATGGACACTTAATGTGTTTCCATATCTGACTAATGTAAATAATGCTGCTATAAACGTAGGGCAAGGAGATCAAACAAGTTAATCCTAAAGGAAATTGGTCCTGAATATTCATTGGAAGAACTGATGCTGAAACAAACTCCAATACTTTGGCCCCCTGATGCAGAGAACTGACTCATTGGAAAAGATCCTGATGCTGGGAAAGATTGAAGGCAGGAGGAGAAGGGGATGACAGGGATGAGATGGATGGATGGCATCACTGACTCGATGGATATGAGTTTGAGTAAGCTCTGGGAGTTGATGATGGACAGAGAAGCCTGGCGTGTTGCAGTCCATGGGGTCAAAAAGAGTTGGACACGAGTGAGTGACTGAACTGAACTAAAACATAGGGGATATATCTTCTTTTTGATTTAGTGTTGTTTATTTTGGATACATTCCTAGAAATGGAATTGCTGAATTATATGTTAGTTCTATTTTTAAATTTTTGAGTGTCCTAAACACTGTTTTCTATATATAGTATCTTTACCAATTTACAATTTCACTGATGGTGCACATTTCCCATTTTGTCCAAATCCATGCCAAGATTTGTTGTCTTTTTTCTTTTTGGTAATGGCTATATTAACAGTTGTGAGATGACATCTCATTGTGGTTTTTATTTGTGTTCAATCAAATTTAGAACACTTTCATCACATCCCAAAAGAAATTCCATACTCATAAACAGTCACTCATTATTTCCCCTCACACCTAAGCACCCATCCCCACATAGACCTGGGAAACCACCAATCTATTTTCTCTCCACACATTTGTCTGTTTTGAACGTTTCATATAAATAGAGTCATATAGTATATGTGTTTTTTATGGCAAACTTATTTTTTTTAATAACTTTTTATTTTGTATTGGGGTATAGCCAATTAACTATGTTGTGATAGTTTCAGGCAAACAGGGAAGGGACTCAACCATACACATACATGTATCCATTCTCCCCCAAACTCCCCTCCCACCCAGGCTGTGTGATTAGCTTCTTATTTTATTTATTTATTTTTTGGCCAGCTTCTTTTTTGACATAATGTTTTCAGTGTTCATCCATGTTGTAGCATATATCAATAGTTTCTTTTTTGACAAATAATATTCCATTGTATGGACAGACCACATTTTATTTATTCATGTATCAATAAATGAACATTTGAGTTGTTTCCACTTTTGCACTATTATGAATAATGATACTATGAACTTCAGTATAAAAGTTTTAGGTGGATGATGTTTTTGTAGGAGTGAACTCACTAGGTCATATGGTAATACTTTGTTTAGCTTTTTTAGCAATTGCTGGACTGTTTTCCAAAATGGAAAAGTCTTTATTTCTCTTGAAAAGTCTTTGTTTCACCTTAAGTTTTGAAAAATGGTTTTGCTGAATATGAAATTCTTATTTAGCATTTTTATTCTTTGAGGACTTTGACTGTGTCATCCCACTGCCTTCTGGGCTCCAACTTTCCTGAACAATGAAGTTGGCTGTTAATCTTACAATTTTCTCATATATAATTAATAGTTTTTTCTTGATTTTTTAAGTTTCTCAGTGTCCTTGGCTTTCAGGAATTTTACTATGATATGTCTAGGTGTGGATCTCTTGGTGTTTATCTTGCTAGGAGTTTGTTGAGCCTCTTAGATGTGTAGATCATGGTTAATGGATTTTTTTCTTTTTAAAAAATCAAACTGGTAAATGTTCAACCACTATTTCTTTAAGCTTTTTCTTTTTTCTGCTTTTTTCTCTCTCGTCTCTCCCTCTGGTACTTCCACTATATATACGTTCGTGCACTTTAGCAGGATCCCACATTTCTCTGCAGCTCTGTTTATTTTCTTTATTCTTTTTTTTTCCTCTTTGTTCTTCATATTTCATAATCTTTATTGATCTATGTTCAAGTTCTCTGATTTCCTCTGCCAGTGGAAATAAACTGATGAGCCTGTGTATTGCATTCTTCATTTCAATTCCTTCACCTTTTGTTGCCAAAGTTTCCATTTTGTTCTTTTGGATAATTTATATCAATTTATTAATATTCTCTATGAGACATAGTCATCATACATTTTTCTTTAAACATAATTTTCTTTATTTTTTGAATACATTTATAATAGCTGCAGTAGAGTCTTTGTTAAATCCAATAACTAGACCCAGTCACAGGTAACTTCTGTTGTCTGCTTTCTTTTCCTGTGTACAGGTCATACTTTCCTTCATGTTTTATATCTCATATTTTTTTGTGTTAAAAATTGGACACTTTAGGTGAAATTTGAGTAATTTTGGATACTGTTCTCCCCTTTTCCCTAGAGTTTATTTTCCTTATTGTTTGCTTTTTCATTTGTTTGGTGACCTCACTGAAATATTTTAAATGAAATCTATTTCCCATAAATGTAAAGTCTCTGATGTTATTCCTCAAAAGATGCAATCTTGGGTAAGTACACGTTTACTCTGGGAGTATAGTACTTTCATGCATTGGAGAAGGAAATGGCAACCCACTCCAGTGTTCTTGCCTGGAGAATCCCAGGGACAGGGAAGCCTGGTGGGCTGCCATCTATGGGGTCGCACAGAGTCGGACATGACTGAAGCGACTTAGCAGCAGCAGCAGCATAGTACTTTGTAACAGAATTCTCTTTGACTGACTTTCCATGACTTCACTGTTAAGTTGTGTGCCTCTGCTGGTATCACATCCAGATGTTAGGCTCCACTAGTCGCTGGTTGGTCGCTCTATTGTTTTGATGATACCCTAGGGCATCCATTGTCCCACAGTATGATCCAATTAAATTCAGGTTCCTTTGCAAGGGTAGTCTTTGAAGCCAGTCTTTGAGGTTTTTCTTGACTCTAAAGAGATCTCAGTTATTCTTTCCCTGGTTCTCTCAGTAAACAGACTGGCCTACAATTTAACTTGTTACGTTCATAAAGCTATTAACCTCCACTTAATTGCTTTCCACCAAAACCACCACTATTTTTAAGAGTGCTTGAGCTTGAACTTCCCCAAAATCTGTTTCAAATAAAATCAGTTCCTCTAGGAAGAGCTTTGAGCTATTCTTACTGACTGCCTCTCTCTCTAGGCAAAACCTCTGAGTCCCTGCTCAGGAGCTGCAGATGGGGATAGCTGTCTACTCCCCTCCGATTGTCATCCTTCCTTTATAAGCCAAGTTCTGGGTGAAGGTGATAACCTCTGGTGTCAGCTTGCCTCTGTTGGTGTGGAACGTCTACTCTCTGAGTGAGCTGGTATAATCAATTCCCAGTATTCTTGGTGTAACTCTCTCTCAGAAATGCTGGCTAGATGAAGTAGGAACCCTTAATCTCTTGATTGTGCTCACCAGGAATTTAGACTCTGCAAGCAGGAGTGGTGAGAAATGCTGGCATTCTGCTCTACCAGTGAGAAATTATGTCCCTTCACTGAGATCTGAGGAAAGCTCCAGTTTCGTAGGCACATACCCCAATGTGGAGCTCCCATTGCACTGAGTTGGGGAGTGAGAGAGAGAGGATCATGGTACAAGAGCCACAAGCTCTTGCTATTCTTACTGAGATTTAGTAGATTTTCTTGAAAAAGTAAAATTTTCTTCACTTGCTATATGCTTTTTGGGACATTTTCCAGAGCCTTTAAATTGTTTCTTTCAATGTGTGATTGACATAAAGACAGACACATAGATCAATGGCAGAGAATAAAGAGTCCAGAAATAAATTGACCCATGCATCTATGGTCAATTAATCTTTACCAAGGGAGTCAAGAATATACAATTGAGAAAAAGGCCATCTCTTCTACAAAGGGTGTTAGGAAAACTGGACAGTTAACATGTAAAAGAATGAAGTTAGAACATTTCCTCACACCTATACAAAAATAAACTCAAGATGGTTTAAAGACTTAAACGAAGAACACAACACCATAAAACTCTTAGAAGAGAATGTAGGTGAAACATTTTTTTTACAAATTTAATTCATGTATAGTTGACCTACAATGTTGTGTTGAAACATTCTTTGACATGAATGATAGCAATTTTTTTCTTAGGTCAGTCTCCCAAGGCAAAAGAAGTAAAAGCAAAAATAAACAAATGATATCTAATTAAACTTAAAACCTTTTTCATAGCAAAAGAAACCATCAGCAAAATGATGAGATGGAAAGACAACCTGCAGAATGGGGAAAATATTTGCAAATGACGCAACTGACAAGGGGTTAAATTTCCAAAAGATACAAACACTTCATACAACTGAATATAAACAAACAAACAAAAATGAGTAGAAGACTTGAATAGATATTTTTCCAGAGAAGATATGCAGATGGATAACAGGCACATGAAAAGATGTTCATAACTATTATTAGGGAAATGCAAATCAAAAGAACAAAGAGATATCACCTCACACCTGTCAGAATGGCTATCATCAAAAATGTTAGAGAGAATATGGAGGAAAGGGAACACTTTACACTGTTGGTGGAAATGTAAACTGGTTCAGTCACTATGGAAAACAGTATAGAAGTTCCTTTAAAACTGAAAATAGTACTACCATATGATTCAGCAATTCCATTCCTAGGTATATATCTAAAAAAAACAAAAACACTAATGTGTGAAAGACACATGCACCCAGTGTTCATAGCAACACTATTTACAGTATCCAAGACATGAAAGCTGAGTGCCTATCAACAGATGAATAAATAAAGAAGAGGTAGTAAATATATACAGTGGAATATCAGCCATAAAATAATGAAATACTATCATTTGCAGTAATGTGGATGTACCTAGGTAATATTATGCTTAGTGAAATGAGAGTCAAACACTATATAATGTCATTTACAAGTGGAATCGGGAAAATAATACAAAAGAATCTATATACAAAACAGACTCACAGACTTAGAACACAAACTTACGGTTACCAGCAGAAGAGAGATTGGGGGAGGGGTAAATTTGCAGTATGAGATTAACAGACACAAACGACTATATATGAAATAGATAAGCAACAGGATTTACTGAAATATCCCAGGGAATTACACCCAATATCTTATAATAACCTTTAATGAAATATAATCTGCAGAAAATTAAATCACTATGCTGTAGATCTGAAATTAACACAATATGTAATTGATCATATTTCATATTTCTGTTGACTCAATCCATTCTCATTGTGATAGATTAAACAAGGTCTCAAAGTTTTAACATTCTTTCATTAAGAGGATGAGGATGAGGTCAGGTTCTGTGACTGCTTGACCAATACTATATGGTAGAGGTGCTACATTTCCTTTTCTAGGCCCTGACTTAAGCAGATAGCATTTCCAATTTCTACCCTTCAGAACATTCAGTCTTGGAAATCAGTCACCATGGCAATGAGAGCACTCAAGCAGTCCATGTGCAAGGCCCACGTGGAGAATAACTGAAGCTCTCAGATCATAGCTCCAGTTGAAACTAGATGACAGTCATCACCAACTCGTGAGCCATGTGAATGAGCTGTCTTGGAAGTGAATTCTCACAGCTGATGCTCTGTAGAGCAGAGATTAGTCATTCTTACTGAGCAAATTCATATGCAAATTCAAGTGCCATCAGCCCTCAGTTCTCAGTGTGTTATAACCAAGGTCCTTCTGCTCATGATCTGCTTCTTGAATTTCCTAACTCAGGGCTTCTCTGCACCCTCCCTGTCCCACCCTCTAGAATTACCTGCTCAGCATCTCCACTTGCCTGGCCCTCTCACTTCTCCATGGAAGAAGCTGCATCAGAGATAATATGGTGAGTTGTCACCAGACCCTGTAAGTACTGTATTTAGACTGCTGGACCTACCACCCTCCCAGCACATCCTCAAATTTGTCTCATCAGTGGGTGCATCTTGTCTAGATAGTCTCTGTCTTAGTGGGAGTGAGAGCCACTTGAGGAATGTGTTAAAAATATGGTTTTCCTCACATTCTAGAGATGCTGGTTCAGCATGCTGGGGGTGGAATGAGGGAATTTTTCACAAGTATTCTGGGGAATTCCCATTCAGGTGGCTATTAGGGACCCTGCCTCACACAAAATTTTCATCTGGTTCCAGGCCCAGGAAAATGAGCCCTATCCAGGTAAAGTTTATGGACCTGGATTCCAAAGCAAGTATGATCCATATAACAGATGTGGACACTGAAATAGTAAGACTCCAATCTGTTTGTGACCTAAGTCATTCTCTGACATTAAGTTAGGACCCTGGGGAACGGTGAGAGTTAACCTTAGAAAAAGACAAGATCTGACCCAGTATAATTTCAAGTTTTCAAGAGATAGCATTGTAGTTTTCAAACCTGGCCACACATTAGGATGATCCAAGGTATATCATTAAAAGGTAGATTCTAGGGACACAAATTGATGTTACCAAATCAACTTCTTCAGAATGGAGTTTGGGAGTTTCATATACCCCATGCTTTGGGCAGATCTGGTACAAATCTGTGTGTGGACCTGTCAGCAATTAGAAACAATAAGGATACAGCACATTTCTTCCAGTTCCCGAAATTCCACACTTAGAGATTCATTCCTTTGGCCTAAAGGTTGTTTGGTTATTCTATCAGTAGCAAACATTCCAAGGAAAGAGGGTCCCTTTACATGTTGGAGAATAGGAATAATTAACATTAAGCACTATCACGTTGCTTTGGGTGAGGGTATCGGGCTGTTTTCCAACCATGACCCAGCTGGAACCTTGAGATTGCTTAGTTCCACATTCCTTCACACATTCTTCTCAACACTGTCTTCCACTCACCTCCCAAATTATTTTAGAATAATTATTTTTACCTGTGCACCCGTCTCCCTTAGACTGCTAATTCTTAAGAACAGGTGGGTGGGCTAGGTGACTTCAGTTGTGTCCAACCCTTTGCAACCCTATGGACCAAAGCCCGCCAGGCTCCTCTGTCCATGGGATTCTCCAGGAAAGAATACTAGAGTGGATTGTCATGCCCTCCTCCAGGGGATCTTTTCAATCCAGGGATAGAACCTGCCTTTCTTGAGTCTTCTGCATTGGCAGGCGTGTCCTTTATCATTAGCACCACCTGGGAAGGCCTCTTAAGAACAGCGAATGTCTAACTAGTATCTGCATCTTAGATATTATCCAGCATGTTAATAAATCTTGCTAAATAGACAGATAGTACCTCAAATCCTCACACCTTGATGCCAGTGATGACAGCCTAAGAGGTGTCCTAATATGGGGGAAGTATCACCTATTTGGGTTTCCCCAGTGGCTCAGTGGTAAAGAATCTGCCTACAGTGCAGGAGACACAGGAGACATGGGTTCAATCCCTGGGTTGAGAAGATCCTCTGGAGGAGGGCATGGCTACCCACTCTAGTATTCTTGCCTGGAGAATCTTATGGACAGAGAAGCCTGGCAGGCTACAGTCCATAGGGTCACAAAGAGTCAGACACAGCTGTAACTGAACACACACAACATCATCTATTTAGGACTGACCTCAGCACAGAAGTTGACAACTTATGTCTGTCAGCTGAGCAGTTTTTGACGTGGAGAAGGATAAGATGTGAGAGCGTGGGGACTCCCCCCACAACATATCCCATGGGGCAAGAAAAAGCTGAAGATGCATTAGACGTATGTCAAACTGTCAACATTTGTGCTGAGGTCAGTCCTAAATGGGTGATGTGGGTGTGTGTTCAGTTATAGCTGTCTCTGACTCTTTCTGATGCTATGGACTGTAACCTGTCAGGCTTCTCTATCCATGGGATTCTCCAGGCAAGAATACTAGTTGGTTGCCGTGCCCTGATCTAGGGGATCTTCTCAACCCAGGGATCAAACCCGTGTCTCCTGTGTCTCCTGCATTGCAGGCAGATTCTTTACCACTGAGCCATTGGGGAAACCCAAATAGGTGATACCTCTCCGTATTAGGCTGTCATCAAGCAGTTCTTTTCAAGCCCTGTTCACAGAGTGGGTGATTCTGAAGATTTTGGTGTATTGGATGCTTAAAGGTCTGCTTGCCCTAAAGAAGTACAAGCTTCTGAATAAAATGAGAGAAAGAGAATTACATTTTTATGGGGTATCCAGAGATTAGGACACTACCTCAGGGAGCAAAGTAGAGAGTTTGCCTTCCTAAATGGACAGAAGGCTCTTTCTTGTCCTGCAAAAGATAGAAAATAGGACGTGTTCCGGCAGGGACCAGAGGATACTCAAAGGAGAAAGTAAAAGAGTATGTCAGTCACATTCCATCACATTTGCTCCTTTGGCTAAGGCCAGCCTAAAGAGTGGGGACCCTGTGTAGCAAGCTGATTTTAAAGTGAGAGCAAAGGTAACAAAATACTAGGTTCATGAACAGAAGACTCAATTTGATGAGGATACTTGAAATTTACATTTGGAAACCAATTGTCATGATCACCTCGACACTCTTGTGTACTAGCTCATACCTTTGAACAAGGATGGCCAAGTTTAACTGGAGGCATTTTCCCTGTAAGTTATAAGTGGACTGCTAACATAAAAATGGGTTTTGTTAAAAAACATAGAGCTCAGAAGCTGGGCTTGAGGTGTGACTTTGTCCTTTACACATTAAATATTGCAACAGGTCTTTCCTAACATACTACATGCTGCAATGTGTCAACATAGATTTAAGAAAAATTTATGCACTGACTGTAAATCTCAGTTTTAAATGGACTTTTCATTTTTTTTTTAAGTTTTAAAGGAAACTCTGTTTCATGCACCAGACCTTCCTCAAAACAATGGTGTTCAGTGTTCCTGAGTTTGAGGCTCATTCATTACTATCCCACTCAGATGCTCTCGCCAGTTTACAGTCTGGCTTTATTATAAAAGCCAGAACCCCTTTTTTACCTTGAACTCTCTATGGCAGATTAAACTAACAGATTCCATCCTCTCCTATCTAGAGCATCAACAGAGGGTCTCTTATCAAAAATATCCCATCAAGCTGGATCATTGCTTCCAGAAAGCAAAGGGATAACTGATAACTAGTGTATCATGATGTTTAGTGTGATGTGCTTGGCTTAAGGAAGAACATAAAAAGAGCTGAAAGGATTTTGTTAGGGGTAGGATGGGATTCTCTCAGATTCCTAAGTATGAGTATGTATGAAAGTCACTCAGTCATGTCTAACTCTTTGCAACCCCATGGACTATACAGTCCCTGGAATTCTCTAGGCCAGAATACTGGAGTGGGTAGCCTCTCCTTTCTCCAGGGTATCTTCTCAATCCAGGGATCGGACCACATTGCAGATGGGTTCTTTACCAGCTGAGCCACAGGGAAGCCCAAGAAGACTGGAGTGGGTAGCCTATCCTTTCTTCCAGCAGATCTTCCCCACCCAGAAATAAAACTGGGGTCTCCTGCATTGCAGGTAGATTCTTTACCACCTGAGCTATTGTGTTACTAAAGGATCAGACAAAAAGAGGAGTAACTCTGGTTGTCTCTAGATGAGTAAATCATGTGTCTGTGAAATGTGTGGATTTGCAGAGGACCTAGGAACACAGACCAGCCAGCCCACACTCTCACTGATAGGAAGACAGAACTAGAATCAGGTTCTTGCATTTATCCTACTGTGGGGACAGGAGTTTGTCCACCTCCGGAGAGAATGAGTAAAGAAAACTGAGAGGGGGAATGTATCCCTCTTGCTACCAAGGGTGATCCCTCTACCTGAGGTGGATCTAGATGTTCCACCATCTCAGGAGCACCAGGCTGCCTTGCCTCCCCCACAGGCACGGGCTTCCTATATGCATGGGAATACATTAAAGTTGTTCACTGTCATCTTCACGACTCATTTCCTCAGGTAAGTCTGTGCCTATGGTCAGTGTATCCATCTTTCACTGTAGTCTTTGTCATTTTACGTGTATCAGTGTCACACTTTGACTGTTTTATCCTACCAGATCATAAACCCCACGAGAACAAAGATTGTGTCTGCTTTGACTTGCTCTTGGGCTATCCTGGTGTCTCAGATGGTAAAGAATCTGCAATGCAGGAGACCAGGGTTCGATCCCAGGGTTGGGAAGAGCCCCTGGAGAAGGGTATGGCTAGCCACTCCAGTATTATTGGTCTGGAGAGTTCCACGGACAGAGGAGCCTGGAGGGCTACGGTCCATGAGGTCCCAAAGAGTTGTCACAACTGAGTGACTGACACTTAACACTTTGATTAAAATGCTTTCTCCTACCAAATTATAAGCTCCATAAGAACAAAGATTGTGTCTGTTTTGACTCACCATTTTGTCACTCATAGCTAGAACTTAGAAAGTACCCAGTAAATGTTTTTTTTAAATCAGAGGATGAGCAAATGCAGACAAGACTGGATTTTCTGGGGAAGGACATGCGGTCATGAGCTTTAAACAAGGGACTACCTGTGGGCAGGCAAAGTCCAGAGAGGAGAGATGTCTCAAGTGAAAGTAACATACATGAGGCTTCATGTCAGAGCCTTCCTTTGTGCAGTTAAATTAGTCAGAATTTCAACCCTGAATCGTCCACCTTGGGATAGCCTTCAGAGATGCACCCACTCCTCAGAACTTACCATATTTACAAAGCCTGCACTTGTGAGCTATTAAAGGCTGTCCAAGCAGGATGACAGGAAAGAGAAGGGTCTGGATATTCTGCTTTGCTGACAGCCTCATCAGAGAAGGATCTGGAAAAGCACTGAACTCCTAGGGGAGATAAAAGGAGGAATCCACCTTGGTCAGCGACAGCTATATGGAGTGGCAAAGAAAATCCCAAGAAGACTCAGTTCTTCCAATGTCCCACACAGGTTAGGAAGAACCTTCATCCAGGCTGGAGTAAAATAAGACCCCCAGTAAAGCCATTTGATGAAAAAATAAATAAAGGAATCAATCAATTGATGCTTCTCTGTTTTACAAAAAGTTGAAAAGCTAAGTGATAATTTTCTTTAAGATAAGGATGGAATTTAATCAAACAAAAACATTTCAAATTCAAATACCACTATGAAGACACTTTTGGAACTCACTGGTTTAAAATTATAACCTGGAGGCAGTCCTAAGATGGCAGAGAAATGGGACAGGGAGACCACTTTCTCCCCAACAAATTCATCAAAAGAACATTTAAACACTGAGTAAATTCCACAAAACAACTTCTGAATGCTGGCAGAGGACATCAGGCACCCAGAAAAGCAGCTCATTGTCTTCAAAAGGAGATGTTTTATCAATGGTGCTGTACAGATGAAGTCTTGAGACTACTATAAAAATAAGACAAAACCAGAAGGAGGCTTCAGTCCAAATCCTGAGAACATAAGAGAACTCCTGACTCCAGGGAACATTAATCAACAGGAGATCATCAAACGCCTCCATATTTACACTGAAACCAAGCACCACCCAAGGGCCAACAAGTTCCAGAGCAAGACATACCATGCAAATTCCCCAGCAACACAGGAACACAGCCCTGAGCTTCAGTATACAGGCAACTCAAAGTTACTCCATACCCACTCACCTCTCATAACTCATTACTGGACACTTCATTGAACTCCAGAGAGAAGAAATCCAACTCCACCCACCAGAACACCAACACAAGCTTCCCTAACCAGGAAACCTTGACAAGCACCCGTCCAACCCCACCCACAGCAAGGAAACTCCACAATAAAGAGAATGCCACAAACTGCCAGAATACAGAAAGGCCACCCCAAACACAGCAATATAAACAAGATGAAGAGATAGAGGAATACCCAGCAAGTAAAGGAACAGGATAAATGCCCACCAAACCAAACAAAAGAGGAAGAGATAGGGAATCTACCTGATAAAGAATTCTGAATAATGATAGTGAAAATGATCCAAAGTCTTAAAATCAAAATGGAATCACAGATAAATAGCTTGGAGACAAGGACTGAGAAGATGCAAGAAAGGTTTAACAAGGACCCAGAAGAAATAAAAAAGAGTCAATATATAACGAATAATGCAATAAATGAGATTAAAAACACTCTGGAGGCTACAAATAGTAGAATAATGGAGGCAGATGATAGGATTAGTTAAGTAGAAGAATGGTAGAAATAAATGAATCAGAGAGGAACAAAGAAAAATGAATTAAGAGAAATGAGGACAATCTCAGAGACCTCCAGGACAATGTTAAATGCCCCAACATTCGAATCATAGGAGTCCCAGATGAAGACAAAAAGAAAGACCATGAGAAAATACTTGAGGAGATAATAGTTGAAAACTTCCCTAAAGTGGGGAAGGAAATAATCACCCAAGTCCAAGAATCCCAGAGAGTCTCAAACAGGATAAACCCAAGGCGAAACACCCCAAGACACATATTAATCAAATTAACAAAGGTTAAACACAAAGAATAAATATTAAAAGCAGCAAGGGAAAAAACAACAAATAGCACACAAGGAGATTCCCCTAAGGGTATCAGCTGATCTTTCAATAGAAACTCTTCAGGCCAGGAGGGAANTTTTAGAAAAGGCAGAGGAACCAGAGATCAAATTGCCAACATCCTCTGGATCAAGGGAAAAGCAAGAGAGTTCCAGAAAAACATCTATTTCTGCTTTATTGACTATGCCAAAGCCTTTGACTGAGTGGATCACAATAAACTGCGGAAAATTCTGAAAGAGATGGGAATACCAGACCACCTGATCTGCCTCTTGAGAAATGTGGATGCAGGTCAGGAAGCAATAGTTAGAACTGGACATGGAACAACAGACTGGTTCCAAATAGGAAAAGGAGTCCATCAAGGCTGTATATTGTCACCTGCTTATTTAACTTATGTGCAGAGTACATTATGAGAAACGCTGGACTGGAAGAAACACAAGCTGGAATCAAGGTTGCCGGGAGAAATATCAATAACCTCAGATATGTAGATAACACCACCTTTATGGCAAAAAGTGAAGAGGAACTAAAAAGCCTCTTGATGAAAGTGAAAGAGGAGAGTGAAAAAGTTGGCTTAAAGCTCAACATTCAGAAAACGAAGATCATGGCATCCAGTCCCATCACTTCATGGGAAATAGGTGGGGAAACAGTGGAAACAGTGTCAGACTATTTTTGGGGGCTCCAAAATCACTGCAGATGGTGATTGCAGCCATGATATTAAAAACACTTACTCCTTGGAAGAAAAGTTATGACGAACCTAGATAGCATATTGAAAAGCAGAGACATTACTTTGCCAACAAAGATCTGTCTAGTCAAGGCTATGGTTTTTCCTGTGGTCATGTATGGATGTGAAAGTTGGACTGTGAAGAAAGCTGAGTGCTGAAGAACTGATAATTTTGAACTGTGGTGTTGGAGAAGACTCTTGACAGTCCCTTGGATTTCAAGGAGATCCAACCAGTCCATTCTGAAGGAGATCAGTTCTGGAATTTCTTTGGAAGGAATTATGCTAAAGCTGAAACTCCACTGTACTTTGGCCACCTGATGCGAAGAGTTGACTCATTGGAAAAGACTCTGATGCTGGCAGGGATTGGGGGCAGGTGGAGAAGGGACAATGGAGGATGAGATGGCTTGATGGCATCACTGACTCCATGGACTTGAGTCTGAGTTAACTCCGGGAGTTGGTGATGGACAGGGAAGCCTGGCGTGCTGTGATTCATGGGGTCACAAAGAGTCAGACACAACTGAGCGATTGAACTGAACTGAACTGAACTGAACTGTGTGGTTTGAGAACCAGGGTGATTGTGCCCTCACAGAATAATTTTGGTAGTTTTTCCTATTTGGAACAGCTTCCGAAAGATAAAATGTTTGACGAAATTCACCCATGAAGTCATCAGATCCTCTACTTTTGTTTGCTGGGAGTTTTTAAATCACAGTCTCAATTACAATGCTTGTGATCTGTCTATTCACAATTTCTATTTTTTCTTGGTTCAGTCTTGGGAGATTGTGCCAACAAAATATTTTAAAAGATTTAATTGCAAAAAATTGCAAACCAATATAATTCCAATTAATATCAATTTCATGTATAGAAATGATTTCTGAAAATTTCTGAAATTAATTGTTTCTCTTAATATTAATGAACTATTGATTTATGCAGAAAGTTCATTGAGTCTGATATTCATATACAGGCTATATCAATGACATATTTTCAAAAAATTTAGTTACATTTATTATAATTATTTATTAAGAATATTTGGTTTTCTTTTTCCATTAACTCATGTAATATAGTACAACTTAGTATAAAATACCTACATAATTGGTTACAACAGGTTGTAACCTGTTTTTATAGGTCACAGGTTGTGACACAGATAAGCTAGAATAATTCTATTGCTTTCGGATTGCACTGAAATGAAAATAATTGAAAAAATTCACTTGACTCATAGATATCTCCATCTGAAGCATTGTCTTCTGCCAACTGGTGGTGGGTGGCTTAATTTGAGACACACTGAACTATCCAAAACACTAATCAAAACTTGATATGTATTCTACTCTGCCATTTTCTCCTCTGTTATAGCATATGAGTTTCTTACCATTATATATATATATAAAACATTATAATATATAACATTATAATAAAAACATTATAATATAAAAAATTATGTGTGTGTGTGTGTATATATATATATATATATATATATATAAAACTAAAAAAATCAATGTAAACCTGAACAGATTTAATCCCAGAGAAAACGGAATATAAACACAGACAGACAATTATATCCAGTGGGCATGTGTATGTGTCTAGTCTGTGACACAATGTATATCAATTCTGGCACAAAGCAAAAATTTGACAAATGGTAGAAACTTTTATTTCTATTACCACATAAAAATGAATAACAATGTTGTTGATTAGATAAATATTCTTCCAACAATAATAACTTGCAAAAGATTATTCCTTCCAGAGAACAAAATACTGCAATAGAATTAAATTATGAGAATCCTTAAGAAGGGTAATTGTAAGACCTTCAAATAACCCTACAAGGGAGATATGTTATTTAGGTTTGTATTAAGCTCTATTTACATTACACGAGCAATTGTGTCTATTCTACATCTAGTTAGTTCTGTAGTTCTATTAAATATAAGCATTTGAGTGTGGATGTTGTTTTTTTAAATGATGTAGATTTTTGCATATCAATGAATGTTCAATTTTCACTGTGGCAATAGGGAGCTATACTAAAGAATGAGATTTCTTTCATGATTCTTGGTATTTTAAACCGATCATTACTCATCTAATATGAACTGACATTTTGCTGTTCATCAAAAAACTGTTATATCTTTATTTGCAAGACTATCTCTATTTCACTTTACATAATTTCTGTTTTCATATGCACATGGTTTATATTAATATCAAATGCCATCATTTCCAAAAAATGATGCTCAGTTTTACTGAGAATTGTATTTTAATGTTTATATCTCAACATAATCTGACATAGTGAACTGCTATGAAATATGCATCTAAAATGAACATCTCTATAGAAAGTTAAGGTGTAATTCAAACAGATATAAGTTGATAACTTTTTATACCTAGCACTCATGTATTTCAAAGAAAAAAAGAAATTTGGAGGTTAATCCTAGGCTTCAAGAAATATGCACTATGTTGAAGCTATCAAACAATTAAAACTCTTTAAGACATTTTGTCTTTTGTAATTGTGGACCGTTTGGGTCAAACCAAGCTTCTTCCAGAAAATCTAGACAATGCAGAGGGAAAAAAAAAAATAATATATATATATATATATATATATATATCTGCTTAAATACATCAGAAGATTTGAAAGGCTCAAATACCAGAGAAAAGGAAAGTCTAGAAATGGCCTGCCAACATTTGGTGCCTACATTCTCCTTAACAAAATCACCATATCTAAACTTGGAGAACTTGAGAAATTTAAGTTTCTCTGAGCGAAATACAAAAATTGAGTTTCCGGGCTTCAAAAATAAAGGGACCCTGGTAAAAACAAATTTAGTTGGTTCTGAGAGCCAGTTACATAGGTACACAAAAAGTTAGCAACAAGACTTAAATCAGTTCCTGCTATCTTTGCATTAATATGACCTGATCATAGCTTTACTGCTAGACATAAATGATATATTCTCTCATGAAGCAGAGGATTTTTTTTTTTGGAGGGCTGGGTCCAAGATGGTAGTATAAGAATAGCCTGAACTCACTTCCTCCTGGGAACATGGAGAATCTATCTTTTAAATAAACAATTTCTCCCAAGGGAGAACTTAGGATTGATTGAAATGCTTCTGCACAACAAATGATGGCAGAACCAGAGAGATGGATAGGAGAGACAGAGACCATCTCAGGACCTGCAGTAGGTAGGAATGCCACTGAGCAGCTTGCACACAAACTCACCTGCCATAGGTACAGAAAACAAACAAACAAACAAACAAAAAGCAATTTAAAAGGCATCTACACTATATGTGAGGAAATCTACTTATTAAGCCTAAAAATGTCTACTAAATGAGCAGGAAACTGCTGGGACTCACTCCAGAGTTGGAGGCACTGGAGAGTACCATTTTTTTGCCTGCCCTCTACCTTGATAGAATGGAAAAAAAAAAAAAAAAAAAAAAAGTCTAAAAAAAAAAATGTCTAGGCAGTCTTATAGGTCTGCCAGGACTTTCTAGCACACCCCAGGTCCCTGGCCCACACCAGCTCCAGCCATTCTGCTACTGTGGGCCAGGGGCAAAGATGAGGGACTCCTGGTGCATAACTTCTCTAACTTCAGTCAAACTGCCAGAGGCAACCAGCACATGAGTCTACATCAAGGACGATTCTCCATAAGGCTGTGCCTTCAAGACCAGGAGCAGTAGTTTTGCCTAATTCATAGTAACACACACAGAAATTTTTTAAAAATGAGGAAAGAGAGGAATATGCTCCAAATGAATGAACAAGATAAAACTCCAAGAAAAAAAAAAAAAACTTAATGAAATGAAGATAAATGCCCTGATTCAAACCATAGTACAAAGCTATAGTAATCAAAACAGTGTGGCATTATTAAAAATCAGCCACACATAAATGAAAGAGAATGGGCAGTCAAGAAAAAAATGTACATATGAAAATTAAGCTATGACAAGGAAGTAAGAATATACAATGAGGAAAAACAGAATCTCCAATAAATGGTGTTGGGGAAACTGGATAGCTATGTGCAATATAATTAAACTGGACCACTTTCTTACACCATAAACAAAATAAACTCATAATGTATTAAAGACTTAAACATGAGACTTTATTCAGATATCTCTTAGAAGAAAACATGGGAAATATACTCTTTGACATTGTTCTTAGCAATATTTCTTTGTATCTGCCTTCTCAGGTAAGGGGGAAAAAAAAAAAAACAGATGAGGTTACATCAAACTCAAAAGCTTTTGCACAGCAAAAGAATCCAGTAATTAACAAAAAAGGCAACATACTGAATGGGAGAAGTTATTTGCAAATTATATGTCTGATAATAGGTTAATATCTAAAATATATAAAAATCACATATAACTCAATATCAGAAAACAAACAACAAAAACAAAATCTAACAATTTAATTAAAAATTTGGTAGAAGATCTGAACAGGAGACATATCAATGGCCAACACAACTAATGATTAGGGAAATTCAAATAAAAATCCCAGTGAAATGACACCTCACACCTTTCAGAATATCTGTCATCAAAAAGAACACAAATAACAAGTGTTGGCAAAATGTAGAGAAAAGAGAACACTTGTACACTGGTGGTGGGAACTTAAATTGATGAAGCCACTGTGGAAAACAATATGGGAGTTTCTCAATCATTTAAAAATAGAGCTACCATATAATCAAGCAATTCCCCTTCTGAGTATTTACCTAAAGAGAACAAAAACACTACTTTGAAAAGATATATGCACCTTATATCAATTGCAGCATTGTTTAGATAGCAATATATGGAAGCAACTTGAGTCTACTGATAGATAAAAGGATAAAGAAAATATTTTAAATATATAATGGACTATTGCTCAGCCATAAAAAAAGAATGAAATCTTGTCTTTTTCATTAACATGAATGCCTAGAGGGTATTATGCTACATGAAATAAGTCAAACAGAAAGGTAAATGTCATGATTTCACTTATACAAGAAATCTGAAAAACAAAGCAAATGAACAAAGGAAACAAAACAGAAGCAGCCTGGTAAAAACAGATTATAAGCTGAGAATTCACAGATGAAATGGGCATGGGAGGATAGTCAAAATATTCTAAGGAGATTAAAAGGTAAAAAATTCTAATTATAAATTAAATAATTCAAAGGAATATAATGTACAGCATAGGAAATATAGTCAATCATATTGTAATAACTTTGATGAAAGATGGTAATTAGACATTGTATTGTTTTGGTGATCATTTTTGTATATAAAAAATATTGAATAATTATGTGGTATACCTGAAACTCATATAATATTGCAAATCAGTTCTATGTCAATAAAAATAAAATCAAGCTTTAAGAATTATCATTATAATTTGTCACCCAAAAGGATAAAAATTTGATAAAGTTTTTAAATATTTGACCTATAACTTGGAGAAAATTAGATTATAGATTATGACAAGTATGTGTGATTGTTACATCCAAAAATTTTTTGATGTATAAAATATGAGTAAAAAACTAGAAATATAAGCAATGGTAATTTTGGAAATAAAGATTAAAATATTAATTAAAACAGAATTGAGACTTCCCTGACAGTCTAGTGATTAAGACTCCACACTTCCACTACAGAAGGCACAGGTTCGATTCCTGATCAGGGAGCTAAAATTCTCACATGCTGCAGACTATGACCAAAAAAAACCTCACCTCCCCAAATCTTAATATTTATTTAAGCACATCTAAATAGCTACTTCATATCACAGTTTTAAAAATATTTGCAAAGAAAAATTTTTAAGATTTGCATTTTAAATACTAAATTATTTTGTATTAATGGAATTAGGTGTATATACATTTTTCTCCAATAGATATAATCCATTCCTATAGTTTAGATGTTTTCTAATGCAAACATTCCATTAAACAAAATGATCAGAAAAACCTGTATTAATCACATGCTTATGTGGTTTTAAGCTCTTTACACTCTCTCTCTTCCCCTTATTTTTCTCTATTACACACAAGCAGAAACATACTAATATAACTGTCTGCAAAACAAACTTATATATTTTAATACTTAAGTTTGAGGCTGTCCATTGTGAATCCATCCCTTATTCCATCATTATAATAACCAGATGATAATAAATCCATTTCAGTTCTACTACATTATTGAGTAAATAAAGGTGGATCAAATGTGAAATTATGTGGATATAATAAAGTCATAATTTTAAAGTGAAGTAAGTTATAATGATATTCACTAGAGTAATCCCTTATATAACTGTAAGACCTGTAAAGCTTTTCCATTGAACATTTAAAAATTGGAATCCAGGATACTGGCTAAGATCTTGTGAAATTAACTTAAAAACAACAAAACTAAGAACATCTTTTGATTCAGGAAATTTTACCTGTTATTAATGAAAAGCTTCAGTTCTACTGGCCCATTATTTCTATATTTGTCTGTAGGAGTTTGAAGTAAAAGATGATTTATATATTTGTGGACATAGTTTGCTTATAGTCCTTTACTCAAAGCATTTTTATAGTTATGCTATATTTATAGGCATCTAGTTACCCATTTTATTTTTGAAAATATTAAAACAACAGTGAGTTCCTTTGCTGAAATAAGAATCCTAGGCCCAGTTGAACAATCTTTTTGCATCCTTGAATAAGTAACTTAATAGATCTGAGCCAAAAATTTTTTATCTGTAATATGAGAGACTTCTGTCTAGCTATAAAATTTTATCACCACGAGGCAAATCATGTGATGCCTTCTGCCTCCTCAGCAACTTGCTTGATATTGTATTTTATATTCACTTATAATTCAGATGTTTACTGTGATGAAATTGAACATTTAATGGTTCAATTCAACTTTGCAAAATATGTTATAAAACGAAGTGAGCCACTTACTATAAAAAAGAAGAAAAATAAATTATCCTTTTGATGACTGTTTGTATCATCTATAATTAGTTACATAAGTGATAGTGTAATATCCATATAGTGCATTAACTTTGGATAAACTAAATTCACCAAACTCAGAATTTTGCTTTGTATTCTGACAACTGCTACTGTGCTGAGATGTTGCCTGGGGATAAATTACAGCATTTGGAGTTTCATATTGTCTATAATATTGTCTAAAATGAAGGAATATTACATACCAAGCTTATCATTGCTGTGATGACTTCCTGCTTTCTGAATTAAATTAGGATTATAGCTGGTATTGAAAGTAATAAAAGAGAAACCTCAATGCTTCCATAAAAGAACTACTAATGTATACTCAATAGTAATGAAAAATTTTAAAAAGTAAGATTTGTAAGATATAAACTATCAATCAAAAAAACACAATAACTCCTGAAAGTTCCTACCTCTGAAAAAGGAAAAGAAAAAGGAAAGCTAGAAGTCATTCACCTGTCAACTACTATGACTTTGGATATCAAGCTCTGAGTAACACTGTTGCTTTTAACCACTATGTTGGACTAGTTTTAGTCAAAAATTTTAAACTAGTTTTTAATTTGAGAACAGCATTTATTTTGATCTTATGCCTCAAAATGAAACATCCACTTCTACTTTGATAAACTGGAGACTATTTAAAAGAGAATGTCTATTATGTACTGATTATTCTGAACACAACAGCTTTAGATGAAATTTAAGCCTGAGAGGGAAGGAGAAAGATAAACAAACAACAGCAACAACAGGAGTATTATAGCAATTTCAGAAGCATTATAAATATTTTTGACTTTCCAATTTATAGACTTTTAAATAAATTAGATGTGTGTCCTCTTGAAAGTTTGCTACTTGTTTGTTTTCTCTGCTTACTTTTATCAGTGTTAGTTTGATACAGGTCAAGAATGGTTTCTAAAAAATTTAAGTCACAATGGTGATAGACTCTCCAAAAATAAAACAAGAAAAGATGAAAATTTCTATATATGAAACTACACGTAAAAGAACTGATCACTAAAACTATTGATCAATCATGAATTTGTTTTATACACAGTAATCTAGAAATAAATAATATTAACAATGGCTTAAAGGTAGAATGATAAGACTTAAAGTATTCTTGAGAAAGATCCAAGTGCATTTTATAATTCTATGACAGATGCTTATTAACTGCTTTAACAAACTGTGTGAGTACCTGGGATGGACACATAACTTGTAAAACATTGACTGTTGATTAAATTGTCTAAAAAGGTTAATGAGTCAACCCAATCCAGTACTCTTGCCTGGAAAATCCCATGGACGGAGGAGCCTGGGAGGCTGCAGTCCATGGGGTCGCTAAGAGTCGGTCAAGACTGAGCAACTTCACTTTCACTTTTCACTTTCATGCATTGGAGAAGGAAATGGCAACCCACTTCAGTGTTCTTGCCTGGAGAATCCCAGGGATGGTGGAGCCTGATGGGCTGCCGTCTACGGGGTCGCACAGAATCGGACATGACTGAAGCGACTTAGCAGCAGCAGCATTTGGGACATTATATATTTATGGCAGTGTTGTTTACAATGTTATATTAGCTTCAGATATACAACATAATGATTAAATATTTTTTAGGTTGCACTCCATTTAGAGTTATAAAATATTGCCTATATCCCTATATAATTTATCCTTATAACATTTATCTTAAAGATGATCATTTGTATAATTTAATAACAATTTAAACAAAATTTCTTATTGGATCTGAAATAGTTCAGTCGATTTTAAAAATATCGATGTCACATTGGGGGAAATTAGTTAATTATATTTGTAAGTTTATTGTTATAAATAATATAATTGCAAGAGTCTTAGATGCTATCCCCTAGCAAGTAGATCTGCTTGCGTATGGATCTGAAATGATTGTGGCAGATATTGCTGATGGAATGATCTGTATCATTCCATTCTATCTCTTACATTCACTTACAGGTGTCATACTCATTCTGGAAGGCAGACAGAGCAAGTTTCATTACCACACTCCTCTGATTTTCTTTTTGCGAGTTCGCTTTGGCCACAGAGCAGCTTGTAAGTCGGCAATTGTAACTTCTACAAAGTGTCAGGAAAGTGATGTTCAGGGGCAACTCTTAACCGGTGAAAGATAAGAGGATACATCTTCCAATCCTCTTATCTTAAAAAGAGACTGTTCTGAAGTGTGACCCACATGATTTTCAGGATAACCCAAACAGGACTGTGCCAGTTACTCTCAATAGTAATTCATTCATTGACACATTTTACTGGTAACCAATAGAGTTTCTTTCTCAGCTGCTCCTTCCTTCTCCTGCTCTTTCTGAAAGCAAACTTTGTTGTTCAGTGCTACATTGTGTCCAGTTCTTTGCTACCCCATGGACTGCAACATACCAGGCTTCCCTGTCCTTCACCTGGAGTTTGGTCAAATTCATATCTGCTGATTTGGTGATGCCATCCAACCATTTCATTCTTGGTCCCCACCTTCTCCTCCTGCCCTCAGTCTTTCCCAGCATCAGGATCCTTTCCAATGAATTGGCTGTTTGCATCAGGTAGCCAAAATATTAGAGCTTCAGCTTCAGCATCAGTCCTTCCAATGAATATTCAGGGTTGGTTCCTAAACAAACTACGTGCACACAAATCTTTGTCTTATGACTGTGTTTGGGAGAACCTAAATTAAGGAAGTAGGGTTTATATACTAAAGGTGAAGTTGTGTGTGTGTGTTTCAGCTACACTATGTAAAAAATTTTATCTAAACTAGAAATCTTAACAAATATTGTATAGCTATTTTTTTTGTCCTAACTTGCTATGCAATTTTTTCCAAGCCATTTAAATGGGCTTCCCTGGTGGCTCAGAGGTTAAAGCGTCTGCCTCCAATGCGGGAGAGAAGGTTTAGGTAATATACATCTTGAGCTTAAAAAAAAAAATAAAGTTCAGAAGTGAGGACAGTAGGAATAGATGATCTCTAAAATTGTCTGCAATTCAAAAGAATTATACACTAGAAAACCTCTTATCTGATGCCATTAGGACATGTAGTGCAGAAGTTAATTGAAAAGTTTGGTTAAAATGATGTATAAAAATGATACATTCACAACTTATACAGTTTGTTTTAAACCAAATGCATGTATTTTACTTCAAAATTCTTGTTTGTTTCAAAGAACTTTTGAGTCTGGGCTGCCTTATTTTCTTTATTTCATAAACCAAACCCACATTTTTGGAATTAAAGTTAAAAGACAATTTAAAGACCCTGTTGATAGAGGTGCTAATTATTGCTATAATGGCAATCATATTTTAATACATAATTTTATCATATAAGCATGCTGTATACCTTTAAAAAATGAAGACACTGATGAAGTGATTTCACTAAAGAATCCTTTCTGATTTTATATTTCCTTTAATATTTATCAAGTGTATTTCCAATAATTAATTGAAAGGCATTTTGTAGCTTCTTGCTTATATCAGTCCTGTTAACATAGCTAAAATATAAATAAAGCAATTAATTTTTTATATATTTTATTATTTTATATACTCAGATAATATAATTAATTTAACTAAGTAATAGATACAACAAGAAAATACAACCATGCCTCTCTCTACTGACTCTTGATGAAGAAGCAGTGGGTTTGTGGGTAGTTTCAAGAGTTATCATCTAGATGTATAATTTCAATATACCATTTTCTGTACTCTAAATAATTTAATCCAAAAAATATGTATTATTAGTGTTAGCTAAAGAGTTGTGCTCTCTTAAGCTTCCAAAACTTCAATGAGTTTCAAAGCAAAAGTTAGCACAGATTTAGTAATCTTATGATCCCAGAATCTTATAACCATCTAGATGCATAATTTCAATATATTGTGTTCTTTAGTCCGAATAATCCAATAAATCAGTTATATGAGTTAATAGTATTTCTGCTAACTTAAACTTCCAAAGCTTCAAGTTTCAAAGCAAAAGTTAGAATGACTTTAGCAATTTTATAATTCAGGAAAATGTATGAAGCATCCACATGAGGGGCCCTTGGTTGAATTTATGCTAATATAAAGCCAAATATTCAACCAATAACTAACTTTAAAATGATATCATCAACAAATGTTTTGAAATTTTATAATAAATCATCCACTTTGGAAAATATCTAGTCACCCAAGATTCTAGGCATATCTTAATAAGTATTGAAACCCAGGTTTATACTTGAACAAGAAGATACTGAATAAACAGTGCTCTGTGTTCTTTCCTATTTGCTCTGTTCAGTGAATCCAAAATGGTAACTGCAGTTCTTAGCTGTTGTATCAACTGACTTTGGAGATTACAGTTGTGCATTACAGTCCATAAGAATAAGAGTTTATAAGCTTAGTATTGAATGGTATGTAGCCATAAAATATAATACATATGTAACTAACACAGCATGTCAAAACCAGATACACGCTTTTGAAAAGACTGAGCGGAGTAATGAAAAGTCACAAGATAGAGTTCTATATGTTTGTGTAAGCTGCAATTTCTGACATGGAGTCAGGATGAATGTCACTGTGAAAATGACATTTATCAAAGATTTGAAATTGCTGAAAAGGTATATTAGTAAAAATAGATTAGATTATTCTTCAGTAACAATAAGGAGCCAAATCTCACAGGTTTAAATCAGAAAGATTAAGGTCTCATTTGATACCTATTGCAGAATGACCTGCAGCATTTTTTTTGCCTCAGTCTCATCAGAACACAGCCTGATAATGCCTCTATAATCTGGAACATAAAAATATGGAAACATGGCAAATTGTACACTGACTTGTAAACTCTTCCACAAAAGATGACATATGGTAATCTTATTCCCATTTTATTGGCTGAAGCGTCATATGGACAAGATAAACTGCAATGAAGCAGAAACATACAACCCTCCCACATGTTCTCAGGTGGGAAAAATCCATCTGTGCCCTGATGGTCATCATTGAGAATGAGCAGTCCAGCCTCACACTCAGGGCTAGTACTCAGGTGAGGAGAGTAAGACACTTGAGGTGATACCTCAAGTGTAAAATGTGGGGAGGCACTGAAAATTCACTAATAATATTTTTTTAAATAATATTTTCATAAAACCTCAAAATTAATGCAAAAATCCATGATGAGCAAATACACACCTTTTAAATAAAGATGGGATGTGTGTGTGTGTGTGTGCTAGTCGCTCAGTCATGTCCAACTCTTTGCGACCCCATGGACTATAGCCCACCAGGCTTCTCTGTCCATGGAATTCTCCAGGCAAGAATACTGGAGTGGATTGCCATTCCCTTCTCCAGAGGAACTTCCCAACCCAGGAATTGAAGCCCAGTCTCCTGCATGGCAGGCAGATTCTTTACCGTTTGAGCTACAGGGAAGTCACATGGGATAAAGATGGGATAAGTATAATATTCTATGTAGAGCCATATTAGAGCCTGAGGCAAAAGAAGAGATAAACAATAGTTTCTAATTAAAATAGTGATAATTCATTCATCATGAAAAATTTGTATTGATATTATTTATTTACAATAATGAGTTAAATATTTTTTAATTTTCAAGATGCAGATTCGTGACACTAAATTTTGGAAAAAAAATAGATAACAAACATGCTTTTTAAAGACCCATATTCTAATAAAGGTCTTCCCAGGTGGCTCAATGGAAAAGAACCCTCTTGTCAATGCAGGAGATGAAAGAGATACAGGGTTGATCCCAGGGATGGTAAGATCCAGGACACAGCAACCCACTCCAGTATTCTTGCCTGGAGAATCCCGTGACCAGAGAAGCCCAGCAGGCTACAGGCCATGGGGTCACAAAGAGTCAGACACGACTGAGTGCTAAATAACAATAACTGTATATTTTAGTCCTGAGACATGTGTTTTACTCACCCCATTCTAGACTTAGAGTGCATATTCCACAATAGTATTATCAAGGAAATTCTAAGTATAGTGCTTTAAAATATGTATTCAGGCTTCATATTTTCTAAACTTGAATCTTATTTTCATTTTTAAGGAGTTTTTAAATAGTTGCTTAACTTCCTACTCTAGTTCAGCCTCACCTTATTTGTAAAACAAAGTTGCACATATTCATAAGGTCATTAAGAAGGCATTTAGAAAAATATGCTTAGAACAATTTTAATAAATGGCTCCTACTGTCTAAGTATCCAATAAATACTATATGTTATTGATAGTTAAAAAACAGAAAAATGCATCATTTTTTAATAAAGATAAAGTGTACTAAAGGAAACTTTGCAGGAGAGGAAACAAAACTGGATAGCATGAACATATATTTAATGAAACATTTGCACTGCTGTTTCTAAGATATTTGCATTTATATTTTAATGTATCTTCAGAGTACTCAAACATATATAAAATTCAGGCAAAAATAAGAATGTGAATTAGTCACTAGATTCAAAGCAAAATATGGAGAAGTCATTCAGACTCTTTAAATAGACTTACTAATATTGAGAGAGTAATTGAGCATAATCAGCATCACAGAATTCAAGGTAATAGAGTAAGTATAGAAAGTATAATGATAGAAGATTGTACCTTAATAATAATGCCCAAATTTGAATGTCCAATAAAAGAGATCTTCAAAATAAAGGAGTACTAGATGTATTTTAGCTATGTGATTTGAGTAGGAAGAATTAAAGTACTAAAGGAAAACCAGGTCACTGAGAAAATATTAGAACTATTGGTACAGGAAAAGGATCATATACAGTACTTATACAGCTGTCTTAACAGTTCCGTATTTCTCAAAGGAAATGCCTTTGGCCCAGCAGTACAGAATAGTGAATGCTTTGTGCTTTATACTCAATTTCTCTATCAATAGTGAATTATTTGGCTGAGAATCTTTCCGAGAGTTCTATACACTATCCTGCCATAATCACACATGTAGAAACCAAAAGGCCTTTCTATGCCACTTTGAAAATGAATTCCTGTCAGAAAGTCAATAGGCCAGGCAGAAAGAGGATCAAGTAAAATGAGATGAGAAATAAAATGATAGTTTTCATTGACAAAATTAAAAAATCCTATCAAATTTCAATGAGGCTTAAGAATCATTGTAAATGATTTGAAGGAAAGCTAACCCATTTGTTTCATTAAAAGTTGTTAATATAAAGGAAGGTCAGTTGAGTTTCCATAAGTGGCTACTTTGTGGATTACTTTATCCTTGAGAAAAATAAAAGGAAGAAAGGATCAGGTAGGAATGATTGTGGAGACTTGCCATGTCAGATAACTGAGAAAGTAAATTAGATAAATATTTGAACCTACTATGTAATTCTTTAGTTAAAGTAACATTCAAATTCTTTTAATTTACAACTTTGCTGGATACCTAACATGATAATATGGCCTAGACTCCAGGGAATTTTTCTATGTTTTCATTATTATTATTGTTATTATTAATGATCATGTATGGAATACTTGGACTTCCTTGTTAGCGCAGATGGTAAAGAACCTGCTTACAATGCAGGAGACCCAGGTTTGATCCCTGGGTCAGGAATATCCCCTGGAAAAGAGAATGGCTACCCACTCCAATGTTCTTGCCTGAAGAATTTCATGGGAAGACTGTGGAGTCAGAAAGAGTCAGACACGACTAAGCAAGTAACACTTTCACTTTAATAGAATACTTAAAATTTGCAAGGTGTGCTAAATAATAAATAAGCATTTATATATTTGATGCTCAAAATTAGGGAAGAAATTTATGGCTTTCATCTTGCATGTATAGAAATTTTAGCTTGAAGTAATGATAGGACTTTCATAAAGTTACACATTTAGTAAATGTAGAAGCACTGTTCTTATCACAGCTCTGAAGTGCAAGTTTTATTTAGACCTGCCTCTTGAGAAACCTATATGCAGATCAGGAAGTGACACTTAGAACTGGCATGGAACCACAGACTGGTTCCATATAGGAAAAGGAGTATGTCAAGGCTGTATATTGTCACCCTGCTTATTTAACTTATATGCAGAGTACATCATGAGAAATGCTGGGCTGGAGGAAGCACAAGCTGGAATCAAGATTGCCAGGAGAAATATCAATAACCTCAGATATGCAGATGACACCACCCTTATGAGAGAAAGTGAAGAGGAACTAAAAAGCCTCTTGATGAAAGTGAAAGAGGAGAGTAAAAAAGTTGGCTTAAGGCTCAACATTCAGAAAATGAAGATCATGGCGTCTGGTCCCATCACTTCATGGGAAATAGATGGGGAAACCGTGGAAACAGTGTCACACTTTATTTTGGGGGGCCTCCAAAATCACTGCAGATGGTGACTGCAGCCATGAAATTAAAAGATGCTTACTCCTTGGAAGAAAAGTTATGACCAACCTAGATAGCATATTGAAAAGCAGAGACATTACTTTGCCAACTTACTAAAGTAATAACAAGGAAATGTACATAAAGCCAATAGTTAACAAATAGGCAAATAATGCCTATCATAAAAGATAAAAGTATAGGTAAAACCCTCATTTACAGTAAAAAGAATAGCAATTTAAAAAGCTGACTGGAACTAAAATCAGAAATAAATCAATTTAAAGTAGATGTTAACATTTATAAAATTTCTCTGAACCAAAAAAGATTTGAAAAAAAAAAATTCTGTTTGAATAGGAGAAATCAATATAATAGGTTTTATATTTTTATAGGTTAATTTACAAATTTAAAACAAAGGTCCATCTAGTCAAGGCTATGCTTTTTCCAGTAGTCATGTATGGATGTGAGAGCTGGCCTGTGAAGAAAGCTGAGCACCGAAGAATTGATGCTTCTGAACTGTAGTGTTGGATAAGACTCTTGAGAGCCCCTTGGACTGCAAGGAGATCCAACCAGTCCATCCTAAAGGAGATCGACCCTGGGATTTCTTTGGAAGGAATGATGCTGAAGCTGAAGCTCCTGCGAAGAGTTGACTCATTGGAAAAACTCTGATGCTGGGAGGGATTTGGGGCAGGAGGAGAAGGGGACGACCGAGGGTGAGATGGCTGGATGGCATCATTGACTCGATGGGCATGAGTCTGAGTGAACTCTGGGAGTTGGTGATGGACAGGGAGGCCTGGCTTGCTGCAATTCATGGGGTTGCAGAGTCAGACATGACTGAGTGACTGAACTGAACTGAACTGAACACATAACTTTTCTGGAAAAGACATCTATATTTCCTTTATGTCTTATGTATAATATGTGTATATTTGAATATATGTGTATGTATTAATTATGTATGTATATACTGTCTATATGCATGCTCAGTCGCTCAGTTGTATCCAACTCTCTGTGACCCCATGGACCACAGCCTGCTGGGCTACTCTGTCTATGGGATTTCCCAGGCAGGAATACTGGAAGGGGTTTCCATTCTCTTCTCCTGGAAATCTTCCCAACTCAGGGATTGAATCTGGGTCTCCTGCTTACTCAACAGCAAAGATCCTATACTACGACTCATCTCTTCAAATATTCTTCTTTGGAGACCAAGAATGTGTCATCCAAATAAATCTTTGCACAGTAGATACTAACAAAGCAAGGCAAACACTGAGCATTTTACTACTCATTAGAAGGATCTTTCAAATTAATCATACGGAACATTAGTACTCTGAGTTTAAATGAGATCATTAAATTTTTCTACAGTGGCTCACATACACTGTGGCAACCAGAGAGCTTTTGATTCTTAGTAGACCTGGAGCTCTGCAAGGGGAAAATTGTTTCCAAATTTGGATTTCAAGCAGAGGCTAACATTTCTAGAATTCTAAAACATCCATCACTCAGAAAGGGCAAAATAAATGCCTTATTATATTAGATGGAATATACATTAAGAATTATGACAGAATTGAAAGGATTTTACAGAATTACACAAGGAAAGCCAGAATTTCAGATAATATATTGAAGAAAATTGAAGTTGCCATGAACACTGGAATATTGTATGCTTGGACTATTAGTAGTGTTTAAGTCTTAACACAGATTTTTTTTTAAATACTTTTGTTATTGTTGTTAATGCTAGTGATGTCTAGTTAGGTTTTGTTTTATTTTATGTGTGTGTGTTTGTTTAGTTTATTATTTTACCTTTTTCATATTTCTCAATTTTAGTTTTTGTCTTTGTAAATTCCCTAGCAAGTCTTGGTACAGATATATTTCTGATTTATATGGATCATGTCAGTATAATATGTGTTTTTATGAAAACTCAGATTAACAGAACCTTTGGAATAAGTGGCTCAGGTGATAAAAGTGTCTGTTTGCAATGCAGGAGACACGGGTTCAATCCCTGGGTCGGGAAGATCCCCTGGAGAAGGAAATGGCAACCCACTCCAGTTCTCTTGCCTAGAAAATTCTTTGGATGGAGGAATCTCGTAGGCTACAGTCCATGGGGTCACAAAGAGTCGGACACAACTGAGCAACTTCAATTTCATTTCACTTTCTTTGGAATAAGCTGATTTAACTAGCCGTATCCAGTGTAAATTTTAATATCAGTCTGATATACCTTTGAAACCTTGATACTCTATTGGATTCTTAAAAATAAAATGATATTTTATGAATTGAAATCTCTGTATCATGTACCATTGTATATTAATTATATGTCTGTACTCACCACTGGACTATGAGCTCCCAAAAGTTGGAGATTAAGTGATTAGTCATAAATAAATATCATTCTGACTTATAATATATATTATTCTGACATATATATATATTATATATTGTAATATATTATATATTTAAGTATATAAAGTTAAGGGCTTCCCTGGTGCCTCAGAGGTTAAAGCGTCTGCCTCCAATGTGGGAGACCTGGGTTTGATCCCTGAGTTGGGAAGATCCCCTGGAGAAGGAAATGGCAATCCACTCCAGTATTCTTGCCTGGAGAATCCCATGGACAGAATAGCCTAGTAGGTTACAGTCCACGGGGTCGCAAAGAGTCGGACACGACTGAGTGACTTCACCTGATATAAAGTTATGGTTATAAATATTTATAAATTAATGGAATATTATAAAAATAAAAATTATATATAAATACAAAGGTAATAATATATATAATTCATTACCTGAGTGATTGCATTGACTGCAACTTTTTTTTTATAGAAAATGATTAACAGCATTAGATATTTATGGACAAATCATTCAGCATATTAAACAATTAACACATAAACACAGAAAAAGGCAGAAATAATAATTATAGATACTTGCAATTATGTATGCTCATTTTCCTATAAATTAGACATTAAAACTGAAACTGAAGTCTCTCAGTCATGTCCGACTCTTTGTGACCCCATGGACTGTAGCCTATCAGGCTCCTCCATCCATGGGATTCTCCTGGCAAGAATACTGGAGTGGGTTGCCATTTCTTTCTCCAGGGGATCTTCCCAACCCAGGGATCGAACCCAGGTCTCCTGCACTGCAGGCAGATGCTTTACGATCTAAGCCACCAGGGAAGCCTATTAAATTAGACATTAGGTAATATGTTTGGAAACTATTCTGAATTTATAATTATGCTTACCTAAATATCTTGTTATATAGATTGCTCAAGTGGGCCACTTGATTTGGAAGGAGAAGGATATATATTAAATACTATGCATTTTAAGCCATGTAGTATCTGACAGAAAATTTGGGTTATAGGAGATGTGAACAAAGCACTGCTTTTATAGTATGGTAGAGATTTTAAATCCGTGCCCCCTTTTTTAATTTCTGAAGCATTCAACAGCTGTCAACACATGAATGTTTATCAAGAGTGGCTTTGAATGGAAAAGCCATCATTCACCCTTTTGTAAAATATGAAATCTATTTGTACTTACTTTTCCTAAATTCAGTCACTTGCTTACCAAGTAAAATGTTCACATCAAAAATGATAGAAAATGATTACATTTATCAATATTAAAAGAAAAAATAAAATGAAAACATTGAAAATAAAGCTAAAATTATAAGGAATAAAATTCTGGAAATTAAATTGTATAAAAAAGAGAAAACCATATGAGATCAATAGGAATGAGTTAAAAACAAAATAATCTTCTTCGGAAGATGAGTTTTTAAAAAGCAGAGATTAATACTAGATATGATCTCTAGGGCAGTGCTCCATGGCAAAAGGAAAGCTGGGCTCTAGAATCAGATGAAATGGATCTGAAGATTCTGAACTGCCAATTTTTAACTCTTCTGACTAGAAAAGTCAGCTTTAATTTGATGAATGAGTTTTCTTCTCCATTTTTAGTAATGAATTTCTGTTGAGTTGAAGATGATAAGTACTACAGTTTTATAGCAGGTATCAGTTAAGAAGATCTTTGCATTTCCCTTGCAAAATCTCTTGAATTTTGCATCAGTAAAGAATGGTAAATAAATAACTAACTGAACATTAATTTACTTGCTCCTTTCCAGTTCTGATTTGTAGACAACAAAATGAAAACCAGTTTGCTGATACAAGAAAACTCTATTTACATGTTCTTGTTGTTGTCATAATAATTACTGCTGTTTTTAACTTACCCTGACAGGGAGGTGAAACTATAAAGAGAGTGATGAATAATTTGCAATGAATCAAAAACATGGATGTTGAGTATTTTGTGGACAATTTTTAGTTGAAAAACCTAGCATAATTTGCCATCACATCATTGTATTTATAATAGAAATATTATCTAAGAAGTAGTTACATCTATTATATGCAATTATTTCCTTTGAAAATCGATTTTACTAACTCTCCAAGGTAGCTGACATTTTGATTACTTCTTTTGTAGTGTTTTGTCATGTTTTTCATTTTGGTCAGCTATGAAACAGAGTATACCTGAAATTAATACCTCTGATTTTCAAGCAAAGCATATGCTAATACATTTCATAAATACATAAAATATAACTCTTGCTTGAAATGAATAGTACTTTAACCCACAATGAATCTGCCCAAGATTTCTTCCACTGTATAACATTATTTAAAATTTTTTAAATCATTTAAAAATTTTGAAGCTCTATAATTATCAGTGAAATGGAATAATCAGACTTTAACATTTACAAGGAAAACCTCCTTCCTTTTGCTTACAAACTAAATGAATTGAACCCCTTCTATATTTTTCTTTTTCCAAAAAAAATTCAGTTTAGGTTCTGCTTCTTAAATTTGAGATAAGGTGCTGTTGTCTTGTGAACATATAGAAACAAGGGATAAATAGAAGTTAAAAATATGATAGAAAGCTTTAGGATGCTACCAAGCCAATTATGATTTACAATGTTAAAAAACTTAGAGAAGAAGGTCAGAGAGGTGACCCTGATATGAGTATCATGCTGAAAGCAGTGTTAAGGAATCAGAAAAGCTGAGCAAAGCTGAACAGAATCACAGGGCTAAAGGTTGAAGCTTTTCAATCACTAAGTTGTGACAATAATTCCAGATCAAAGGTTCCCTAAACTATATAGTACTGCTTTAAATATCACTAATATTTAATCATCAGCTTTTAGAAAATATTACGATTAATTTCCAGAAAGGATTTAATTCTCAGAATTCACAATGTTTATCATATGTAGTTTTAATTTATTACAAATATAATTTTCATACTTTTAATTTCACTTGTATTTTAAAAGTTTAATTACTACTTTAGCTATAGTTTTATTGTCTTTGCTTTTCTCTGTAATATTACCACATACACCGTTTCATTTTTAATATTATTAAATAGAATATAAGTTATATATGTGTGAAATAAAAAGTATGAACACATTCGAATATTTTATACCTAATCAAAAACAGTATATTTAATAAAATAATTGGGTTTAGGCAAACTATCAAGCCATTTATTTTCTTATCTCCTCTTTTTTTGTTTGTTTCTATTTTTTTTTCCTTTTCAATCATTTTTGGAAAATAGATTTAATATTTTGTTTTCTTTATTGCTCAAATCTCAGATGCCAGAGCAATTGCTACAGATGCACTGAAATGCCTAGATCTTGCAAAAAAATAAAAGAAAAAATTAGAATGGAAAAGGCTGGAGACCACTTCTAGAAAATTAGAGATCTCAAAGAAATATTTTATGCAAAGATGGGCACAATAAACAACAAAAAGATATGGACCCAACAGAAGCAGAAGATATTAAGAAAGGTGGCAAGAATACACAGAAGGAAAAAAGATCTTAATAAGCCAGATAAGCACTATGCTGTGATCACTCACCTAGAGCCAGACATCCTGGAATGCAAATTCAAGTGGGCCTTGGAAAGTATCACTATGAACAATGCTAGTGGAGGTGATGGAATTCCAGTTGAGCTATTTCAAATCCTAACAGATGATGCTATGAAAGTGATGCATTCAATATGCTAGCAAATTTGGAAAACTCAGCAGTGGCCAAAGGACTGGAAAAGGTCAATTTTCATTCCAGTCACAAAGGAAGACAATGCTAAAAAAATGTTCAAACTACCACACAATTGTACTCATCTCACATGCCAGCAAAGCAATGCTCAAAATTCTCCAAGCAAGGCTTCAACAGTATGCAAACCATGAATTTCCAAAAGTTCAAGCTGGATTTAGAAAAGGCAGAGGAACCAAAGATCAAATTGCCAACATCCGCTGGATCATCGAAAAAGCAAGAGAGTTCCAGAAAAACATCTACTTCTGCTCTATTGACCATGCCAAAGCCTTTGACTGTGTGGATCACAAAAAACCATGGAAAATTCTGAAAGAGATGGGAATATCAGATCACATGACCTGCTTCCTGAGAATTCTGTATGCAGTTCAAGAAGCAACAGGTAGAACTGGACATCGAACTGGTTCCAAATTGGAAAAGGAGTACATCAAGGTTGCATATTGTCACCGTGCTTATTTAACTTACATCATGTGAAATGTCGAGTTCAATGAAGCACAAGCTGGAATCAAGACTACTGGGAAAAATATCAAAAACCTCAGATACGCAGAGGCTACCACCCTTATGGCAGAAAGTGAAGAGAAACTGAAGAGCCTCTTGATGAAAGTGAAAGAGGAGAAAGAAAAACCTGACTTAAAAGTCAACATTCAAAAATGAAGATCTTGGCATCTGGTCCCATCACTTCCTGGCAATTGGGAAAACAATGGAAACATTAAAGACTTTATTTTCTTGGACTCTAGAATCACTACAGAAGGTGACTGCAGCATGGAGTTAAAAGACGCTAGTTCCTTGGAAGAAAAGTTATGACTAACCTAGACAGCATATTAAAAAGCAGAGGCATTACTTTGCCAACAAAAGTCAGTCTGATCAAAGCTATGGTTTTTCCAGTAGTCTTGTGTGGATGTGAGAGTTGAACCATAAAGAAAGCTGAGTGCCAAAGAATTGATGCCTTTGAACTGTGATGTTGGAGAAGACTTAAGAGTCCCTTGGATAGCAAGGAGATAAAACCAGTCCATCCTAAAGGAAATTAATCTTGAATATTCATTGGAGGGACTGATGCTGAAGCTCCAGTACTTTGGCCTCCTGGTGAGATTAGCTGACTCATAAGAAAAGACCCTGGTGCTGGGAAAGACTGAAAGCAGGAGAGGAAGGGGACAACAGATGATGAGATTGTTGGATGGCATCACTGAACATGAACATGAGTTTGATGTACATGAGTTTGAGCAAGCTTCAGGTGCTGATGATGGACAGGGAAGCTTGGCATGTTGCCACTCATGGGGTCACAAAGAGTCGGACATGACTCAGTGACTGAACTGAACTTTCTCTGTGGCATATTGACACTTAGTTATATGATTTGCTAGTTCATGATAATTCTGGTGGTTATACATATGCCATTATGTGATTATAGTCTACTTAGATGGATATTGTTCCACTTTATATAAAATGTTATAATTTATCTTTCCATGTCTTGTAGTATTTAAGTATTGTAATATTCCTATTTTACTTCTACATAGTTATAAGCTATATTTTAATTTTTGCTTACAGTGTTATGTTGAAGGAAATTGGGAGAAAACACAAAAATAGTCTTTTATACTAACCCATATATTTGCCACTTCTATTATACTGGCCCTCCCTTATGTAGATCTAAGCTTTTATCCAGTATCTTCTTCAACCTGAAGAACTTCCTTTAGCTTTTCTTATAGTGCAGGTCTGCTGGCAATACATTTTCTCAGCTGACCAACTGCTTCTGGTTAATTTTAATACATTTCCTTATTTTAAATAGCATGCCTTGAACATGTATCTTCTCTATCTTTCGTTATGACTCTTTACCTATGAGTTGCCCAGGTATGTGTGCATGTGAGTGTGTTTAGATTTGTATGCCAGAGATTCCTAGGCTTGAGCTTATGAAATTAGGGAAATTTCAAAATGAGTATCTTCAAATATATTTTCTGTTAATTCCAACTACATAACCATGTAAGACTTCTTCTTGGGCCCTGAACATGGTTGAGGCATTCATTTTTTCTGATCATAATATCCCATGGTGGCTTTTTAATCATGTGCTGGAATTTGGGGTTTTCAGCTCATTTTTCTGTGTAAGGATTTCTTTGGGGAAAAACCTCAGTTTTTAGTTAAGGTTTTAGTTGCTTTAGAAGGTATTTCTGTTTGTACCTTCCTGGTGCCACAAGGCCTGACCACTCAGGGACAATTTATTTTTTATTTTTTAATAATAATTGAGTCGCTTAACATTTACTGCTGCTACTGCTAAGTCATGTCAGTCATATCCAACTCTGTGTGACCCCATAGACAGCAGCCCACCAGGTTCTGCCATCCCTGGAATTCTCCAGGCAAGAACACTGGAGTGGGTTGCCATTTCCTTCTCCAATGCAGGAAAGTGAAAAGTGAAAGTCAAGTTGCTCAGTCATGTCCGACTCTTCACAATTCCATGGACTGTAGCCTACTAGGCCCCTCCACCCATGGGATTTCCCAGGCAAGAGTACTGGAGTGGGTTAGACCTATCCAACAAAGAAAATTTGCACTCCCTTTTCCATCTGAAGGCCACAGATTAGTAATCATTAATGGCGAATACTTGGCTGATTTCCTCAGTTGTCTGGCCCTAGGAGACAGTTTTATATATTTTTTCTAGTCCCTACTTTACTGATGGTTTATTGCTGTGAGAATTCCATCTTCATGCCAATTTCAGAAGTCCAACGTTCTAACTGGCATTATTTCCCTGCATGTCAGTAAAAACCCCTGTCTTCACAAGTATCCATTTTGACAAACTTCCCAAAAGCATACCATACTTTCATTAAAAATTTTATTATGGTGCCTAGGGATTTTACTTATAATTTGGCAGGTTCAGTGGTGCATTTAAAATGATATTTATATATGTCACACTTCACATGCAAGTCCTCTTTAGCAAGTGTTTTCTACTTTCATCTGCCATTCAGTTCAGTTCAGTTCAGTTCAGTCACTCAGTCGTGTCCGACTCTTTGTGACCCCATGAATCGCAGCACGCCAGGCCTCCCTGTCCATCACCAACTCCCGGAGTTCACTCAGACTCACGTCTATTGAGTCCGTGATGCCATCCAACCATCTCACCCTCGATCGTCCCCTTCTCCTCCTGCCCCCAATCCCTCCCAGCATCACGGTCTTTTCCAATGAGTTGACTCTTCACATGAGGTGGCCAAAGTACTGGAGCTTCAGCTTTAGCATCATTCCTTTCAAAGAAATCCCAGGGCTGATCTCCTTCAGAATGGACTGGTTGGATCTCCTTGCAGTCCAAGGGACTCTCAAGAGTCTTCTCCAACACCACAGTCAGAAGCATCACTTCTTCGGCACTCAGCCTTTCACAGTCCAACTCTCACATCCATACATGACAACAGGAAAAACCATAGCCTTGACTAGGCGGACCTTAGTCAGCAAGTAATGTCTCTGCTCTTGAATATACTATCTAGGTTGGTCATAACTTTTCTTCCAAGGAGTAAGCGTCTTTTAATTTCACGGCTGCAGTCACCATCTGCAGTGAGTTTGAGCCCAAAGAATAAAGTCTGACACTGTTTCTACTGTTTCCCCATCTATTTCCCATGAAGTGATGGGGCCAGATGCCATGATCTTTGTTTTCTGAATGCTGAGCTTTAAGCCAACTTTTTCACTCTCCTCTTTCACTTTCATCAAGAGGCTTTTTAGCTCGTCTTCACTTTCTGCCATAAGCGTGGTGTCATCTGCATATCTGAGGTTATTGATATTTCTCCCAGCAACCTTGATTCCAGCTTGTGTTTCTTCCAGTCCAGCGTTTTTCATAATGTACTCTGCATATAAGTTAAATAAGCTAAGTGACAATATACATCCTTGACAGACTCCTTTTCCTATTTGGAACCAGTTTGTTGTTCCATGTCCAGTTCTAACTGTTGCTTCCTGACCTGCATACAGATTTCTCAAGAGGCAGGTTAGGTGGTCTGGTATTCCCATCTCTTTCAGAATTTTCCACAGTGTATTGTGATCCACACTGTCAAAGGCTTTGGCATAGTCAAGAAAGCAGAAATAGATGTTTTTCTGGAACTCTCTTGCTTTTTCCATGATCCAGCGGATGTTGGCAACTTGATCTCTGGTTCCTCTGCCTTTTCTAAAACCAGCTTGAGCATCAGGGAGTTCACGGTTCATGTATTGCTGAAGTCTGGCTTGGAGAATTTTGAGCGTTACTTTACTAGCATGTGAGATGAGTGCAATTGTGTGGTAGTTTGAGCATTCTTTGGCATTGTCTTTCTTTGGAATTGGAATGAAAACTGACCTTTTCCAGTCCTGTGGCCACTGCTAGGTTTTCCAAATTTGCTGGCATATTGAGTGCAGCACTTTCACAGCATCATCTTTCAGGATTTGAAACAGCTCAACTGGAATTCCATCACCTCCACTAGCTTTGTTCATAGTGATGCTTTCTAAGGCCCACTTGACTTCACATTCCAAGATGTCTGGCTCTAGATTAGTCATCACATCATGATTATATGGGTTGTGAAGATCTTTTTTGTACAGTTCTTCTGTGTATTCTTGCCACCTCTTCTTAATATCTTCTGCTTCTGTTAGGTCCAGACCATTTCTGTCCTTTATCGAACCCATCTTTGCATGAAATATTCCCTTGGTATCTCTAATTTTCTTGAAGAGATCTCTAGTCTTTCCCATTCTGTTGTTTTCTTCTATTCCTTTGCATTGATCACTGAGGAAGTCTTTCTTATCTCTTCTTGCTGTTCCTTGGAAGTCTGCACTCAGATGTTTATACTTTCCTTTTCTCCTTTGCTTTTAGCATCTCTTCTTTTCAAAGCTATTTGTAAGGCTACCCAAGACAGCCATTTTGCTTTTTTGTATTTCTTTTCCATGGGGATGGTTTTGATCCCTGTCTCCTGTACAATGTCATGAATCTTATTACATAATTCATCAGGCACTCTATCTATCAGATCTAGACCCTTAAATCTATTTCTCACTTCCTCTGTATAATCATAAGGGATTTGATTTAGGTCATACCTGAATGGTCTAGTGATTTTCCCTACTGTCTTCAATTTAAGTCTGAATTTGGCAATAAGGAGCTCATGATCTGAGCCACAGTCAGCTCCCAGTCTTGTTTTTGTTGACTATATAGAGCTTCTCCATCTTTGGCTGCAAAGAATATAATCAGTCTGATTTCAGTGTTGACCATCTGGTCATGTCCATGTGTAGATTCTTCTCTTGTGTTGTTGGAAGGGAGTGTTTGCTATGATCAGTACATTTTCTTGGCAAAACTCTATTAGTCTTTGGCCTGCTTCATTCTGCATTCCAAGGCCAAATTTGCCTGTTACTCCAGGTGTTTCTTGACTTGCTTCTTTTGCATTCCAGTCCCCTATAATGAAAAGGACATCTTTTTTGGGTGTTAGTTCTAAAAGATCTTGTAGGTCTTCATAAAACCGTTCAACTTCAGTTTCTTCAGCATTACTGGTTGGGGCATAGACTTGGATAACTGTGATATTGAATGGTTTGCCTTGGAGATGAACAGAGATCATTCTGTCATTTTTGAGATTGCATCCAAGTACTGCATTTTGGACTCTTTTGTTGGCCATGATGTCTACTCCATTTCTTCTGAGGGATTCCTGCCCGCAGTAGTAGATACAATGCTCATCTGAGTTAAATTCACCCATTCCAGTCCATTTTAGTTCGCTGATTCCTAGAATGTCGACGTTCACCCTTGCCATCTCTTGTTTGACCACTTCCAATTTGCCTTGATTCATGGACCTGACATTCCAGGTTCCTGTGCAATATTGCTCTTTACAGCATTGGATCTTGCTTCTATCACCAGTCACATCCATAACTGGGTATTGTTTTTGCTTTGGCTCCATCCCTTCATTCTTTCTGGAGTTATTTCTCCTCTGATCTCCGGTAGCATATTGGACACCTAATGACCTAGGGAGTTCCTCTTTTGGTATCCTATCATTTTGCCTTTTCATACTGTTCATAGGGTTCTCAAGGTAAGAATACTGGAAGTGGCTTGCCATTCCCTTCTCCAGTGGACCACATTCTGTCAGACCCTGAAAAAAAGGCCCGCTTTTATCACACAACATAATGTTATAACTTGTAGTGGAGTTATTAGAGTAATTTGAGATTCAGTTATATGAGAGCAGGCAATTTAATGCAGGAAATGGTATTATGATTTCAGGACTTTCTCTCAGTTTCTGTCTGAATAAAATGTATTATTTATCAATTGTGTTAACTCTGTAGTTTTTTTTTTTANGGAGTATAGAAAGAAGCATGTTCATTTCCTTATATTTCCTAAGTGTCAGTTTAGACTTGATAAACCAAGTCAGAGAGGTTTTAGTGAATAGTTTAAGTTTAGAATGACTTACTTTAAATGAAGAATTAAAAACAGTAACTGTCATTAGTGATTGCTATTGGGAAGTGAAACTGATACTGTGGGATGTTGAGACAAGTTTGTACTCAATACAAGTTTCTACTTTTTCTTTTAATTGTATGCTTCTCTCTGGTGCTTCAAAGATTTCTCTCTTTTTCTTTGATGTTATATATGTACTCTACTTTTTATTACGGAGAAGGCAGTGGCACCCCACTCCAGTACTCTTGCCTGGAAACTCCCATGGACGGAGGAGCCTGGTGGGCTGCAGTCCATGGGGTCGCTGAGAGTTGGATACGACTCAGTGACTTCACTTTCACTTTTCGCTTTCATGCATTGGAGAAGGAAATGGCAACCCACTCCAGTGTTCTTGCCTGGAGAATCCCAGGGACGGTGGAGCCTGGTGGGCTGCCGTCTATGGGGTCGATCTTTGATGTTATATATGTACTCTACTTTTTATTACGAGAAGGCAGTGGCACCCCACTCCAGTACTCTTGCCTGGAAACTCCCATGGACGGAGGAGCCTGGTGGGCTGCAGTCCATGGGGTCGCTGAGAGTTGGATACGACTCAGTGACTTCACTTTCACTTTTCGCTTTCATGCATTGGAGAAGGAAATGGCAACCCACTCCAGTGTTCTTGCCTGGAGAATCCCAGGGACGGTGGAGCCTGGTGGGCTGCCGTCTATGGGGTCGCACAGAGTTGGACACGACTGAAGCGACTTAGCAGCAGCAGCAGTAGCACTTTTTATTAATGAAAATATTCATTTTTATTCCTCCTGCTGGAAGTACTGTGTGGTTTTTTTGAATCCTGAGAACTAGTCTCTTTAGTTCTCGACAATTCTTTGTCCTTTTTGTCTCTCATCTCACAGTTCTTTCATATTAGAATAACTATTCAGGCATGTTTAATTTTTTTACTTCTGTTTTTCTTCCCCATGTCTCTTAACTTCATATTTTTCTTTCTTTCTTTGTGATATAATTTGAGTGATTTCCACCAATCTATCTTCCAGTTTTATTACTCTCCCTCCAGCTGAGTTTTTTAAAATATGATTATATATTTTATTTTTAGAATTCTTTTTGTATTTTTCTCAAACCAGCCTGATCTTCTATTGTGTTCATAATCTGTCGATGTTATTTTTTATTTCAAATCTTTTATTACTCTTTATTATATTAATGTTATAGTCCATTTTATTTTTTCTTTTATCATAAAGTCCGTTTTAAATTTTTTTGCAGTTTGTAGTCACTCAGGTGTGAATTATCACTTCTTTTGCCTACTGACTCTCTTAGTGAGTTTCAGTTTCCATACGTGATTTGCTGCTTTTGTGATTTGGAGTATGAAATCATCTTAATCAAGGGTTGTCCTCCACAGATGGGCTGCAGCAGCACTGGATTTATGGAGTCATTCTCATGTGCCTGTTTCTTATTTGCCAGGGAATTTATGGATTCCATGCACACTGGAGCAATTTTTATGTTAGTTTCTCTGCTCAGATTTCCTTAGGAAATGGTAGTGTATGTTTCAGAACCACACCTTCCAAGAGTGATAGTATTTTTCCCAATATATTGATTCAATAAGAACTGAATGAAACTAATGGTAAAATTTTCAGAATATTAACATTAATGGATTCATAGCAATTTTTTTTGCACAGTAGTAGTCCACCCCTTTTCACTTAATTGAGGAAAATGAGGTTAAAATAAGTTAAATGTGCTGAGATCCAGTGAATGAAACGCAGAGCAAAGCCTAAAAGCTCAATTCCTTTCTTGTTAAAATGCATTTCAACTTTGCATAGATGGTGACTGAGGCTGATTCAAAGATAAACTTGTACTTACTTTTGTTACTGTTCTTAACTTTGGTTTCATGATCCAAGTGCCTGAAAAGTGGCTTCCTGAGCCTGACGCTACCTTGTGTTGCGTGTTATTAAGTATTTTGATGGTGTTAATTCTTTCATGCCCAATTAACAGATTAAAGCAAAATTAACACAGTCATTTTCTGTGTTACTGTTGGTGGAGACACTGTCAGATTCTACCTTGGCAGATCTTTCATCAACAGTTTACCATTGTCGCCCATTTAAGTAATATAATTTGCTAACAAATACCTAAAGTTTCTTGAAGACTGCTACCATGTCTTAAGATTTATTTTTTTCTTCCTACAGTGACTATTAAAGCCCCTGCCATTGAAAAAACATTCTATAAATACCAGCTAATTTGGCAATTTATTAAGAATTTTCTTTTTTCTCTTTCATTTTCTTTCTTTTTTTTCGGTATTGGGTAATGGAAAATTTGGAGACATACTTTGTGAATTTTTCAGGAATTTATTTACTTTTCATGTTTTTACAGAGAACATACACAAGTAGGTGGTTTGGATTTATTTATCTAATTTAAAGAAATTTATAATGATTTATTTTGTATTCTGTTTGCAGAACAGAGTGTTCTGAACATAACACCAAGTAGAAGAGCCTCAAGCTGAAGGTACAATATCTTGTTTACACTGAAGGAGCTTGTGTGTGGACAAGAAGCGCTGACAACTCAAATGGACCCCATGGAACTGAGCAATGTCAACATCGAGCCTGATGATGAGAGCATCAGTGGAGAAAGTATTCAAGACAGCTACACCGGGATGGGAAATTTAGAAAAGGCAGCAATGAGCAGGTATGGGGTTAAAATGATCAGGCTCCGTGGAAAAGCGAGAGGCTTATGGACATGGAAAACAAAACTTTTGTTAGGAAAAACTGAATTTATTACCTATTTGAGAGATAACAATGATGTTGATGTTAACATATCAACTTTCTGATCCTGAAGTACACATTGTTATATCATTATTGTATGTCAGTCCTTTGTATAATCGCTTCTCGGCCTTTTGGCTAAGATCAAGTGTAGTCCTTTGTATGATTACTTTAAAATTGCAGTTACAGTGTTCTTGTTCCTGTTAATAATATGTAATAATTTAAATTATAATTAACATACCACTTCTCTTACCTTTTGGGTTATTCTCTCAGGTTCCTGTTCTGACTGCTCTGTTAAGTGTTTCTACTTTTCCAGAGTTCTGCTGAGATTCTTCTCTGGCTAAAAGTGTCATTTAAGCAAGCTTATTCACAACCATCATGTCTTCACCCACTGAACATATGCCATATTTCAGCCTGTTAAACTTCTCAACTGAATTTCAGATCATCATATCCAACTGTTTACTATACATCTCTACTGGATGACTCGTGTGTCTGAATTGCCTCCCTGATTAAGTTACACTTGTGATGTCTAATATTGAACTCTTGTCATCCTCTTCAAAATTTTCCTTTCTTCTAGCTGTTTCATCTTGGTGAAAGTCATAAGCATCATTCAGCAACTCAATCAAAGGGCCTTTGGTATCAACTTTGACTCATCCCTTCTGCTGAACTGCATGTACAATGTTTGACTATATCCAGTTGCTTCTACTTCATTAATGTTTCAAATCCACCCACTTGTCTATATCCATTCTATTGCCATCTTGCCTTTGTCCCTCATCATCTGTCACTCATCCACTAGAACAGCCCTGATTAGTCCCATCTAACTATTTACTCACTTCCAACTAGCCCTCCACATTCCTTGCAAAAGCAATCTTTTACAATTTCAAATTGACTCATGTCCTATCCTAAGGTAAACCCTTTGAGTGCTTCCTCAGTAGCTATGAGAGAAAGATTATACTACACATTGCTTGGCATATGAAGCCTTTCACGGTCTAGCCCTCAGCTCTCCTCTTCATCCCTTGCCCTGTTTATGTGCTGTTTTCTAGCCTTGTTGAGCCACTCAAAACTCCTGTCCTGCATTCACTCTGCTCTGTCTGCCTGGAATGCCCTGATTTAAGTATTACCCACTCGCCTTCCCCCTTCTTCTCTACTGGCTGCACTCTTTCTTCAAGACTCAGCTCAATATCAGGTCTCCTATGAAGCCATCCCCCAGTTAGAAGCCTGCTTCGTGCACCTTCTCCCCACCCAGATGTTCGTGATGCCACTACACCAGGTTAATGGCACTGCCTGGAACAGAGTAGCTACACAACTGTTATTTGATAAGTTTAGTAACTTCTTACAAAATATTATATAACACAAATTATTCATGATTTAAGATATTCAGAAGTGAATTTTTTACTAAATCTAGGTCTGGAGTAGAGAATATTCTCCTCAAATCAGGACGTCTTATTGCATTCACAACACCCAGGAAAAGTGTCAGGAGGAAGCACTCTTCTTCCTCCAGGAAGCCAGCCCAGTAAACATTAGTGTTGTTGGATAAGAGAGGCCATGGAGATGTCAACATGACTTTTTGTAGGTTGGGTGACTCTTTTTTTTTTTTTTCAGCATAATATATTTAAATTTTTTAAATTAGAAGGTATTTTACATAGAAGGATTTTAATTAGAAGGATTTACAATATCATGGTTGTTTCTGCCATACATCAATATGAATCAGCCCTGGGTATACATATGTCCCCTCCCTTTTGAAACCCTTCCCACCTCCCTCCCCATCCCATCCCTCCAGGCTGTCACAGAACACCGGCTTGGGTTCCCTGTGTCATACAGCAAATTCCCACTGCCATCTATTTTATATATGGTAACATATAGGTTTCAGTGATACTCTGTCCATTCATCTCACACTCTCCTCCCACACTGTGTCCAAAACTCTTCTCTATATGTCCGTGTCTCCTTTGCTGTCTAACAAGTAGGCTCATCAGTATTATCTTTCTAAATTCCATATGTGCATGCATACTAAGTCACTTCAGTCGTGTCTGACTCTTTGTGACCCTATGGACTATAGCCCACCAGGCTCCTCTGTTCGTGGGATTCTCCAGGCACGAATACTGGAGTGGGTTGCTGTGCCCACCTCCAGGGGATCCTCGTGACCCAGGGATCAAACCCAGGTCTCCTGTGTCTCCTGCATTGGGAGGCGGGTTCTTTACCACTAGTACCACATGGGAAGCCCAGATTCCATATATATGTATATGTATGTTCATATATAATATTTGTCTTTCTCTTTCTGACTTACTCTTGAGGAGGCACAACATGGTAGAACCAGGGCTTTGGAATCAGCAGAGGAGTCATCTGACTTTGGAGAAGATATTTATCTTCTTTGAGCTTCAGTGGAAAATGCAAAATGGCAAACCAACACCTACTTTGCTGAGGATTAAATGAGTGCCTTTGAGATAGATGATACATAGTGAACTGTTGTTTTTTCCACTCCACTTCATTACTCAGGAAATTGATCAAATCCAAGGGCTTTTTTGTTTCTGAGAAAGGTGCATACAGATATGAGCTCTGTGCAAGTGGCAGAGCTGAAGGGGAAAGGGTCCTAGGAGGAGTCCTACAGAGTCATTAGATTTGGTCCTCTGAAAGCCAGCATGAAAAGAACAAGAATGCTTTTGTCAGCTTCAGACAGTGTGTTCTGAAACACTTACAAGGACTTAGCTTGTAAGTCTTGACTCTAGTGGGTCATTATTTTGCAATTTTATGATCATTTTTAAAAGATGGGTTTGTTTATGTTTGGTTTGATCTCTTAAATATAAATTTTGGGGAAATTCAACATAATACATTTATATGGAATCATTATACTTATGTTTTAATATATGCTGGGCTTGATATTAAATCACTGAAGATGCTGGGGACATTTTCCACATATTTTATACAATCGTGACATGTTTTATGACTACAATTCATCTCATGCCAAAATAAGAACATGCAAATACCTCAAAAGAGAAAGTTTATTTACTTTTACATTTAAAACTTTAAAATTACTCATGGGCTAAAGGATTCTAGCTTATTGAGTAAGGTTAAAAAGAGAATGTTGTATATTCCAGAGTTCAAATCTAGATGACACCTTTATTTTTATTATCATTAGGCCCATTTGGGGCTTTGTTTCATCTTATCTTTTCTGTTTTCAGCTATGAACATTATGTACCAGTCTCCACATAGCAAGTATGTTAACTACAGACTATTAAAATAAAGCACAAAAGGGAGGAAAGAGTGCAGAGATGGAGGAAGATAGCCTCTGAGGGCATTATTCTTCCTTCAAGAGATAGGAGAAAAATGACAGGAAATATTCCTAACTTGTCACCACGTGGTTCAAGAAAAGCCACTTCCTGGGTTTTAGAAAAGCGCATGAAACTTTGTGATTTTGTCTTCGTGATCTGTCTAGTTCTATCTGCACTTTATATTGTTCTCTGTTCTCAAAAAGTAGCCTTTTTATCCCTCTTTCTCATAAGATATTTTCAGGTTTAACTTCTAAGAGATAATTTGCACAGATCTATAATAATTATTTTACCTTTTTTATTTCCAAGTGTTACTTTAAAAAAACTCCAATCATTTTGTCTTACTCTCTCATGCAAGAAATGCCTTAAAGTTGCAATTTATCTAATAATGAAGCACTTTTTAAAAAGCATGCATATTTGAGTGTTTCCTATAATCAAAAGCCTATGTGACATTTTCCAGTATCAAAATGCAGTGGTGGCAGCTGAACTCATTCGTCAAACATTCAGAAACGTGACTGGTACTAGCTTCGTATCCTCAAATCTTCATATCCTCACATCCTTCATATCTCTGGCATACAGCTTCAGTTGCCAACCAGTGCTGCCATGGGATGTGCACCTCCAGCCTGTACCAAGTAGACCACTACCCCAGTGTTTTGTGGATTTGTGCAGAGCTGTCTCTTCAGTCATGTCTGACTCTTTGCGGCCCTATGGACTATAGCCTGCCAGGTTCCTCAGTCCTTGGAATTCTCCCGACAAGGATACTGAAGTTGCCATGCCCTTTTCCAGGGGATCTTCCCGACCCAGGGGTTGAACCCACATCTCCTGCACTGCAGGCAGATTCTTTACTGACTGAGCCACCAGGGAAGCCCTGCTCTGTGTGGATAGTGATGCCTTAAAGTCCTGCTCTTTAATCCTGCATCTTATAGCCCTCTCAATTCTTCTGCTAATTTGTTGGGTTTCTTTAAAAGGTTTTCTTAAGTTTCATTCATTAATTGTCTAACACAACCAAGTACATTTTCACAGTAATTAAAATACACATTCTTGCACACAACCAAACATAGCACAGAGCTACCATTGAACTCCTTTCCAGCAAGAGATACGCATATTAAATGTAGAATCAAAAAAGAGGAAAATGCCAGCTAAGGGCTCTGTCTAGGGTTGCATGGTGCTGTAGGAGACTCTAGACTTGGGGTCTGGTGGGGCTGGACATGCTGTCTTACTCTTCTGAGCCATAGTTGCTTCATATCAAACATGGAAGTTTCTCTTAGGACATGTGAGCGCCAAGAGAGATGAGATCACAGTGCCAAAGCACTTAATAAATACTTACTGAATTAATAAGATCCTGTGGTCGTGGTGTATTAACAGTTGAGAAAACGCAGTCACTGCTCTGTTCCCTTTCTTTGGGAGAGCTTGAAATGGCAAAAATTAGCTCTGATTTTTCTATTTTTTGCATAGTCAATGTGGGAGGAAAAATGTGGCTTTAAAAAGATTTTGACTAAAAAATATTTTCTTCCTTCAGAGCTTTCTCCCTCCCTCCCAAAGTATACTCATAAATAGGGCTCAGTCCTTTTGTCTGGAAGGAGAACTAGTATGAAGAGGAGAAGAGAAAAATAAAAGCTTTAAATGTCCTGTTTTTCTCCCCTGATTCAGTGACTTAGATCACCTGAAGCATAAATATAAATCAGAGCATTTACTAGCTGTTTTTACTGTCTTCTTTTCCTTTGTGTGTATGTTTAGTCAGTTTACTAATGAAGATGCTGAAAGTCAGAAATTCCTGACAAATGGATTTTTGGGGAAAAAGAAGTTGGCAGATTATGACGATGAACATGTAAGTGATTCTCTGCTTTCCGGCAGTAAACAGGACTTGAGGATGTCTGATCTACCTGGGTCTCTGCAGGAAAGCAATGTGACTGAAATTTTCCAAGCCTTGATCAGCACATTCTCTGTTTATTCAGGCCCTTACTGGAATAAGGGCTTGTTTTTCCTGTTCGCCATATGGCTGCATAAATCATTTATGAAATTTATTTGTTTTTTGGAGAAATCATTCTAACTCAAACGTGATCTGCAGTCGTACATGCTTTCCCTTCTTTCTATTACTCAACCTGTGCTTTTTATTTTTACTGAGACCTCTGCTGAAATCAAGTACGACATTCCACTGAAAATTACATGCTTTTACTTAAGTAGAGTCATGGTTTTATTTGCTGTGATTTTACTTTAATCTTCAATTTTTGGTGGTAGTCTCTTCCAAAAAAGATGATATAGGATAAGAATAATCCAAAAAAGGTTCACCCTTTGGTGGGCATTTGCTTATCATGCATCCCCTTTTCTTCAAGCATCCTGGGACCACCTCCTTTGGAATGTCTTCATTCAACCTGAGTAATGCCATCATGGGCAGTGGAATCCTGGGCCTGTCCTATGCCATGGCCAACACAGGGATCATACTTTTCATGTAAGTGCCTGGACGTATCATCTACACTCAGTTTAAAGCCTGTGCATACCTTGTGCTCTTTCAATTAACAAAATTTGATCTTTGTGAATAAGAATCATCTGATTAAGTACTAGCATATTCTCTCTCTTTTTGAAACAAAACAGCAATGAGAAATAATCAGAGCAGTCTAATCCTGATACTTGTTCAACCAGCAATCTCTATTCAAATGGCGAAAGTTTATGTATTTGAGCCCCCTTCCCCCAAAGTGCTAGAACAGCCCTACCAGTCCAAAGTTATTCATCATAAAGTAATTTGGTGTTTAATACTTTAAAGGATCTTTCCCAGTAGCAAATCTGACTTTATCACACTCAGGAAAAACATCCCTTCCCAAACCGGACCTGCAGGGTCCTGTGTGCCTCCATCCCATCTCAGGTCCCATCATCTGTTGCTCTATATGCCAGATACAATGGGCACAGTGTCTGCTCTCCATCCCTTGAAGGTGCCATTTCCTCTTACCACAGGGCTTTTGCACATGATCTTGGAAACTTCTTCCCTTTCCTCTACATCTAGTTAACTTCCCTTAACTCAGTTCAGCCACACCTCAGTTAATGCCTTCCATGACTGGGACACTCATCACAGTGTTAGTATTTTAGTGCAGCTGTCTGAGTCATTTGTTTAATGGCTCTCTCCCTGGCTAGACTATCATCTCCAAAGTGTTAAGCCTTTGGAGACGGCTCAATCCTGTTTTTTTCACCTCATGTCTGTATCCCCAAGACCTAGTAACAATGCTTGGCTTGGGGAATTTTTGCAGAGTGGCCAAAGTTTATTCCTAAACCAATGCGCTTTATCCAGACTTGGTCAAATGCTGCCTGGTGGCAGCAGCAGCACAGAGCCGACCTGGAGGGTGGAGACCACTCTGTGACAGACAGCCACAGACATGTGTGCATTATGTGCAGCCTGATATTTTCAAAGACACAGTTGGCAGCAGTGAAATACTTCACAAGAATAAAGCTAGTCAGGCATCAGTGTGAATGTAGATCACAATCCCTAATGCAATGCTGGAGTCTTAAATAACTGTCTAAGAATGTAACATTTATATTATAAATATATGCTATTTATGTTCCAAACATCACATATGATTAGGTAACCACATAGCTATTTGAGGGCTAAGGATCAGGCTGGACTATAAATACTGATATTGTGTCAGTGCTTTGATTGAACTGTTAGATTATAGTTTTCAGCTGAATGGGTTTTATGTCAACTTTACCTTTCTAAGCCATGTTTGAAATAAAGTAGTTTTAAAAAATTCTCAGATTCTTAATGGCTAGAGGCTTGGTCATATATGTAGCTGTATACTTTGTAATATACTCTGTCTTTGAAACAAACAGACTGCCTTCTCTGTACTAATTACACATACCATTAAAATTAATAAGGAAATTTTCATAGATCACTGGTGAATGGAAGTAAGAGATACTTTCTCCAAGTCTAGAGCCACAGATCATCTTCATGAGAGGAGAGTATTCCACTTTTAAAACTTTAAGCCTCATTTTAGGCCTGTAAACATTTAACAGATTAATTTGGCCAAAGCAATGAAATCGTTAGAGATCATGAGATGTGTTTTGTGTATCCAAGTAGCCCAAAATGGATTCAGCAATCTCCCTTAATTCCCAACAAGTGACACAGGATTTCATTGGTGTTTACTTTTAGTATTTTTTGCCAAAGCAAGTATATGTTTAGAATATAGAGTATTATCATTATTTTTCCAGGGAATAAAATTATATAATCTGAATTGCATAATTCTTAAAAACAGGTCAGTTCATAAGCTGTATGGAACAACAGATGAACAAGACATTGATTAGACAGTTCTGGTGAACATATTTTGTGATAAATAAGAGTGCAATAGAGCTAGAATTGTTAGGACATTTGTACATCATTGTCTAAATCTATGTTTGCAAACTTAACTTCCCCAGGAATTACCAAAGAATTAGATCAGTTGTGGAGAGAATGTTTAGTGTGCTCTCATCATAGGAAACAGACAAAGAATAAGATTTTTTTTCAGTTTCAGGTAAAGATGACTATTATTCCTTAGTTCAGTTCAGTTCAGTCGCTCAGTCGGGTCCGACTCTTTGCGACCCCATGAATCACAGCACGCCAGGCCTCCCTGTCCATCACCAACTCCCGGAGTTCACTCAGACTCACGTCCATTGAGTCCGTGATGCTATCCAGCCATCTCATCCTCGGTCGTCCCCTTCTCCTCCTGCCCCCAATCCCTCCCGCATCAGGGTCTTTTCCAATGAGTCAACTCTTCGCATGAGGTGGCCAAAATACTGTAGCTTCAGTTTTAGCATCATTCCTTCCAAAGAAATCCCAGGGTTGATCTCCTTCAGAATGGACTGGTTGGATCTCCTTGCAATCTGAGGGACTCTCAAGAGTCTTCTCCAACACCACAGTTCATTAATTTATTATATAATTGCTTCTATCCACACTCTATTTTTGCTGTTCAGTTCTTGCTTTTGGAAAGCACTGATCGCTGAATAAAGAAACCATATATGCCTGTGGACATGTGGAGGGCCCTGAACCAGAAACGATGCTTTTCTGAGTACAACAGAGGTTTCCCTGCAGCCTAGACTTACCTTTTTCTGCTTCTTCTATTATACCGGCATTTGCCAGACCCTCTGGTTTACACCTCTGGTCACTCTCATATAATGCGCAGACAGTAGTAATGGAACTCAGAGTGTGCTTTGGCTTCTCTGTTTCTAGATTTTAGATGGATGTTTAGTCAGGTCATTGAATAGCCCTTCAGTTTAAATATTCATGAGAATATCATGCAAATATGGTATACATATACATATGCCCGTTATACTGAATAAGTAGATATAGTCTTTGCTAATTTTGCTGTACCTTTAGCATCTAAATTCTAAACTAGATTCTACTACTGGTAGTAGTAACACACTAAAAAAGGTGTGCTAGGGACTTCCAGTAGTACGTTTTGGCCCATAAAATAAAGCCAATCCAGTTCTGAAGCATTAAAGAGTATTTGTGACATTCTGAAAAAGAATTTTTCAGCTTCCCCCAATCCACATACTTTTGGAAAGTTAATGATTGAAAAGACCAGTGTAATAATGTATTGTAACATCATGTATTATTATGCCTTATTTTTTACAGAAATCTTCTTGTTTCCTTTCTATTCCCTTCACAGAATCATGCTGCTTGCCGTGGCAGTCCTATCTCTCTATTCAGTTCATCTATTATTAAAGACTGCCAAAGAAGGAGGTATGTTACACCTTAGACACCAGAATGCCATTTTGATTCTGATTAAAGGCATTTCAGTCTCTAGCTCCATACCTATAAGATGGTGTTAGTCAATTTTACATTTAATTTTCTTCTAATCCCAATCACATGGCCTCTCCATATTTTTAGTTATCTAGGCAAGTGAAAAATCACATGAAAGTGAAAGTCAGCCTGCTCAGGTTCAAGCCAAATAGAGAAAAAGACTTTTGGTGGATGATGGAAATAACAGTTCTGACTTGCTGCATGGAGCCAAGATGAATGAAGCCATCACTCCTTGTTTGGAGAACATTCACCATATTTTGTAATGGCTTTGAGATTGCGTATTTGGGGTTTATGATTTCTATAGGTGATCACTTACATCATTTAAGGGCTAGTGCTCTGTCGTGTCTGACTGTTTGTGACCCCATGAACTATAGTCCTCTAGTCTTCTCTGTCCATGGAATTTTCCAGGCAAAAATACTGGAGGAGTTTACTATTTCTTTCCCCAGGGGATCTTCCTAACTCAGGGACTGAACCTGAGATCTGTGATTTCTATATGCTGTTTATTTACATGTTTGAGGCTCCAGTGCAGAATTATATTATAGAAATATCTTCATCACTAAAGCAGTTTCTTAACAAGGTTCTTTTCATTTCTGATTATAGGGTCTTTAATTTATGAAAAACTAGGTGAAAAGGCATTTGGATGGCCTGGGAAAATCGGAGCTTTTATTTCCATTACAATGCAGAACATTGGAGGTAAGAGGTTCTAGCTTTCAACAAACCATTTAAACTTTCTAAAGGAGGTTCAAGAAATAAGAAAATTTAATGGCAATGAACAAGAATTTAAATAGAAATACCTGCTTTATCATTTTTAAATTTAATAAGTAAAGTTTTCTAAACAGATTTGCTATCTCTCTGTAACCGAAAACAATGATATCTATATTGAAGTGAAATACTATATAAACCCTATGAAATAAATTCTATAACAAAAATAAAGAATAAAACCTTTCTTTATTTCAAATATATATAAATATATATGATTGAGCATATTCACAAAAGGGAACATTCAGTATCTGAGGCACGTGGTAACTTTTGGGGTCACTGAGCCCCATCTTGTGCAGTCAGCCCACTGGGCAGTGTTCATAGAAGCTGTGCTAAGGTAAAGATCTGGTGAGGCATCGAAAGCATTGCAAAACAATTCTTATAATTCCTACTGAATGATCATTTCCAGAGAGCGCTTAGAAGCATATATTTTTAATCATGTTCCAGGTTATACCTGCCCACCAGCTTCACTGGTCCTCTCATGTCTTTGACCTTCTAAAGACATTTTAGTCCATGTTTCTGATGTCCTGTGGCTATGTCCTCTTGCATGATCCAGACTATATCATCACATAGTGGAACTTACTTCCCCACCTCCTACCCAGTCCCCAAACTGGTTATTCCATCCTTCTGTTCTTTCATCTTAGTGAACAAACAATACCAGCAGCATCCAGTTTCTTAAGCCAGAAATCTGGGGATCAGCCTGAACATTTCCCTCTCTCCCTAGCCCTGACCATTCAATTAAATACCAGCTCTTAAGAAAAGAAGAGAAGGGAAAGGCAAAGGAGAAAAGGAAAAATATACCCATTTGAATGCAGAGTTCCAAAGAATAGCACAGAGAGATAAGAAAGCCTTCCTCAGTAATCAATACAAAGAAATAGAGGAAAACAATAAAATGGGAAAGACTAAAGTTCTCTTCAAGAAAATTAGAGATATCAAGGGAACATTTCATGCAAAGATGGGCACAATAAACGTCACAAATGGTATGGACCTAACAGAAGCAGAAGATGTTAAGAAGAGGTGGCAAGAATACACAGAAGAACTATACAAAAAAGATCTTCATGACCAAGATAATCACGATGGTGTGATCATTCACTTAGAGCCAAACATCCTGGAATGCAAAGTCAAGTGAACCTTAGGAAGCATCACCGCAAACAAAGTTAGTGGAGGTAATGGAATTCCAGTGGAGCTATTTCAAATCCTAAAAGAAGAGGCTGAGAAAGTGCTGCACTCAATATACCATCAAATTTGGAAACTCAGCAGTGGCAACAAGACTGGAGAAGGTCAGTTTTCATTCCAATCCCAAAGAAAGGCAATGCCAAAGAATGTTCAAACTACCACACAATTGCACTCCTCTCACATGCTAGCAAAATAATGCTCAAAATTCTCCAAGCCAGGCTTCAAAAGTATGTGAATTGTGAACTTCCAGATGTACAAATTGGATTTAGAAAAGGCAGAGGAACCAGAGATCAAATTGCCAACATCAACTGGATCATTGAAAAAGCAAGAGAGTTCCAGAGAAATATCCATTTCTGCTTTATTGACTATGCCAAAGCCTTTGTGTGGATCACTTGTAAACTGTGGAAAATTCTGAAAGAGATGGGAAACTAGACCACCTGACCTGCCTCCTGAGAAATTGGTACGCAGGTCAAGAAGCAACATTTAGAACTGGACATGGAACAACAGACTGGTTCCAAATCAAGAAAGAAGAATATCAAGGCTGTATATTGTCACCTTGCTTATTTAACTTATATACAGAGTACATCATGTGAAATGCTGGGCTGGATGAAGCACAAGCTGGAATCAAGATTGCCAGGGGGAATATCAATAACCTCAGATATCCAGATGACACCACAGTTATGGCAGAAAGTGAAGAACTAAAGAGCCTCTTGATGAAAGTGAAAGAGGAGAGTGAAAAAACTGGCTTAAAGGTAAACATTCAGAAAACTAAGATCATGGCATCCGGTCCCATCACTTCATGGCAAATAGATGAGAAAATAATGGAAACAGTGAGGGACTTTTCTGGGGGGCTCCAAAATCACTGCAGATGGTGACCTCAGCCATGAAATTAAAAGATGCTTGCTTCTTGGAAGAAAAGCTATGACCAACCTAGACAGCATATTAAAAAGCAGAGACATTACTTTGCCAACAAAGGTCTGTCTAGTCAAAGCTATGTTTTTTTCAGTAGTTATGTATGGATGTGAATGTTGGACTATAAAGAAATCTCAGCACTGAAGAACTGATGCTTTTGAAGTGTGGTGTTGGAGAAGACTCTGAGAATCCTTTGTACTGCAAGGGGATCAAACCAGTCAGTCCTGAAGGAAATCAGTCCTGAATATTCATTGGAAGGACTGATGCTAAAGCTGAAACTTCAATACTTTGGCCACCTGATACGAAGAGCTGACTCATTAGAAAAGACCCTTATGTTGGAAAAGATTGAAGGCAGGAGGAAAAGGGGATGACAGAGGATGAGATGACTGGATGGCATCACTGACTTGATGGACATGAGTTTGAGTAAGCTCTGGGAATTGATGTTGGACAGGGAAGCCTGGTGTGCTGCTCTCCATGGGGTCACAAAAGGTCGGACACGACTGAGCGACTGAACTGTACTAAACTGAACCAAACCATTCTTTCCCTTGTTTATCTTTTGAATCTTTCTCCTTCTAGTCTCATCACCACACTTCAGATTGTTGCAGTACCATCTAACTGATCTTTCTGTCTTGAGCTTCCCCTCTTCCATTTGTAATTCATCCTCCAAATTCACTTTCTCAAATCCAGATCTACCCTGGCTTCTCACATGCATAAAATTCTTCAGCATGCCCTCATTATTTTCAAGGTAAAATTTAAAGTCTTTATTCTGACATATAAAGGTCTTAACCATCTTTCCTTTGCCTACCTTTCCTGAAAAACCCCCTACCGATCTGTTTCTCTCTCTCTCTCCCTACCCATCTATCATCTGTTCCTTATGTGTTCTGTGTCATAACTAACTACATTCAGTTCCCTACTTTTACCATCCTCCAGCCTTACCACACATGCATTCTCTGGTTCTCCCTCTTTGATTGTTCCCACGACACATCATTCTCTAAGCTACTAGGTACTAGCACCTCTGGGCTCCTTTAACCTTGTTTGTATAGAACTGGTGTGTGGTTGCTGCTCAGTCACTCAGTTGTGGCCAGCTCTTTTTGATCCCATAGACTGCAGCATGCCAGGCTTCCCTGTCCCTCATTATCTCTCAGAGTTTGTAAAAACTCATGTCCATTGAGTCGATGATGCTATCGAACCATCTCAAGAGGTTTTAAATCTTCAAGTAGAGAATAGAGTAGAGACTTTTGTATCCTGACACACCTGAATTTGAGTTTGTTTCTGTCACTATCTATGACCTTGGGAAAGTCACTTTACAAATCTGCGTCCATTTTTTCCATCTATGTAAATGAGAGTAGTAGTTCATTCTCACAAGGTCGTAATAATACGGGTTCAGTGCATAATTCCTCGCCAGTTTTCTGGTTGTTCTTAAATGGGATTTTTATCATTATAAGACAAATACATGCTAATTGTGAAAAATTGAAACATTACATGAATATACAGATTACAAAGAAATGTTTGTGTAAACCATCTTTAGAAAAAAACCACTTTCAGGTTTTCCTCTCTGTCAAATTCAACAAATATAGTGTTATTGTTAAAATAAGACCATCTTATAACACTGATTTACAGCTTGCTTTTTATTTAATAATGTGCCTGGAATGTTTTTGATATTACTCCTTATAATGGTTTTGAATTTTCCATTGTACAAATGCACAGTAATTGATTTACTGAATCACTTCATGAACAGTTTTGGAATGTTTCCAGTTTTTCACTATTACAAACAACGCTGCTATAGATGAACTTGTATAGAGACCTTGCAAGGAGGCCATTCTTTCTGATTAATAAAATCACTGAAATTATCTGGGATTTCTAAAATGCAGCTATTTCTTTAAAAACCTTTATCTAACTATAACTGCTCCTACTAATGGATAGTTATTAAGAAGATAAATAAAATCCAGTTGTATCATAATGATTTGTATTTATGTCTGTCATATTTTTATATAGTATGAGTACAATCCCAGGTAGAATTTGGCAGTAATTGTTTCATTCTTTTTACTGGCATTCAGCCCCAAGCATATAAGTCCCCCAGCTCCCACCAAATAAATTGCTTTACATTTGGTTCAAATTTTCAGCCTTATTAAGATTTAATCAATCAATTCTAAACAAAATCAACTCTGAATATTCATTGGAAGGACTGATGGTAAAGCTGAAGCTCCAATACTTTGGCCACCTGATAGACTCATTGGTAAACATCCTGATGCTGGGAAAGACTGAGGGCAGGAGAAGAAGGGGGCAACAAAGGATGAGATGATTAGATGGCATCACTGACTCAATGGACATGAGTGTGAGCAAACTCTGGTAGATAGTGAAGGACAGGGAAGCTTGGTGTGTTGCAGTCCACTGAGTCACAAAAAGTTGGGCATGGCTTAGCGACTGAACAGGTACAATTTAAATATCAAGCATTTCATAGTAGATTTAAATTTAAGGATTTCATAGGAGTCCTTTGCGGGTAATCTAATATAATTATTTGGCCCATAGAACTAACTGGACGTACACATACTTAGCCCTGATCCCAATAGGCTGAGTGGCAACAGTGTTGTCTATTGTTCCACGTGTAGCTACTATTATGCTTCTAAACAATGGAATAAACTGTATCATGGTCTCTCAACCAAGCCCCACCACACACACACACACAGTATGGTTTTAAAGGAATAAGGTGAAATTTCATATAGCATTCCTGAAAATCTCTCACTTTGGTTACTCTATGTGATTAATGGTTATTGTGGCCTAAAAGAAATCACTTGTATTTCTGTATTTAGCAATTCCACATTTAGAATGTTTAATTCTCTCAATCCCCTGAAAAATTAACACTGACCATGGATGTTTCAACATTAGGAGAATAATGTTGACATTATCCAGACAGATCTGGATCATTCTGAATTTTTGAAGACCAAACACATTAACAGCGGTGACATCACTGAAAGTCAGCAATTAACAGCTCTAAAATTGATGGTACCTCACTGAGCTAGTTAATCAGAAATATCTCCTCTGTTTACCCTCTGTAAGATTTAGCTTTAGCCAAGGTCTTTGTAAAGATCAACCAAGTCATGTTTACAGAAGACACATCGGATAATGTAAAAATCATTTCATTTCACAATAGAGAAGAAACACTGGCCTGAAATTAGGGAACTTATATTTTGGATGTGGTCTGTCATTTTTCAATGTGGTCTGTGTGATATGGACATGTCATTTGAGCTCCATAATCGCTATATCCTCAGCTGTGGAATGAAGATGATAAAATGCATCTTCCTCTTTCACATGGCTTTTCAGCTGGCCACGTGCAAAGCTAAACCATGTAGGGAACTGTGATCACTATTATTGCTTTTATTTGAGGTTAAGGAACTATTTTAAACCATTAATAGTTCAATTTGCAACTTGGATCGCTGCTTGAAATGTCTGTTAGCAAAAATTCACTAGAAGGATGTAGCACACACTTAAACCTTGCGATGTGAAACTTGTCAGTGTTATTTTCAGTTGAGCCTTTTGACCATGTGTGAAATAACAAACTAGTATTATTCTTCACTGAGTGGATGGACTTTGGAAAGGGATGTTGCATAAACCCCCCAAATTCTATCTTATTGTGCATATCTATATAAATGTTTTTCCAGAGAGAGAGTTTGCACATTTTTATAGGTCAAATTTTCAGAAGAGTCCATGATCACACATGCATCACTTACAGAGATGCTCAAGAAATTTTGCCACTTTGTTATGATTTGTTATTTGGACAAAGGATACAGAAAAACACTTCATTGATAAAGGTTAGAGAAGCTATCCTCCCTTGTACTTTTCTTCTTTATCTACCCAGTATGACTCCAATGTGGAGAATCAGCAGTCTGAGACTTTGTGTGCCCCTCTTGGAGATCACAAAGGACTAAACTGGTGTCCACCTACTAAGGGCAGAGTGACACATACTCTACCCAACTCCAACTTGCAATTCTACCCCTGTCTCTTGTGGTTGACACCTTTGGTTGTCAAGCCTCTGCCTGAGTTTTAGATACAAACAGGCACACATGTAAGGCCATGATGACTACTACCAGGAAAGCTTCAAAACTGCAGCTTCACTGAAAGTCTGAGCTGGATTTAACACAGCATCAGCATTGATACTGTCAGCAAACGTCCATCGGGAAGAGCCAAAGGGCCCAATATCCATTTATGAAAAGAACTTGGAAGGCATACAGAATACACAGCGGGTGGCTTTTCTTTCGGTTTGGGAATTACTGGAGGTTGGGATGTCCCCATTGCCTGGACTTCTCACAACTTGCCTGTGATGTTGGTGCCATGAACACCACTAAGCTGTCACGTTTTCCATTTTAGCCATGTCAAGCTACCTCTTTATCATTAAATATGAACTACCTGAAGTAATCAGAGCATTCATGGGACTTGAAGAAAATACTGGGTATGTCTTCTGTTTTTTCTGTAACATCGGTAGACTCATTCTACTTGGTCTTTTTTGATCCTAATATTCTGGTCTTTCTTTTCTAGAGAATGGTATCTCAATGGCAACTACCTCGTCATATTTGTGTCTGTTGGAATAATTCTTCCACTTTCTCTTCTTAAAAATTTAGGTAAAGTCATTTTCCATTTTGATTTTCATTTCATATTCTAAGAGGTAAGCTGATTGTAGATGCCATATTCACCCTCTTTCCTAACTCCTAGGTTACCTTGGTTATACCAGCGGATTTTCTCTTACTTGTATGGTGTTTTTTGTCAGTGTGGTAAGTGATTTTTGACATGATCCTTGTAACTTGGTAGGCATGTGATGCTTTGAGTGCCTGAAACGGTGTCCTAATTTTTGTTTAAGGCCATCATTAGCATGAAATAGTTCTTGCATCACAAGCAATTTTCTTGTATTCTCATTTGGAATGAGAGAAGAATAGTCATGAGTTTAAATATAGTTGAGTTAGAATGTCAAGACCATTGCTAATAACATGTTCTAGGCAAATGAGATGTTATAGTTGGACAAAAGGAACACTTCAGCAGGAATGTGACAATAACTCAGTGTTTAAAAAGGTGGAGGAAGGAGAAGTGAAGAGACCCAGAAAATAAATGAATAGACTCTAGAATTATCCTTATTTGCATGAATCAGCCATTTTCTCTTACTTATTCTACCCATGAATAGAAGGTGACCACAGGGGAATTAAAGAAAGAAATTAAAGAAAGAAAAGGAGGAATTTCAGCTAATATCATGAATGCCAACATTTATATAGTATTTCTCCAAAGAGGCCAAGGAGGAAGGGTTTCTATGACTATGTTCATCAGTTTGAAGAAATGAAAGAGATGAAATGCAGCAAGAAAATGATCCTTCTTCTCATGGAAGAGTATGCATGAAGCTTAGGATGGATTCACACAAAATACTGTCTGGTTGCCAACCATAGCTCCAACTCCTTCCTTTGAATAGAGGCTATAGGGGGTCTCCATCATCCATTAGTCTAAGAGGAATCTTCAGCAGAGTTCCCTCATATCTACCCCATAAGCCAACCATATGGATTTTTGTTTCATTGTTTTCCTCAAAGGGCTAACTCTTTGTTGTTGTTGTTGTTAATGATCTGGTCTAGGTGATTTACAAGAAATTCCAAATACCCTGTCCTCTGCCTATTCTGGATCACAGTGTTGGGAATCTGACATTCAACGATACAGCTCCAGTGCATGTGGTGATGTTACTCAACAGCTCTGAGAGCAGTGGCGTGAACTTCATGATGGATTACACCCACCAGAATGCCGCAGGACTGGATGAGAACCAGGCCAAGGGCTCTCTTCATGGCAGTGGAGTAGAGTTTGAAGCACACGGTGATGACAAGTGTCAGCCCAAATACTTTGTCTTCAATTCCAGGGTATGTGAGAGCCAGAGGACTCTAAGAGTCTAGCAATGGGGTCTCTGAGTTTTTATTTCAGAAGCTGATATAGCCTGAGGTAGCCTTCTGTGTTGGAATGCTAAATATGAGCATTATCTAATAAATTATCTTTGTTTTTCAGACAGCCTATGCAATTCCCATCCTAGCATTTGCTTTTGTATGCCACCCTGAGGTCCTTCCTATCTACAGTGAACTTAAAGAGTAAGGCAGCCATCATTTTAACATTTAAACTTGCTTTGAAAATGTGCTCATATGTTCAAAGGTGCTTTATACAGAAGCACAGTTTACAGCTTTGTCTTTACAGAAATTTTATGCTGTAACCACTCATCAGTAACATGCTTTAACCACAAAGGTATGAATCAGCCCCTTCACTACTTTCCTTTCTCCTACTCCTTCATCCTAATGATACAGGGAGGGGTCCAGGGGGAGGAGGAGCCCACATCTGCAAGGATTTTGGCAGGCATGTGGAATTTGAATTTGAAATTGGTGGGAAGAAGATGTCACCTGAGCTGGAAATGACCCACACTCATGCAGACCAAAAATTATAGTTAGGGTGGCCTGGCTAAGCAGCTTCTTCTTTTACCCTGAGGGGAGGGTGTCATATAATAATTCGCATCTTCTTTACCCAGACTTCAATACTCAGTTCTCACTAAACAACAATAACTTGCCCCATATATTCAGATATAATTCTTAGAAAACTTTTAGAGCACTTCTATTTGATTTACTTGGAAAGTCCTATGTAGCAGTTTATCTACACTTGATCTTAGCTGAAAGAGAAGTGATATCAATTACCCTAGAGGCCTGATGATGGTTTAAGCAGCCAGATGCCTTCAGAATGGTTTCCAGAAGCTGTCCAGGTGAAAATATCAAGCTTTCAGGTAGTCTGGACTCTTAGAAGAAGTGTTTTGTTGATTCTTGTGGATTCTTGCCCTCAAATTTATCTCACTGCGAAGTATGAAGGCTTTCTGCATTAGAAACCAGTTTGACCCTTGTGTCAATTATACTCTCAAATGTGCAATAGACAAGCATACTTATCAACATAAAATAAGCTGATCCTTTTTCTAGGAGAAGTTATTTCTAAGACTGAAGAGGTAGCATTTAAGAAAAATGGAAGAAAATCCTCCATAATTCTTGAAGGCAAATTTAAATAAGTGATGTTTCTGCACTAAAAATGTGGTTTTATGATGAACAGCACAGACATATATTATTTTCTTAGCTTTTAAATTGCAAAAGGTAGTATTTTCATCAGGTCAGAAAATCAAAGCTCAATATCCTTTATCTCTTTTAGTCGGTCCCGGAGGAAGATGCAAACAGTGTCGAATATCTCCATCACAGGGATGCTCGTCATGTATCTGCTTGCTGCCCTCTTTGGTTACCTAACCTTTTATGGTAGGTCACTCTGTCAAAGTCATTCTCTTTGTGCAAATCCTAGTTGTCAGATCGTTAACCTGGCAGGTATGATTCTTTTAATCACTCTCAATAAACAGCATGATCTATGGATGCACATACTCAATTAGGATGCTAGTTTAGCCTCCTCATTTGACCTAAGAAAATGACTTAAGAAAAATTAAATTAGGCTGCTGAACAGTTTACAATAATTTGTGAATTCCTTTATATTTTATAAAAAAACACTCTTCAATCGTAATTCCTTTTCTTAAGGGATAAAAGGTATTTCAGCTGTATGTCGTAAAGCTCTTTGGGTAGAATAACTAATTAACAAACAAATGGCAGAAAAAGTACAAAGTCCTTGAGCTAGAACCTGCTTCTTGTTTACCAGTCAAGTCAGATCTGGAGGCCTGGAGCATTAGACAAATTTTCTGGCTAATTTCATTCTTTTCTGTTATAGTGACTGGTTTCTAAGTGAATAGGTCATGACAGTATTCCTCTCAATCTGGGTACATACTATCAAAAAACAAAGTGATTCTGGTCACATTAGATTATGCTGAAAATATTTCCTCTGTGGACACAAAAGGAGCAGGATTGTTCTTCTCTTCCCTGAATCATGGCTCTAGAGTTGAATCTCAGGGAATCAAACATTAATATTAATCAATGTTATCAACTTACATATATTTTAAAAATAAAACTCTCTATAGTTTTGTATTTTTTTCTGACTGACTCAGTAAATTAAATTGATTGCAAGACAAGTTGGGGAGGAAGAGGCTGGAGAGGGCACCATTTGCTTGGGTTTTTTTCTTTTTGACTAATATTTGGTTTTTAACCAAGCTCTGGTTTAGATTGGGCATAAACTCTGCTGGTTGTAAATTAATGAAAGTGAGGGCAATGTCATTGATAGTACTTTTATCCTCCTTTGATTTCGAGGGAAGGAGTGGGAAAATCAGAGTACATCTGATTCTATAAGTATTTCCTTATCATGTGTGCCTGGAATCCTGAATGAACTGTGTTTTCCAGGAGGACAGCATCTTAATCTTAGGGTATTACTTCATCTTTGCATTGTTCTTAGTCTCAGTTCAGTTCAGTTGCTCAGTGGTGTCAACTCTTTGTGACCCCATGGACTGTAGCACACCAGGCTTCCCTGTCTATCACCAACTACCAGAGCTTGCTCAAACTCATGTCCATCAAGTTGGTGATGCCATCCAGCCACCTCATCCTGTGTCATCCGCTTCTCTTCCTGCCTTCGTTCATTCCCAGCATTAGGGTCTTTTCCAATGAGTCAGTTCTTTGCATCAGGTGGCCAAAGTATTACAGTTTCAGCTTCAGCATCAGTCCTTCCAATGACTATTCAGGACTGATTTCCTTTAGGATTAACTGGTTTGATTTCCTTGCAGTTACTTAATCTAATGAGTCTCAACTCAGTGAGACAAACATAAACTTGACAAAGTCCAAGAATATGTCTATCAGAGTCATGATGGGATCATAACTGTTGAGCTTGAAAAAGTGTTAGAGAGCATTTGTCCTAGGGTTTCCATATTGGGTTTGGAGAAGCTGCATCAGGGCTCACTAGGTAGGTGGGAGTGGAAGGAGATGGCAAGATGTGAATGACAGTCTGATAAAGCTTAGTCCTTTCATCCCTTTCAACCAGAGGACCTCAGGCTGTCCTGTTTTGTGATGCTTCTGTAAAGCAGAGTTATCACAATGTCAATGACCCAGAGAAGAGCCTTAACAATTTTATATTAAATCTGCAACTTTACAAGCTTCAGGACCCTTTGTTCATTTGAACAAAGACCACGCAAGGTGGCTCAGCAGTAAAGAATCCACCTGCAGTTCTGGAGACACAGCAGAGGCAGGTTCGATCCTTGGGTTGGAAAGATCCCCTGGAGGAGGGCATGGCAACCCATTCCAGTATTCTTGCCTGGAGAATCCCAAGGACAGAGGAGCCTGGTGGGCTAGAGTCCATAGGAACACAGAGTTGGACACGGCTGAAGTGACTTAGCACACACACACAACTAATAAGGTGAGACAGGATAAAAGCAGAGGTGTCTGGATTCTCAGATCTGGGTTCTTCCTGCTATACTGTGTTTTCCTATAAAACGTTGTCATAGGTGAGCAGTGCCGATTTGACTACATCAGTGGCCTCATTCTCCACTTCCTCTTTGCAGGAGAAGTTGAAGACGAATTGCTTCATGTTTACAGCAAAGTGTACACATTTGACACCCCTCTCCTCATGGTGCGCCTGGCTGTCCTTGTGGCAGTAACACTAACTGTGCCCATAGTGCTATTCCCTGTAAGTACCTGGGTTTGGTGAAAGAATCCTGCTTGGCCGCATAGATTAGTACATATGCTCTGACTTGATGTGGATTCAATTAAAATGCAATTCTTGAGAACATTATATTTTATACAGCCTTTTGAACCTACTGACTATGTACTATGTAGATACAGCAAGTATTTTTAGTTTTTATTATTTATTTGCTTAATAAAAGTTAAAAAAATTTTGGCCAAGCCACCCAGCTTGGCAGATTTTAGTTCACTGACCAGGAATCAAGCTCATATCCCCTGTAGTGAAAGCACAGAGACCTAATCATTGGACTGCCAGGGAATTCTATAGAGCAAGTATTTTTAAATGCTAAGCTGAAACTCCAATACTTTGGCCACCTCATGCGAAGAGTTGACTCACTGGAAAAGACTCTGATGCTGGGAGGGGTTGGGGGCAGGAGGAGAAGAGGACGACAGAGGATGAGATGGCTGGGTGGCATCACTGACTCGATGGACGTGAGTTTGGGTGAACTCTGGGAGTTGGTGATGAACAGGGAGGCCTGGCGTGCTGCAATTCATGGAGTTGCAAAGAGTTGGACACGACTGAGTGACTGAACTAAACTGAACTGAAGTACTTTTCAAATGTAGGGAAAAAAATCACCAAGTTTATTTCTATGTATTTATTTGTTTTATGGTTTTATTGAGATTGAAATTTATTTTTAAACTAAAATTTAAAAAAGCAGATCTTGAGCTTCCTCTCTTATAGATTAGTAGAAATGAGTAGTAATTCATACAACTTTCGAAGTTTGAAAGCCAAAACCACATTCGCTTTCAGATTATATTGCATTTCACCACAGTTCTGAAGATATTTCATTTTTTTGCCTCCTTGCTATTATGCTACCTTAACATTCAAAAGTCACCCTATTTAATCTGATTCTTGAAGGTGAATGAGAAGGAGATTCATGTTAAGTAAATGACACACTACAACCAAATTTCCTTAAAGAAAAATAAGCATATTATCCATCATATATCTCTTTAATGCTTCTAAGACTGACACATACCCTTTTGCAGGACTGATATTGGAACAGTCCCTTCATGGCACTTACCACTGGGGTCAGTTGTTACGGGATCATAGAGCAGGGCTGGTTGTGGAGACTTGAATTACAAGTTAAAACCACTACCTATGGAGAAACGCAAGTCTGCACTTTCCTGCCAACTCTCCCTCCTTTCATAAACACTGAATTTACCATTCATTTTAGGGGGGGAAATTAGCAGCACAGTAGTCAATACTGTCCTGTACAGAATGTTCCATGCAGGGCCAAACAGATGAGGGCTAGTCATATAATGATACTGCGGTCACTTTAAATGCAGCTTGTGCACTGAAATATTTGTTGGCACATTCCTTCTTCATGAGTGCATGAAATCAGATCTTTATTACAACGGCAGCTAAGAGTTTACTTTTAAATAATGTCTTGTCTCTCATTTATCTGAAAGTATTTCAAATGTCATGCACACAGCTTTAGCCTAAAATCAGCCCATTGTAGGTATAAGGGAGAAGACAGCTGTAGACAGAAACTGTACCATAGGGGGTAAAAATTTCAAGCAAACAGCATCACCAAGAAAAGAATATCTGGAACCCTTCTTTTTATGTGTAAAGATATTACTGATTAAATTTTGGCACACAGTGGGCACTCATATAATTGTTGAATCAAAGCATTTTATAAAAGAAATCTGTTACATGCCTCTGCATTATTTTTTATTCATAAGCTCTAAACGTAGTGCTTTCAAGACGAGGTCTCAGGAGATTAATGGACTTGGTTGGGTTACCCAGCTAGCTGGTAACAGTTGAGCTAATACATTACTCACAGATGCACTGATGGCTGCAGTCATAATCATGGGAAGTAGAAGTCAGCCTTTCATTTGGTGATGATCATTTCACTTTGACTTTAACAATCCAGACTGACCATAGAAATTCTTCTCCTGTATAACAGATAAGGCGTTAGCACAAATCTGTCCATCAAGAATGGCAACACATTTCCCATTAGATGTATCTCCCATTGTGGTCTGGAAGCACTTCCCATCCAATACCCGTTAAAACCAAAACTGACCATTTGAACCAAATTTCAGAAGGCATAACTAACTGCTGTCCTTCAATATGTATTTTCTTTCACCATTAGCAGTTATGAAACATTTTGTTTGTAAATCTGCCTCACCCTTATGGTGTTACATTGAGATGCTCTATATAATTGTCCACATTTTCCCCTAGAGCTTAGGGGTATGTACAGTGAATGGCATAGGAGGAGCTCAACCAAGTTTGCTAAGGAAGACCATCTCCAAATGAAGCTTACCTTTTCTTAAGTTGTATGAACTGCCTTTTCTAGCTAAAAAGACATAGACTCTTCCCCTTGCCAACATCTGCCATGAACTACAGTTTGAGTGAGGATCTTGGCTACCTGAACCAAGCCTCCATGTTTTGATGGATGACATAAAAGTGAGTTTGGCCTCCTTGCCCCAGTCAAATATATTCAGGCTGCATTTTAGTCGCTTCTCTCCCAAAATGATAGAAATTGGTTGTGCTGCCTTTCTTTGTTTCTTCCCATTTAGAACCAGAATTTTCCACGTGATGCATGCTGAGTCAAATAGCATGGTTCTCCTGATGAGTTTCTTTGAATTAAGAAACTCTTGACCAACAAGTATATTTACTTTGTTTTGACATCCCCACACATAAATAATAAAACAAGAAAAACCTAAAATGGATTAGGTTTAATCTGGATTAAAATCTATCAGTTTTAGGTATTTTTGGTATTCTCCATTTTTCAACAAATATGTTGATCATTTTTCTTAGGAGCCCAAGAAGAGATAACAAGGGTTTTTTTGTCAGTTGTGGTTGGGTTTCCTTTTACCTCTCCATTTATTATCTCTCTTTTCTCCAGATAGCATTTTCCTTCTTAGAAAAGGCACAAAGTGTTTATTGAACAAATAAAGAGAATTAAGGTTAGTTTTTCTACAAGCTGCTCAACATTTTTTCTTTCTTAGCTGGAGAAGGTGATATGGGGCTGGGTTGTCTATTATGGAATTGACATTTTCAACTTGTGCTTCTCTTTATGCATAAAATGCACACATTTTCATGAAAAACAGAAAGAACATAAAGACTCAAATTCTACTCACTGCACCTTTTTCTCTTTAAGAAAAAAGAGAGATCATGTCTCGAATCCTCTAGCTACTTCTATTTCATTTTATTTTAGTAAAACTATTCTTTTCACTTATGTTGCCTTCAGATTTCCTGTTTTGAAGTGAATATGGATGTAGGCATAGAAATATGGCAGATGTTTCTATGTCTGGAATAGCACAGTGACCATCGGTATTTCCTACACTCTTTGTCCTACAAAATCCTGCAAAGTGAAGTGTGGTTCACTTCTAAACAATAGAATGGAATTTTTTTTTTAGAGTTGGGAACAAAGTCTTCTGCTTTCCAGTTGGCCTCCACATTTCTGACTTTCCCACTGGGCCCCCCATATTAGAACACAGTACTTCCTAATAGGCTCCTGTTCGGAACGTTAAATCTGGAAATGTTTTCTGTAGAGCTGCATGGAACTTGTCTGGAATCACCTGGGGGGCCTTTCATCCCCATAGTATCTGACCCACACTTCCAGGTTCTTATCAGTTTGTGTCGGTAGAGAAAAGGACACTGAGATAAGTCAGTAATAAGCCAGAGTCACCTCTGTCCTGACATAGGTAAATAGAGCTGCTGGGGACCTCAAGATTCCAGGCTCACTCCACAAGGCAGTGTTCTTATGTGGAATGATTAGCAAGTTTCATTCTATTTTTTCCACCATCTACCACCACCAGCAATCTCCCATCTTCCTCTTTGTCCTGTCGCCCATTTTAGGAATGCATGGGCAACTCTATACGCCTCAGTTCTTTTTAGGATTTTGTTATTCCTTGTTCATTCTGAAGCACAAGCTTTTACCATTTACTTCAACCATTATTCCTGTAAACTTTCTGTACTCTTACATCATTAAGCCAAATTATAATGTTTCTAAAGCCATGGGATCTTAGGAAACTGTATTTATTTACATTCAGACACCCAGTACATATAAGCTTGCCTCTAACTTAGCTTAAACAATTAAAGGCATTATTAACAACAAAGGACTAAAAAGCACAAACATGTGACCCCCTGCCTGAAAATAACCTATATTATACTTGTTTAATGCTGTAACTTTATCACTTTCAGACAAATAAATCCTTAAAACCGCAGAAAGCTTATTTTAAGCGTGTTAAGTTTGGACAGCATTGAATAAGCACTAATGGTCAGACATAATGTAGAATTAATAAACTTGGGAAAAACAAGGTCAAACCTTTTGTTTTCCTCAGTCTACTTTTCAGAGTTGTATAATTTTCACTCATCCAATTTTTAAAATCCATTACAAACTCACTCTTAAACTATTTCCAGAGACTATGCAGATTTGCCATTCTGGAAATGAAACTGCCTTTTAAACCTAAACAGATGGCTTTAATTTTTCGTGGACTGGCATGAAAAGAATGCTACGTTAGACACTGAGGCAATTCAACTCAAAGTTTTTGTTATTTGTATGTGTGCTTCAAAATATATTTTACTTTTCTCTCTTTTCAGTGAATTCCAATCTTCACACTATTAAGAGACTTTAGAAGCAAAAGTTTAAAGTGAAAATCAGTTCCACATTTCTAAAAATAAGAAATTCTAGCTTAACTGAAGTGCTCATTTATTGCAAAGCCAATAAACTAATTCCACTAAGTACAAAAGTGTCTTCTAAAAGATTCCAAAGATAAGAATATTTTCAACTTTGTTAAGCTGTACAAACATAAAAGGCTCTCCCTCCCTCTACCCACAAGGATCTTTTCATCCAGTTACATCAGGGTAACTTGAGCTGATGCTACAATTGGAGCCTCCCTGACCCTTACCTACTTATTTCAGCTGCTGCAATAAGACTGAAATCTCATAAGAATCCTGAAGGGAGGGGAAAGATTTGTTCTGTTCAATTCATCAACATTTATTGGTGCCTTCTGCAAGTGAGACACTAAGATAGAAACTCTGAGGAATGTTAAGATTGTTAGGTCTTGTCTTGTCTTTGCCTTTTGTGCATTTATAATCTACACTGGGAGGGGGGAGGAGAAAGAAGTAGACACAAAAAGTATCATGTTTCTTAAAATACCAGGTGGTAAAAATGTTAAATAAAGTGTGAATTTAAGAGATGCCAGGTTGATAAAAGTTCTGCTCACAATCATATGCAAATAAATTCAGTGCTTGCCCTTCATACTTAATCTGGGCTGATGAGACATAATTAGAAATCAACAGGGGTTTTTCTGTGTCTCTGAGTTCTATATCTTATCTGTTCTTTTATCTCTTTTTGACTGAGATTGTTTTCAAGAAAAAAATTCTGAAAACTGAGGTGAGCACAAGATAGATTGCCAAGGAAAAGTGATTCCCTCTCAAACATCAAAAATCAGCATCAGACTTACACAACAATATGAATGCACCTAATACCACTGAACTGGAGTCTTTAGAATGGTTAAGATGATACATTTTATGTTATCTGTACTTTACCACAATTTTTTACATTTTTGGAAAAAATATCAGTATCAAGATCTTTTCTGGGCGAAAAGAAAAACAAAGAAAATGCTTTAGAGGGATGAGAATATTTGAAAAAGTAGATGAAAACAAAGCAGAGACCCAAAGGTGATACTGGGAGTGGGAGGGGAAATACATTAGGTGTTGGGATTAACATATATACACTACTGTATATAAAATAGATAACTAACAAGGACCTACTGTGTAGCAGAGGAAACTGCAGTCAATATCTTGTAATAATCTATAGTGGAAAAGAATCTGAAAGAGAATATATATAGTCATACATAAATATGTATATGTATAATTGAATATGTGTAATATATGTATAAATATATGTAATACACATGTACAGTATAAATATGTAAAATATATATGTATAATTGAATCAATTTGCTTGTACTTGAACCTAACGTAACATTGCAACTGAACTTTCAATAAAAAACAACACAAAGTACTGACGAACTTTCCTGTTGCAGATTCGCACGTCAGTGACCACACTGTTATTTCCCAAAAGACCATTCAGCTGGATAAGGCATTTCCTGATTGCAGCCATAATTATTGCTCTTAATAATGTTTTGGTCATCCTTGTGCCAACTATAAAATACATCTTTGGATTCATAGGTAAGTTTCCAAAAAGCTTTTATTTAGTCAACTCGAGTTGTCCATAAATGGAGAGCAGGGAACCAGTGATGGGAGGTCAAGGATCCCAGTCCATCTCAGGCTCCTAGAATTCCTAGTAGCCCAACGGGGCTCCGGTTGGTCACCATCCCTTCCTCCCAGGTGACACTGGACTTGATGGACAGGATCAGAAAATGTTGGTGCTAAAACCTACCTTGTAGGTCATCTAGTCTAGCTGCCTTTTCTGACAAGCAATGCAACTTAGCCCTGTAGAAGTCAAATCATATGTTGGAGTGAACCCAGGGTTTGGACTGAGGTCTTAACTCTGCATCAAGGAAATAAAAAAAAAAAAGAGGAAAGAAGGTAGATTCTACTTAAATGGTCTGTGAGTTCAGCTGAGCATTAAAGGATATTTTTAGAGAAAGAGAAGATTGACTTTGTAAACATATTATTTCTCTTAACTGGGTGACCCATTAATATATTTAATTTTCCATTCTGCTGATTTGAGGGTTTACTCACATTTTAAGTACAATATAAAATTTTATGAAACAATATAAAAACACAGGTGTAAGCAACTTGAAAAGTTAGAAGTGGATCAGAAGGGTGTGTGAGGAGTTCAGCTTCCTTCCTATGTGTTTATATTACTAATTTCCTTTAAATCTATAACACTCGGCCTTTTTGTTGTTTATCGTGTATGCTGTGTATCTACTAGGCAGCTATGATGTTAGGTGCATTTTAATTTTATTTATAAATATTTTTGTTTCGAAAAAACATCCCCGGCCAATGCTTTGGCCATCTGATGCGAAGAGCCAACTCATTGGAAAAGACCCTGATGCTGGGAAAGATTGAGGGCAAGAGAAGAGGGTGACAGAGGATGAGAGGGTTGGATGGCATCATTAATTCAATGGACACGAGTTTGAGTAAACTCTGGGAGATAGTAAAGGACAGGGAAGCCTGCCATGTTACAGTCCCTGGGGTCACAAAGAGCTGGACATGACTAAGTGACTGAACAATAAACCGTGAGCTTATAGTGCTTTTTGTGCTTTGCTAAGGGTAGTTTTAGACTGGTTTCTTTTGAGTGTATGCCCTCGCATCTCTGCCTGTTGAGTAAGACTGACTTGTCCCGTGTCTCTCCTCAGGGGCTTCTTCTGCCACTATGCTGATCTTCATCCTTCCAGCAGTTTTCTATCTTAAACTTGTCAAGAAAGAACCTCTTAGGTCACCCCAAAAGGTCGGGGTAAGTAAGGTTTACAATTTCTCCCTTTAAGTTTCCACTACTTAGAGTAAACCAGGACATGCATGCACATGTTCCAAAAACTGAGTCAATGTGCAAGAACCGAGAATCAAAGAGGGCTGGAACTCTCTGGTGGAAAAAAGGAGGTGTAGATTTCTAGCACCAAGATGATTCTGGGCTTTCTTCTCTTCACATATTAAATAGCTTGTGCTAAATCCTTCCTACCTGTCAAATGCTAATGGAGTTTGCCCCAGGCATACATTTATAACAGTTTCTACCACCAAGCTACTGTTGCACTATCTACAGAAAAGCATGCAGGAAGGAATTAGGCTCCTTAGCCCCGTTATGAAAAAATATAAACATTTTGGTCACAGTCATTAGGTTTGTGAGGCCAAAAAATGTTGCTTTTGTTTTCCCTCCTCAGTACCTTCTTGTCCCCTGTGGACTAAGAACAGAACCACCTGTTGTCCAGTTAGTTTCTTATAATTTATAGTCCTGTTAACCTGGGGAGTATATATTTCTTTCCCACAATGGTACTACAAAATGTATACTAGAAATAATTGTTCTTCAATATTAAATATTATCTAAGACTGCTTAATAAAGTCTTGTATTAAGGCTTGAAAAGTGCCTCTGACTGACTGACCCTGAATTTTGCCTGTGAGTCATTCTCCTCTCAGGATGGTTTGGGGACTTTAGGAAAGTTTGGTATCAAAAGCTCCTCCCATCATCTTGCCCCCAGATTTCCACTCTATGTAGTCCATTCTGTTTCGACTTTTATAGCACTGTGACCTTGGTAAATCACTTTTTCAGTTTGACCAGATATAAAAGTGAGTAGAATTATATCCCAAATCCTTCTTAGTGAACAAAGATTTCAGTCACTGTTTCTTTTTATGTAGAATTAGGAAGTCTATGTGGTAGTCTATAAGGCCCCTTTCAGTGCTAAAATTGTGAAATATTTATGTTTATGTATATTACAAGTATAGGCGTATAAATATATGTTCAGCTCAGTTCAGTCTCTCAGTCATGTCTGACTCTTTGCGACCCCATGAGCTGCAGCACGCCAAGCCTCCCTGTCCAACACCAACTCCCAGGGCCTACCCAAACTCATGTCCATTGAGTTGGTTATGCCATCCAACCATCTCATCCTCTGTCATCCCCTTCTCTTACCTTCAGTCTTTCCCAGCATCAGGGTCTTTTCAAATGAGTCAGCTCTTCGCATCAGGTGGCCAAAATATTGGAGTTTCAGCTTCAACATCAGACCTCCCAATGAAAACCCAGGACTGATTTCCTTTAGGATGGACTGGTTTGATCTTCTTGCAGTCCAAGGGACTCTCAAGATTCTTCTCCAACACCACAGTTTCAAAAGCATCAGTTCTTCTATGCTCAGCCCTCTTTATAGTCCAACTCTCACATCCATACATGACTACTGGAAAAACTAGTATATGTATATGTAATTACATATTAATACACACACATATACCTTGAGGCTTTTTTTTTTCAAGCAATATGCAAGGTACATTATATTGTGTGCACGCTCAGGCCTCTTCAGTCTGACTCTTTGTGACCCATGGGCTGTAGCCTGCCACACTCCTCTGTCCTCTGGGGATTCTCTAGGCAAGAACACTGCAGTGGGTTGCCATGCCCTCCTCCAGGGGATCTCCTCGACCCAGGGATCAGACCTGCATTTCATATTATGCCTCCTGCATTGGCAGGGGTTCTTTACCGCTAGTGCCACTAGCCTTTGTTTTTGTTTGCTTTTAAAAAAATGTAATCATATCATACATGCTACTCTTTTATAACCTGCCCCCTTTCACCTAAAAGATTGTGAGCACTCCGTAAGTCATTTAATCTTTTTCTATGACTTGGTTTGTAACGATTACAGGGTATTCCATTATTTTATGTACCAAATCAATCAACCATTTTTCTGTATTGAACATTTGGGTTAAATCTCTCTACTATCATATTCTTACCCTCTTTCCCTAGGTAGTGTTCTAAATTGGTTAACTGCTAGGCATGAGCAACTATAAGAATAATACAATTCAATATGCAAATCAAATGGCTGTCTTAAGTAAACAACTTATAAAAGCAAACTGTACTAAGGAAGTATAATTTCTGTTTTCCCTAACAAGTTCTTTCTGACTTACAGGCTTTAATTTTCTTCGTGGTTGGCATCATCTTCATGATGGGAAGCATGGCACTCATTATAATTGACTGGATTTACAATCCCCCATATTCCAAGCATCACTAACCCAAGGAAAAATACTATCTTTTCCTGTTGGAGATGGTTACCAATTATGCTCCCAAAGACATTTTAGTTATCTTGTTTGGAATGTTATTCATAGGAAGTAACAGGAAGATTCTAAAGATGTTTACCAGCAATATTACCAAACACCTACAGAAGAGAAAATCATCATTTTTGTCCCAAATGGTTGTTTATATGTTTAAAATCTGTGGTGCACATTTCCACCCAGGTTTTACTAGAGCAGTGTGCGATGATATATTTTTGCTTCTGCGTATGCAGAATAAGGGTAGCTGCGTGTAATGATCATCAGATAATACCCTTTTCCCTCTCCCCCCAAAAGTACCAATTTCTGTATTCTCAGGACATCAAGCAAAAATGCCCTGATGGCAAAGCTATCGCCACTTAATGCCTCCCCTCAATCTTGCACCAAATACTCCAAGTCTATTTAATGACAGAGGCAAAAGACATGTATTGTGAACTGCCTCTACAAGTTACATGAGTGAGCAGACACCAGGCTGGAGCATTTTATGCTCAACACTAACAGAAAATTTTGCCCATCCCACTTGTGACATTAAATTAGTGACTTCTTCATTCAATCATTCTTCTGTAAATATTAAAACATCCTATAAAACATAGAGAGGGGCTTTACTGAAATTATAGAGCACCAGCAAAACAATGCTTATCGCTATACTGAATGTTCTGGAAGCATTTGTTTATTAATCTTATTCACAGTCCTCTTGTCATACTTTTGTCACTGAACAATGCCCTCCCTCTCGTCTTCCATTTTCATTCAGAATTTTTAGAATACCACTATTCATGTGGAGCTACACTACCCAGTATTGTTTAATACATTTTTATTTGATAAACATTCAGTGCAGGAAACTGTGATTGCTTTATGTTTTTGTATATAACCTTATTCTGTAGTTATCAGAATTTTAATGTATGGTACATTTGATTTTTATTTTTTACATGTGTAGTTTTCTCTCTTCACAGCCAAACATTTATGTTATTAGGGGTGGGGGTAGGGAATTGAGTTGATAGGCTCAAAAATCCACATGTATGTATCTGCTGTCTATTGGGCATATTTTAAATTTGAAACCTGAGTGATATATTGAATAGTTTGGTAATGCTCTTCTTCAGTGTTTACAATGTTACCATAATCATCTACAAGAAAACGAGTTCCCTGTTTGCAAATAATTATCAATACTAAGCTAGTTCTTTTAATTTAGCAGGTCTAAAATAGGATTCAGTTCATTTTAGCTTGAATAGGTGTTTGTTAACATTGATTTGCCATTTAATACAATGTTGAGCTAATCTCTATAAAAACAAAAGTGCTAACACTACAAAGAGATGCAAATTACTATTCTGCTCACTTTTACAACATAGTTACATGAAATGGATTTAGAAATTAGTACTCACTGCCTAGAATTTCTAGAGTTTGCTCCTTTTTTTTCTTAATCAGTAGCAAGCACATTTGTTGTATATTTTAGTATAGCCTAGTATGAAATACAGATGTTATGTAAGTATGATAATATTAAATCATATTTCAATAGTTTTTGCTGGAATATGCCTTACTTAAATATATATTTGTTTTATGTATTATTCTCTAGAGGCATAATATTGTAAAATGGTGCACTTTGTTAGGGAAATTGAGCATTACTAGAAACTATCATGACTTCTGACTTACTATTATTTACCAAATAGCATTTTTAAGATATATTTCTATTTTCAATTCATCTAAAGAGAGTATCAAAATAGAAAATGGAAAAAAGGTGCCTTCTGAGTGTTAAAAATGTTTGATCTGAATGTATTTAAATGTAAATACAATGGATTGATCCAAAAAACTGAAAAGCTGTAAAATCTGTATATATTTTGAATGCCTTACATTTGAAATGACTCACTTGAAAGTATCAACATGTAAAATTATATTCAAGAGCAATACTACAGTGCCAAATAATAAAGTGTCTTTTTTTTCTGATGGCCATTTTCAGGATTAGAGTTCACACAGACTGCAGGACAGGCATACATATGGTATATTGTACTGGTTAATTTAGCCCCATTTATAAACAGATGAAAATTTTATTTTCTTATTTCATTCATAAGATGGTTCAATATATTGGGAGGCTTTTTTATTACAGAAAGTGTATATTGGTATATAATAAATGAATTTTTCAAATGACTATGATGTAATTTTCTTTCTATTGTTGAAGGCATGAAAAATATTATTTATAAGTGAAAACATATTTTAAATCTTAATATTGTCTCTTTTATATTGGTATATGTTCCATTTTTATTGTTATTCTGACATAAAACTAATATTTATAGCTTTCAGAAAATAGTTGCCATCTTATTCTGGCAAAATACACAGCTAATTTGAAATCATGGTTGTTTGTATCATCCTAGAATGAATGTGGAAGACATGACTCTCTTAATAGTGAATTAATGAAGAATTCATTGGGGATGGAAAAAGAGGGAATAGAAGAAAGATGAAAATAGTTAAAGAAAGATCTGAAATATTTGGGAGAAGGGAAAGTAACATGGGAGTGCTGAGGACTGGGTAGAAAGGAATTTGCAGTGGGACTGACAGGTCATACAGTACGCGTATGCTTAACTTTCTAAGAAACTTCCAAGTCGTTCTCCAAAGTGGCTCTACCATTTTCATTTTCACCAGGAATATGCACAAGTTCTAGTTGCTCCACATCCCCGCCAGCAGTTGACATTGTCTTTTGTTCTTTGTTGCCCTTGAGGTAGGTGTGGAAAATTATCTCACCGTCATTTTCGTTTCCATTTCCCTGATGACTAGTGTGGGAAACTTTTCGTGCATATAATGACCATTCTTGTTTTCTTTTGTAAAGTGTCTGTTCAAATCCTGAAGGAAGCTAATGTAACCATGATAGGGAAGTGGAGACGTTCCCACGTGAGCAACTCTCCACTAGGGCAGGGAAGATTCCTGCATGTGGGGCTGCTTCTGCTGTGGAGTCTGGACACAGCCTTGAGATTAATGGTCCCTTGCAGAGCGAGGAAACCTCCCTCCTGATCTGGAGGAAAGGAGGCCTTGAACAGACTCTAAGAATAAACAAAAGCTTCACTCCCTCATGCTCTGCTATTGGATCACGTCTCTGCACATGCGCTGTAATAAAAGGGCTTAGTCATGTAGATTGGAAGGCGGAAAGGGAGAGCTATACAAATAAACCGCGGACCACCTGCGTGGTCCTTTTTTCCTCCGGCTGGAGTTGTGTGTGCGTGTCTGTCCTGGTTGTCTGTCTGTCTCTATGTCATTTCGCTCGTAGCAAAATCCCTTGCTCATTTTTAAAATTAGGTTGTCTTTTTAATGTATTTTTGTCAGAATTCTTTATATATTCTGGATACATGTCCCTTGTCGATTGCAAATGTATTTTCCCAGCCTATGGCTGTGTACACATTTTCCTAAACATATTTTGCAATTCCTGTCTTAATGAGGATGAGATTAATTGGAATGGTCAATTAATTGTCATAATTGTTTAGATTTTCAAATGTGGAGAGTACAAGAATTCTTTCTCTTTTTTGTTATTGTATCTTTTGTCCCTGTAGCTAGCTTCATTTAATGTATGCTAATCTAGTTCCCCACGTCCAAGGTAAGAGAAAACCAAGTAAGAGGGTAAGTGTTGCAAGAAGGCATCAGAGGGCAGACACACTGAAACCATAATCACAGAAAACTAGTCAATCTGATCACACGGACCACAGTCTTGTCTAACTCAATGAAACTAAGCTATGCCGTGTGGGGACACCCAAGACAAGCGGGTCATGGTGGAGAGGTCTGAGAGAATGTGGTCCACAGGAGAAGGGAATGGCAAACCACTTCAGTGTTCTTGCCTTGAGAACCCCATGAACAGTATGAAAAGGCAAAATGATAGGATACTGAAAGGGGAACTATCCAGGTTGGTAGGTGCCCAATATGCTACTGGAGATCAGTGGAGAAATAACTCCGGAGAGAATGAAGGGATAGAGCCAAAGCAAAAACAATACCCAGTTGTGGATGGACTGCTGATAGAAGCAAGGTCTGATGCTGTAAATAGCAATATTGCATAGGAACCTGGATCATCAAGTCCATGAATCAAGGCAAATTGGAAGTGGTCAAACAAGAGATGGCAAGGGTGAACGTCGACATTCTAGGAATCAGTGAACTAAAAAGGACTGGAATGGGTGAATTTAACTCAGATGACCATTATATCTACTACTGTGGGCAGGAATCCCTTAGAAGAAATGGAGTAGCCATCATGGTCAACAAAAGAGTCTGAAATGCAGTATTTAGATGCAATCTCAAAAATGACAGAATGATCTCTGTTCGTCTCCAAGGCAAACCATTCAATATCACAATAATACAAGCCTATGCCCCAACCAGTAATGCTGAAGAAGTTGAACGGTTCTATGAAGACCTACAAGACCTTTTAGAATAACACCCAAAAAAGACGTTCTTTTCATTATAGGGGACTGGAATGCAAAAGTAGGAAGTCAAGAAATACCTGGAGTAACAGGCAAATTTAGCCTTGGGATACTGAATGAAGCAGGGCAAAGGCTAATAGACGTTTGCCAAGAGAAAGCACTGGTCATAGCAAATACTGTCTTCCAACAACACAAGAGAAGACTCTACACATGGACATCACCAGATGGTCAACACCGAAATCAGATTGATTATATTCTTTGAGCCAAAGATGGAGAAGCTCTATACAGTCAGCAAAAACAAGACCAGGAGCTGACTGTGACTCAGATCATGAACTCCTTATTGCCAAATTCAGACTTATATTGAAGAAAGTAGGGAAAACCACTAGACCATTCAGGTATGACCTAAATCAAATTCCTTATGATTATACAGTGGAAGTGAGAAATAGATTTAAGGGCCTAGATCTGATAGACAGAGTGCCTGATGAACTATGGATGGAGGTTCGTGACATTGTACAGGAGACAGGGATCAAGACCATCCCCATGGAAAAGTAATGCAAAAAAGCAAAATGACTGCCTGGGGAGGCCTTACAAATAGCTGTGAAAAGAAGAGAAATGAAAAGCAAAGGAGAAAAGGAGAGATACAAGCATTTGAATGCAGAGTTCCAAAGAATAGCAAGGAGGGATAAGAAAGCTTTCCTCAGCTATCAGTGCAAGGATATAGACGAAAACAACAGAATGGGAAAGCCTAAAGATCTCTTCAAGAAAATTAGAGACACCAAGGGAACATTTCATGCAAAGATGGGCTCAATAAAGGACAAAAATGTTATGGACCTAACAGAAGCAAAATATATTAAGAAGAGGTGGCAAGAATACACAGAAGAACTGCACAAAAAAGATCTTCATGACCCAGATAATCACAGTGGTGTGATCACTCACCTAGAGCTAGACATCCTAGAATGTGAAGTCAAGTGGGCCTTAGAAAGCAACACTATGAACAAAGCTAGTGGAGGTGATGGAATTCCAGTTGAGCTATTTCAAATCCTGAAAGATGATGTTGTGAAAGTGCCTCACTCAATATGCCAGCCAATTTGGAAAACTCAGCAGTAGCCACAGGACTAGAAAAGGTCAGTTTTCATTCCAATTCCAAAGAAAGGTAATGCCAAAGAATGCTCAAACTACCGCACAATTGCACTCGTCTCACACACTAGTAAAGTAATGCTCAAAATTCTCCAAGCCAGGCTTCAACAATACGTGAACTGTGAACTTCCAGATGTTCAAGCTGGTTTTAGAAAAGGCAGAGGAACCAGAGATCAAATTACCAATATCCGTTGGATCATGGAAAAAGCAAGAGAGTTCTAGAAAAACATCTATTTCTGCTTTATTCACTATGCCAAAGCCTTTGCCTGTGTGGACCACAGTAAACTGTGGAAAATTCTGAAAGAGATGGGACTACCAGACCACCTGACCTGCCTCTTGAGAAACCTGTATGCAGGTCAGGAAGCAACAGTTAGAACTGGACATGGAACAACAGACTGGTTCCAAATAGAAAAAGGGGGACATCAAGGCTGTATATTGTCACCGTGCTTATTTAACTTCTATGCAGAGTACATCATGAGAAGTGCTGGGCTGGAGGAAGCACAAGCTGGAATCAAGATTGCCGCGAGAAATATCAATAACCTCAGATATGCAGATGACACCACCCTTATGGCAGAAAGTGAAGAGGAACTAAAAAGCCTCTTGATGAAAATGAAAGAGGAGAGTGAAAAAGTTGGTTTAAAACTCAACATTCAGAAAACGAAGATCATGGCATCTGGTCCCATCACTTCATGGGATATAGACGGGGAAACAGTGGAAACAGTGTCAGACTTTATTTTTTTGGACTCCCAAACCACTGCAGATGGTGACTGCAGCCATGAAATTAAAGGACACTTACTCTTTGAAAGGAAAGTTATTATCAACCTAGACAGTATATTGAAAAGCAGAGACATTACTTTGTCAACAAAGGTCCATCTAGTCAAGGCTATATGGTTTTTCCAGTAGTCATGTATGGATGTGAGAGTTGGACTGTGAAGGAAGCTTAAGGCAGAAGAATTGATGCTTTTGAACTGTGGTGTTGGAGAAGACTTTTGAGAGTCTTCTCTTGCAAGGAGATCCAACCAGTCCATTCTAAAGGAGATCAGTCCTGGGTGTTCTTTGGAAGGACTGATGCTAAAGCTGAAACTCCAATACTTTGGCCACCTCATGCAAAGAGTTGACTCATTGGAAAAGATCCTGATGCTGGGAGGGATTGAGGGCAGGAGGTGAAGGGAACGACAGGGGATGAGATGGCTAGATGGCATCACTGACTCAATGGACTTGAGTTTGGGTGAAATCTGGGAGTTGGTAATGGACAGGGAGGCCTGGCGTGCTGCGATTCATGGGGTTGCAGAGAGTCAGACACGACTGAGTGACTGAACTGAACTGAATCTGGTTCTGTTTTATACAGATCTTTGATAAAAGTAACTTTTTCTAAGTCACTTTAAATCTTAGTTTGGAAAGCTAGTACTGCCTATATAGGCCCAAGACATCCAAAATCCTTTTCAGCTACTTGTAATCAACTTTATTAGATCCCTCAGCCCTTGCTATAGACACATATAGAGGAAACAAGAGAAATTAGTTTATTTGATTCTCATTTACCAGCTTGGAAGTCCTGGCATTTTCTCTTGACTCTGTATTTTCCTTTACATACAGAAGCAGTTTGCATAGTTTTTGCTTCTGTAGCATGCATCCTCATGATGTCTTTTTTCAATAAAAAATATTGCACAAATTATTAGTTTAATAAAATCAATTTAGAGCTTTTCTTCACACCAAACACCAAAATGAAAAAATATCATTATGAAAGCCAAAACATGATGAGGAGACATTTAAGGAAAAACTGTTTGATAGCTGCATATGAACGTAAGTATTAGTCAGTTATGTCCAACTCTTCGTGATGCAACTGTGAACTGTAGCCCACCAGGCTCCTCTGTCCTTGGAATTCTTTAGGCAAGGCAGGTGAGAATAATAGAGTGAATAGCCATGCCCTTCTCTAGGAGATCTTTCAGACCCAGGAATCGAACCTGCATTGCAGGTGGATTCTTTACCATCTGAGCCATCAGTGAAAGTAAAACACACTGGAAAGTAAAACACAATGGCAAAAAGCACAAAGGCAGTCAGTGATGATTAGACATAACTATGTAGCAGGAAAATATAATTCTGTCCATTAAGGAATAAGCAATTAAAGATAATAGCTACTACAAAATGCAGACTAATATATCCTCAATGTTTGAAGAGATAACATAGCTCTAAGAGTCTAATAGAATAGACCACAGACGTGAAATAACATACAGAAATGAATGGTGAACGTGTATTTACAAATAATTAGATCTCACTGTGAATCAACTACAGACAAGTAAAAACATAACTAAAACAATTGCTTTGTCAGAGTACTAAAATAAAGAAAAGACAACGTTCTGTTTTAATGACTGTGAGGAGTTGATCACTCTCATTCTGGTGACAGAAATCTTTCTTTTGGTAGCCTTATGTGGAGCTCATTCTGGCCATGCTTATACAGATCCTCATAAATGCTTATAGTAGTCTCCCCAGAGATGTTCACTCTCTCATCCCTGGCACACGAAAATATATCGGGAAATTGAATTTGGCAGATAGAATTGAAGTAGAGATCTTAAAATAGGAAGATTGTGCTGAATAATCTAGTCACTTAAGTCCTTAACAGCTAACGTTAAAAATATTTAAATCAGAAGAAGGGCTCAACTTGCATTGTTGACTTGAAAATGGAGGAGACCACGTGTAAACTGTGTGAAGGAAATGAATTCTTCCTTAAATAAGAACTTAAATAAGACAATAAGATGATTCTTCTCCTAAGCTTCCAAGTAGGAGCCTAGGGCACCAATACCTTGATTTGAGCCTAGAGAGCCTAAGCAGAATACTCTGTTGAGCCAGCCAGACTTGTGACCTAAAGATCTGTGAGATAATAAATGAGTGCGTTTTTAAGCTGCTAAATTGGTGATAGTTCGCTATGACAGCAATATGAAACTATAAAATACAATATTCATGTCTGTTGATTAATTTCTGTTCTCAGGAAATAATCAGAAAAATGAATTGACTATTACATACTCTGTCTTCTTTCAACATATAGTATCTTACAGTTCTGAAATATTCCAAATGTACAAAATTGTGGAATCACTTAATAAATTCTAGTACCTTCATAGGCTGGACTATGATGCAGTCACCAAAAGTATTTTAATAAAAAATATTTTCATTAATAAAATGAAAAACTATGGTATAATATTAAGTGAAAAAAGAATAAAAGCTTTCTTATCCCAATTTTATATATTATAAAAGCATGAAATAGAAAAAGAAAAAAATGAAAGTGACCTAATGTTAAAAGTAGATATTTGTAAGTAGAAAAATGATTAGCAATGTTAATTTTCATCTTCATATGTTTCTGTTATTTTCTAAATTTTCTATAAAGATTATATATTCCTTGTATCATTAGGAAAAAACTTTTCAGAGATAGAAAAGTCTTTCTGCCAAATTCTATTCTGGAAAATAATTAAACTATGCTGCCAATTTCTATACATTTTTATATTTTAAGCTGAGTCTAAAGGCATAATTAAATGAATGTGCAATTCATAATTAGGAAATAGTCATTAATGACTGAAGCAGACCCTCAAAGGATGGGACAGACCCTGACCAGAGGTGGGGCTCGAATGAGAAAAGGATGACTTGAAGAAAACAGTGTAGCATAGCCAGGAGACCAAGTTTTGAGTCCTATATCATGTTCTGGGTAAGTCATTTAATTTTATTGAGCTTTAGTTTCCTCATATTTGTTGGAACAATTTCTGTATAATGTAAGTCTCAAGATCACTTAGCTTGTAATCACTGGAAATGTCAGAAGATTCTGTCTTATAACATAATCATATCTTTAATGCAAAGATTTGGCATTAGTCACAAATGAGTGCTGGAAGAACTCTCTCCACTGGGAAAGTTACAAAGCACACATTGCAACAATGATTTGAACAGTTTGTCCTGGAAGTGAGCAGATACGTCAAACGCTTCTGAGGAAAACTCTGCCTTGCTGCTCAGGTTGAGTAATTTACTGGATAAACATTTACTCAGTGAAGAACATGCCAGATTCCACACTAGGTACGAGAATACAGAAGAGTCCTCATCTTCAAGGAGTTTTAAGGACTCTAGAGGAGGGAAAACATGTATGCAGATAGTTACAATACAAAATGGAAAATGCTTTAGTATATACCCAGGATTCCCTGGACCACTAAAGGGAGTGCTCAAATCAGCCTTGGGGAAGAGGAGTCGTCATGGGTTTCTGGCAACAGATACCACGTAAGTTGAATCCTAAAGAACAAACTGGAGTTATCAGGTAAAGAGATGGAGTGGAATAGCAAGTATTACACACAAGAACATGATTCATCTCATTGACCTCCTCATTCCCCACATAAACATGTATGCACATGCCTTCCACAAACCATGTATTAGATTCCTTTTACTGCTATAACAAATTGCCACACACTTAGTGACTTTAAACATATCTTTTATTATCTTACTACAGTAACAGCAGGAATCAGTAGAAGCCCCAGCTGCTGCTGCAGCTGCTAAGTCGTTTCAGTCGTGTCTGACTCTGTGCGACCCCAGAGACGGCAGCCCACCAGGCTCCCGTGTCCATGGGATTCTCCAGGCAAGAACACTGGAGTGGGTTTCCATTTCCTTCTCCAATGCATGAAAGTGAAAAGTGAAAGTGAGGTCGCTGAGTCGTGTCCAACTCTGTGCGACCGCATGGACGCAGCCTACCAGGCTCCTCCATCCATAGGATTTTCCAGGGAAGACTACTGGAGTGGGGTGCCATTGCCTTCTCCAGAAGTCCCAGCAGAATCATACAAATCAAGCAGAGCAAATAAAACAACAAAGATTCTTAAAATTAAACTGTGCCTAGTACTACAGCCACAAAGTAGACCAGGACCGATGTGTCAAATCGAAAGAGAGTGACAGCCTGCTACAGTAAAAGATTTAAATAGACAGAATGTGTGACACACACCTGAAGATCATTAGTCATATCAAGAACCAAAAAAGGTACAATTTGACTGAAAAAGATAATTAACTGATGCTCACACTGAGATGAATCAGATGTTGGAACTATTTGACAAGGATTTTAAAGCATCCATCATAAAAATGCTTCAGTGGTCAATTATAAACTCTTGAAAGCAGAGGAAAACAATATAACATCCTAACAAAGAAACTGAAGTTCAAAAAAGAATCAACTGCAAATTATAAACTGAAAAATACAATAACAGAAATTTAAAGAAAATTTCATTGATGTTCTCAGTAATAGAATGGAGATGATGAAGGATATAATCAGTGAACTTGAGCAAATAGCAATGGAATTCACCTAATCTGAGGGCTTCCCTGGTGGCTCACACAATAAAGAATCTGTTGGCAAATGCAGGAGACCCAGATTCAGTTTCTGGGTTTGGAAGATCCCCTGAAGAAAGGAATGGCTACCCACTCCAGTATTCTTGCCTGGAGAGTTCCATTGGACAGAGGAGTCTGGAGGGTTACAGTCCATGGGATTGCAAACAGTCAGACAGAACTGAGCGACTAACACTTTCACTTTCATTTCACTTTCACCTAATCTGAACAAAAGAAAGGAAAGAAAGAGGCACTAGGGAAAGAGAGAAAGAGAGAAAGAAAGAGAGGAGGGAGGGGAAGAGACCAGAGTGAGAAAGAAAGAGAGAAGGAAATATGAGAACTGGGCTGTGAACATATGTGACAAAAACAAAAAGTCAACATTTGTATTATCAGAATTCAGAAGAAAATGAGAAGAAATTGGCTTTTAAAAGTCAACTTAAAGAAATAATGACTAAACATTTCCCAAATGTGGTAAAAGATACAAAACTACTCTCTAAAGGATAACTTAAAAAAAAAAAATCCACAACAAATAATAGTCAATTTTTTTTTAAAAGTTAAGATGAGGAAAAAGTCTTGAAAGCATCTCAAGAGAAACAAAATGTTATCTACAGAGGAATACCAGTTCAAATATTAGAAGATTTCCTGCCAAAGCTATGGAGATAAAAAAAAAAGCTGCACAGCAATTTTCAAGTGCTGAGAGAGAAAGAACTGCCAACTGAAAATTCTATATCCTTCAGAAATGAGGGAGAGAACAACACTCCCCCTAAAAAGGAAAACTGAATTGTTCCAGACCTAGTCTTAAAAATTGATTAAAGAACATCCTTCAAACAGAAAGCAAATGATAAAAGAACAAACGTGACCAAATCAGTAAAGAAGAAACAAATGAAAGACCAGAAATATGCATACATACAATAGATGCTTCTTTTCTTCATGAGTTTTGCCAATACCTTTTGTGAGAAACAAAAAGTACAGTACCATCTGATACTCAAGGTAATATCTTTTTTAAAGGTGAAGGTAACAGAGACCTAAATAGAAGTGTGGTCTTCACAATTTGCTCAGGATGATTAAATGTTGATACCAGTTGAATGTGATAAATCATATATCTATGCTACAATATCCAGAGTAACCACTACAAAAACTACCCAAACAAATGCATTCCAAAACGCTATAACTAAACCAAGATTAATTCCTCAAAAATGTTTAGCACACTGGAAGCCAATAAAAGAGAAATAGAAGAATGAGAACCAGAAAGAACAGCAAGAAAAGAAATAATAAGGTGGCAGACTGAAGCAATAACATAACAGTAATTACTTTAAATGTAAATGATCTAAGTATACCAATCAAAAAAAGATTAGAAGAATGAATAAAAATTATGACTCAGTTACATGCTGATTACAAGAAACTTGCTTCACATGCAGTGCATAGGTTGAAAGCAAAAGGATGAAAAAATATACACATGCAAAATAATAATAATAATAATAATAATAATAGAAATGTGACTATATCAACATCTGATAGATTTCAGAGGAAAGAAAAATAATAGAGACAAAGCAATGTCCCTTTGTCCCTATCATGTAAATAACAATAAAAGAATCAATGCAGCTGAAAATACAATTCTAAGTGTGCACAAAACAAACAGCAGAGCCTCAAAATCAGTTCAATTCAGTTCAGTCACTCAGTCAGTCATGTCTGATTCTTTGCAACCCCATGGACTGTAGCACACCAAGCTTCCCTGTCCATCACCAACTCCTGGAGCTTACTCACTCATGTCCATTGAGTTGGTGATGCTATCCAACCATCTCATCCTCTGTGGCCCACTTCTCCTGCCTTCAATCTTTCCCAGCATCAGGGTCTTTTCCAGTGAGTCAGTTCTTCATATCAGGTGGCCAAGGTATTGGTGTTTCAGCTTCAGCATCTGTCCTTCCAATGAATTTTCAGGACTGATTTTCTTTAGGATTGACTGGCTTGATCTCCTTGCAGTCCAAGGGACTCTCAAGAGTCTTCTCCAACACCACAGAGCCTCAAAATACATGAAGTAAAAACTGATGTAGCTGAAGGAAAAATATGAATCCACAATTACAGTGGCAGACCTCCACATTCATCTCTCAGAGACTGATAGAACTACTAGTCAGAAAATCAGTAAAGATAGAGATCTGAACAACATAGTCAAACAAAGGTTCTGATTGGTACATATGAAACGCTTCATCACCAGCAGCAGAATACACAGACTTTATTCAAGAACTCACAGAACCCCAAACAACATAAACCATATCATGGACCATAAAACAAGCCTCAACAAATTTAAGAGAGTTAAAGTCATACAAAGTGTATTTTCTGAC
>SJXQ01013070.1:0-57695 GCA_006408695.1 Aepyceros melampus
CAACAGTGCCTAGGGCTTCAATTTCTCTATATCATCACCAACATTTGCAGTTTTCTTTCTTCTTTTTTAAAATAGTAACTATCCTAATGTGTTTAAGTTTTGGTTTGCATTTCCCTAATGATTAGGAACGTTGAGTATCTTTTTCATGTGCTTGTTGGAGATTTGTGTATCTTTGGACACATGTCTTTTCACATTCTTTTGCCACTTTTAAGTTGGATTATTTGATTTCAGTTTGTTGAGTTGTAAGAGTTAGTTATATATTCTGGGTATTAACCCCTTATCAGATATATAATTGACAAATATTTCTTCCATTTTGTAGTTGCCTTTTCTCTCAGTTGACTATGTCATCTGATGCACAGATGTTTTTAATTTTGATGTAGCCAGTTTTTCCATTTTTAAAATTTTGTTGCCTATACTTTTGGTATTATGTCCAAGAAATCATTGCCAAAAGCAGTAATATTTTTATGTAGCTTCACAGTGAGACTCTGGATGAGAAGGAGCAAAATCAGTATTGTCTGGGATTATAATTGTTTAAGAACTTATCTAAGATTCAAATCAACATTTTCCTTTGGGAATTTTCACACTTTATGAATATTGTGGAATGTGGAGTCTTTTCCTAACTCTGGAGGCCAATTAAGTCAGATATGCAATTCCTCGACCTGCTTCTCGTTGTGGAAAGTGGGCACACGACCCTGGCCCTGCCCATCAGACACAGCTGTTCCTTGCAGTGACAGTGGCTGCAGAAAACCTGACCTCCTGGGAGTTAACAGATAGGGACAGTGGAGGAAATGATGGTGTCTCATGTCTAGTGTCTGCTATGTGTGCCAGAAGCCTCTAGGTTTCTGTTCCTCCTTTCATCCTTAGTAACAAAACTTCTTAATTTTTTTAATGTGTGCATGTGTATTTTTTCATTTTTTAATCTCTTGTTTTTTACATTTATTTATTTGTCTGCCTTGGGTCTTACTTGTAGCACGTGGGCTTGGTAGTTGCGGCCCATGGACTTAGTTGCCCCAAGGCATGTGGGATTTTAGTTTCTGGACTAGGAATTGAACCCACATCCCCTGCACAGGAAGATGAATTCTTAACCACAGGACCACTGGGGAAGTCCCCCCCACCCCTTTTTTTATTTTTATATGGTTTTTAAAGTTTGCTTTCCGTTTATAGTTATTATAACACATTGGCTATGTTCCCCATGTTGTACAATACATCTTTGAGCCTATCTTATACCCAATATTTCTCCCCCAAACCTCTTATTTTTTAAAACTTATTTATTATTATAATTGAAGGCTAATTACAAAACTGTGGTGGTTTTTGCCATGCATTGACTGAATCAGCCATGGGTAGGCATGTGTCCCACCATCCTGAAACTCCCTCTCACATCCCTCCCCACCCCATCCCTCTGAGTTGTTCCAGAGCACCAGTTTGAGTGCCTGGTTCATGCATCGAACTTGCACAGGTCATCTATTTTACATATGGTAATAAACATGTTTTAATGCTATTCTCTCATATTGTCCCACTGTCGTCTTCTCCCACAGAGTCCAAAAGTCTGTTCTTTACATCTGTGTTTCTTTTGCTGTCTTGCATATAGGGTCATAGTTACCGTGTTTCTAAATTCCATATGTATGTGCTAATGTACTGTACTCGTGTTTCTCTTTCTGGCTTACTTCAATCTGTATAATAGGCTCCAGTTTCATTCACCTCATCAGAACTGACTCAAATGCATTCTTTTTAATAGCTGAGTAATATTTCATTGTGTATATGTACCACAGCTTCTTTATCCATTCGTTTGCCAACAGACATCTAGGTTGCTTCCATGTCCTGGCTATTGTAAATAGTGCTGCAATGAACATTGGGGTACACATGTCTCTTTCAGTTCTGGTTTCATCAGTGTGTGTGCCCAGCAGTGGGATTGCTGAGTCATGTGTCAGTTCTATTTCCAGTTTTTAAAGGATCTCCACATTGTTCTCCATAGTGGCTGTACTAGTTTGCATTCCCACCAACAGTGTAAGTATCTCCCCCAAACCTCTTTTTTTTTTTTTAAGTGAGCACATGCCACTCAGGATAAAGACCATATCACCCTGCTCCACTGAGGCAGAGATTGACTAGTTCTGGCCAGTGCACACTACAAGGGAGCTCTTTCTGGCTTCTTCTGGGATGCCTCTTTCTAAAGGACAGCTGGAGCCTCCGTACTGCTCTCTATATGTTTGTTTCCTTCTGATCTTTCATTGTTAGTGTATAGGAATGCAAGAGATTTCAAATAAAAAATAAAGGACAGCTGGGACTTCATCCCTTCCCTCTTTATGTTGGCTAGAGTGGGGCTCAGGATGGCTGAACTGGAACAGCGATCAAAATCATGAGGTAACCATAGTAACAGAGATTGCACAGGGGAACATGCACATAGAGGGGGCTCCAAGGAATGGAGTTTACCTGTCAGACTTGCGGCTCCAGGCTTTAAAACAAGAAAGAGGTGTCTTTCTTGTCGTTCTCTTATTTACAGTCTTGTAATTGGGGGTCTCTGGTAGTTAGTGTTGAAGGTAATCTCACCAATCACTCTCAGTGGTGCAAGTTGCAATGTGGGGCACGATGTGTGTGTGTGTGTGTGTGTGTCGGGGGGGCTTGGTCAGGCTGCAGGAGCCCATTCTGTAACGTGATTTCAGGCTTCTTTCTGGATTCATTACCTTGAACTGGTTCTTCAGCCTTATTGTGATTCTGTGCAACATACCTCTCATTTTCACCAATGCCCATTTTCCTTAGAGCAACTGGGGTTGTTTTGGACTGTTTGCAAGAAAGAATCCTTATGGGTATAGGATGATGACTCTTAAAAGTTTTTATTTTCAGAAACTGAGGCTTGTTTTCCAACACAAATTTCTGCCTTAAAGGTCATCCACATTTTAAGAAAACCTGGTGGGGAATGTCCACACACAGAAACCATTAGGAAATCTTAATTTTGAAAAAGGAACCCTCATTAGTCTTCCTTCAAATAAGATCTTTAATGTGTTGAAAATGATTTAATTCCCAATATATTCTCCTTGATAAATGTGCTGACTCTATGAAATAAAGTCTCAATTGTGGGAGAGAGTGATTTTAGTTCCTATCCTATCTTGGCACCTGGTTCAGTGGCCCTCAGACCACCTATCACTGAACTGGGGTTGGTTTTTCTTCATCTTTAGAATCACGGAAAATCATACTTTATCCAAGAATCTCAGCAGTAGGACACAGGAAGACTGCGATGTTGAGGAGTGAGGATGGCCAACAGCAACAAAATGGAGGTGGCTGTGCTTGCAATTAAAGATCTCTTTTAAGTCTTAAAACACTATCAGCATCTCAGGTTTCTGATGGGCATGACACCCTTGTCATCACCTAGTTGTTGACATACCAGCAGACTAAGTTCTTTGTTCACACATCCATTCAACCAACCCTTCGTTAAACACTCATTAAGAACCTACTCTGGGGACTTCCTTGGTAGTCCAGTGGCTAAGACACTGCACTCCCTAAGCAGGGACCCTGGGTTCTTTCCCTGGTTAGGAAATTATACCACACGTGCCAGCACTAAGGGCTTGCATGCCACAACAAAGATCGAAGATCCAGGGAGCTGCAACTAAGACCCGGTGCAGCCAAATAATTAATTTTTTAAAAAGCAGGACTTTCTTAATGCCTATGCAAGGCATTGACTTAGCACTAACCTTCTTCCTGCCCCTTGTCTCAAAATCGAAGTCTGAAACACTACATTCTGAATGAATTCAACAGATGAGGCTGCAGAGTCTGAGGGAAGCAGCTTGCACTTTCTGGCATTTACTATCCTTATTGCCAACATAGACTGGATCACAGAAAAAGCAAAGGACTTTCAAAAAAACATCTCCTTCTGCTTTTTTACTACAGTAAAGCCTTTGACTGTGTGGATCACAACAAACTGGAATATTCTTAAACAGATGGGATTAGCAGACCACCTTATGTGCCTCCTGAGAGACCTGTATGCAGGACAAGAAGCAACACTTAGAACCGGACAGGGAACAACAGACTGGTTCAAAATTGGGAAAGGAGTATATCAAGGCTGTATGTTGTCACTCTGCTTATTTAACTTATATGCAGAGTACATCATATGAAATACTGGGTTGGATGAAGCTCAATCTGGAATCAGGATTGCTGGGAGAAATATCAACAACCTCAGACATGCAGATGATACCACTTTAATGGTAGAACATGAAGCGGAACTAAAGAGCATCTTGATGAAGGTCAAAGAGGAGAGTGAAAGAGCTGGCTTAAAACTCAACATTAAAAAAACTAAGATCATGGCATCCAGTCCCATCACTTCATGGCAAATAGAAGGGGAAAAAGTGGAAACAGTGTCAGATTTCATTTTTAGGAGCTCCAAAATCAATGCAAACAGTAACTCAGCCATGAAGTTGAAAGATGATTGCTCCTTGCAAGAAAAATGATAACAAACCTAGACATTGTTTTAAAATGCAGACATCACTTTGCCAACAAAGGTCCATATAGTCAAAACTATGTTTTTTCCAGTCATGTATGGATGTGAGAGTTGGACCATAAAGAAAGCTGAGTGCTGAAGAATGGATGCTTTTGAACTGTGGTGCTGGTGAATACTCTTGAGAGTCCCTTGAACAGCGAGGAGAAGAAACCAGTAAATCCTAAAGGAAATCAACCTTGAATATTCATAAGAAGGACTGATGCTGAAGGACATTCAGCTGAAGCTGAAGCTCTAATACTTTGGCCATCTGATGCGAGTCGTCGACTCATTTGAAAAGACCCTGATGCTGGGAAAGATTGAGGGCAAGACGAGAAGGGGACGACTGAGGATGAGATGTTTGGATGGCATCATCGACTAAATGGACATGAGTTTGAGCAAACTCAGGGAGATGGTGAAGGACAGGGAAGCCTGGCGTGCTGTAATTCATGGGGTCGCAAAGAATCAGACACAGCCTAGTGACTGAACAACAACAACTATATTTATGTATAAATATATATTTATAATAAGATGTATGTACACTTGTAAATCAAAATACCACACTGTTGAAAGTGAAAGTTGCTCAGTCATGTCCAACTCTTTGCAACCCCATGGACTGTAGCCCGCCAGGCTCCTCTGTCCATGGAATTCTCCAGGCCAGAATACCAAAGTGGGTACCTGTTCCTTTCTCCAGGGGATCTTCCCAACCCAGGGATTGAGCCCAGATCTCCCGCATTGCAGGCGAGTTCTTAACCCACTGAGCCGCCAGGGAAGCCCTGTTAGCACTCTTAAAACTGAGCTTAAAGATAACTTCCTTAGAGAGATCTTCTCTAATACCAAAGTCAAGGGCTGGGCCCCGTGTTGTGGGCTCAGAGAACACCTTAGATTTTCACTTTCCAGCATTTACTATCCTTATATTTATGGATACTGTTTTTGTATCCATCCATATGTATGTGTATGTCCTATATTAGAATATAAGCTTTGGGAGGACTGAAACTGTGAATTCCCTTATCCTCAGTTCTATCAATCAGTCAGTGCCTAGGACAACAATCAGTTCAGTTCAGTCACGCAGTCGTGTCCGACTCTTTGCGACCCCATGAATCGCAGTACGCCAGGCCTCCCTGTCCATCACCAACTCCCGGAGTTCACTCAGACTCACGTCCATTGAGTCTGTGATGCCATCCAGCCATCTCAACCTCGGTCGTCCCTTTCTCCTCCTGCCCCCAATCCCTCCCAGCATCAGGGTCTTTTCCAATGAGTCAACTCTTCGCATAACAATAGACGCTCAATAAGCACTTCGAAACAAATGAATCTCGATCAATAACATTCGCAAGACTAACTTCTCTCTCCCTCTCGTCCTCTACTGTCTGCAGAGGTGTTTACACTCTTCTACAATTTTTTTTTTCCTCTGTGGTCAGTTTCTTATTTCTACCACCTCGGTTGGACACACGTAGTGACGTGGAGAATCACAATGTCAGGGTTTCTGCTACATTTCTGGCAGGAGCGAGGCTGCCCTGGGCATTTCTCCAGGGCTTCTATTGAGAAAGCTATGGTGTCTTTCTGCTCCCATAGCTCCCAGCTATGGTGTTTTTCTCCCAGCTCCCAGGAGAAAGTTGTTCCCCTCTTCATTTGAAGCTGGAAGTAGGCTTTTCCTATTTTAGCCACTAGAGGGGGCAGTGACACATATGCTCTGCAGCAGCACCTGCGTTGCACCTGAAGCGTAGGGCTAGATGGAACTTGGTTATCTCGTGGGCCAGCTTCTCCCGTTTTATAAACAGACGGGTGAAAGGACTTGCCTAAGGTCGCAGAGTTGGTTAGTGACAAAACCCAGACGACTTGCTTTCTCTCCTAGCACTCTTAATCACTGGACAGTAAGTCCCCTGCATATGAACTTCAAGTTGTGAACTTTCAAAGATGTGAATGTGCATTCCACCATAAGGTGTAAGTGAAATTGCAGCTTGCCCTCCATCTCCTTTGCTGACGATTTTTCAGCTCTACCTTCTCAACCTCTTTTCCCCCCTCCAATCAGTAACTCTTCCTGCCTGCTTACTCGATGCCAGCCCTTGTATGTCAGCTGTTGTACTGTATTACTGGATTTTTCAAAGTACTGTACTGTAAGATTAAAAATGTCTTCTTTATTTTTTGTATCTATTTTATGTATTATTTGTGTGAAAAGTATTATAAACCTACTACAGTACAGTACCATATAACCAATTGTGTTAGTTGGGTACCTAGGCTAACTTTGTTGGACTTATGAACAAATTGGACTTCTGAACTTGCTCTCAGAATGGAACTCATTCATATGTAGGGAATTTACTATACACTGTCTCTTGCCCTCCTGTCCTTGGAAGGTTCTTGCAGGGTTCATTGATATAGATTGATTTTGACAAGGCTGTTTAACTTGCCAAGATATCCCTGGACCACCAGTGTCATCATCCAAGTTTATTAATAGTTCATATCTGTGCATGTGGGCTAGAGGGAGGGGGGGCATGAAGTAATGGCAGTTTTGCTGAATGACAGCACTTACAGAGATCAAGATGCAATGGAAGGAGCTGATGTAGCTGTGGTTTTTCTGCTACACAAGCAAGCTTTCCTATAACCCCCTTATTCCCTTTTCCTCCCCAACTCTGAGACATGGACTTATAGCATAGGTCTGGCTAATCATAATTTCCTGTTTCTCCCAACTCAGTGATGATTCAGGAGAAGATATAACATCTAGCTGGGCCTGTGCTGTGCTTAGTCTCTCAGTCGTGTCTGACTCTTTGCAACCCCATGGTCTGTAGCCCACCAAGCTTCTCTATCCATGGGGATTCTCCAGGCAAGAATACTGGAGTGGGTTGCCATGCCCTCCTCCAGGGGATTTTCCCAACCCAGGGATCAAACCTGGGTCTCCCGCATTGCCAGTGGATTCTTTATCATCCAAACCACCAGGGAAGCCCAAGAATACTTGAGTGGGTAGCCTATCCCTTCTCCAGGGGAACTTCCCAACCAGCTGACTAGCAGGGAAGCCCCCAGCTGAACCTATCAGAGTCCTTTCCTAGGATTCCCAAGTTTGAAATTGGAGAAACAACTGTCTTGTCTCAGGGGTTATGGTGCCAGAAAGATATAAAGTTAGATGACTGTGGTCCACTTTCTAACTAAATGGAGAAGACTTACTGTAGGAAGAGATACAAAAGTTAACCACAGACACAGAGATAAATGCCAAATGGAGGACTGACTCCCAATTCCTGATTCTCATTCTTCAGGTTCTCTCGTTCATTGAGTGACCCTAATTATTATACTTAGCTCCATAAGCTACATGTGTGACTGAACTGAACTGACAAGAGCTGAGATCAGTTCCTTTTGTTGTCATTTAAAAATAGCTTGAGGGAATTCTCAGGGTAGTCCAGTGATTAAGACTTTGCCTTCCAGTGCAGGGGATGTGGATTTGATCCCAGGTCCAGGAGGTAAGATCCCACATGGCTCAAAAGGAAAAAAACCGTAACATAAACAATGGAAGCAATATTGTAACAAATTCAACAAAGACTTTTAAAAAATGGTCCAATCAAAGTAAACATTTTTAAAAATTAAAAAAAAAAGTTTGAGTTCGATTTTTGTCATAACAAAAACTTTTGTTGAGTACAGAGACAGTTTCATAGCGTGGTGTCACCTTCCCTCTGACCATAAACAAAGGGATAAGCCCAGAGTCCATCTTTCAACGCAAGATTCGTCGGTGAGTGATGATTAGTTGTTGTTTTCACTGATTTTTGCTATTTCCTCACTGGTGTCTGTCCTGGTTAGCATGATGCTAGTGTGGCCAAGAGCCCAGGTCATGTGTTTCAGTTAGTTCTGCTCCGTCTACAACATGGGCCGTATCCCTGAAAATAGCCAGCTGTTTTGTGACTCATGACCTTGACCATGATGTGAACCGTCATGGCCCGATGCACCTCTACACCGACTCTGGAAGGAGCATAAGACTGAGCTGTGAGTGGTAGTACTCTAGTCCCGACTTCACCCTTCCTTACTGGGAGAGCCCAAGGAGTCATCTAACTTCCCAGGGCCTCAACTTACCAGGTTACAGAAGATCAGATACTTGAGTCGCATGATCCTAAAATATTATCAGATTCTGAAATGACATTATTCCCAAAGAACAACTGAAGCACATCCTAACAGTCTGTTTGTGTACCAAAAAGACAATACATTTAAACTATTTCTTCATCAGTCCTTAGGGCAAGTAGATAAAGAATTACTAGGCATCTCTCAAACAGAACTCTCTGCTTCTGGCACCAAAATGCAGTCCCGCCCTCTTTGGCACATGATTTACTACCCTTGGGCTGAGTCCTCAATATGCCAAGGAAAGCAAATCCCTTCGTCTGTAATATTAATGATTATGAAGCAGCAATTCTTTACTCCAGACCTGGGAGAAAAGAGCCTTCCTCACGGTCTCATCTCTGCCCCACCAGGCTCCCTCTGACACCCCCACTTCCCAAGCTGTGGGGAGCTGGGTGTTGCTAGGAGACCAGGGCTGCAGCAGCAGGCAGTGATCAAGGGGGCCTCAGCCCACTGGGGGAGCAAGGAGGGTGAACACAACTGTTAAGTAAGTAGGGAAGCACATACTTTCTGGACTCCAGATTTAGTTTTAAGAAACAGAGTTAATTGCAGGGAAGAGATAAAACTCACTGTTTGAACTGACATGATATTCTCTGGTAGAGGGCTTCCCTGGTGGCTCAGATGGTAATGAAGCTGCCTGCAGTGTAGGAGATGTGAGTTTGATCCCTGGGTTGGAAAGATCCCCTGGAGAAGGGAATGTCTACCCATTCCAGTATTCTTGCCTGGAGGATCCCATGAAAGGAGGAGCCTGGTGGGCTAACGTCCATGGGGTCACAAAGAGTTGGACACAGCTGAGCAACTAACACACTTCTCTCTGTCTATGGTAGAGGCCCCTAAAGTCTCCACACAAAAAATATTGTTTCTATTGTTCTATTTATAACTATCTTTCAAATGGATATTGGCTATTCATCTTTTCCCTCCACCCTCAAATTCTGCATCTATAATTATTTTAGGTAATTATGAATTACAAGTGTCTTTAAAGTATGCCTTGTCTTCTTTTAATGCTCATCTAAAGGCTTCTTGTCTTGATACTCTTTACCCTTGAGTTTTATATTCAGAGTCAGTCTCTTTCCACCAGTGGACAGTGACGATTCACCCCAACATCTGCCCACATAACCCCCAGCCTGACCGACTGAAGTGCCTGACTCAACAAAATGTGAACCACAAGATACCACATCTTGGCAGGGAAAACCCACCTTGCTTTCATTTCAGATCTGCAATTGCAGAATGTTTCATGAATGTTTAATATGTTGTGTGACCTGCCACCAAGGTCCCTACGTTAGGGTGGGGGCAATATGACCTTCAGATGAGTCTGTTGTCTACTCAGCCTTGACCACTGACCTGTGCAAAGTTGACTCTGCCTACAGTGATGGCTTGTTATTCATAGCGGTGGCAGCAGCAGCAAGCTCTGCATTAGGACTCACATCCTGAAATGACGTCATGTATCCCATTGCGTGGTGGTTGGGTCATGTGAGGTCTGACATCACCTGGGGGTGGGAGCTTCCAGGAATGCCACCTCTAGCAACTTTGCCTGGCAGACACTGGATCTTAGCTCTTTTGGGAGACAGGAAAGAAAGCAAAGCAAAAGTGTGTGCCGGCTTCAAAAATCTGAGTAGTCAGATCACAAGGGAAAAGAAACAGTATTGTAAAACTTACTCAGGAGACTCTAAACCCTTACTGGTTCACATTCAAGCACATTTACAATTGAAACGACCTTAACCTAGATAGCATATTCAAAAGCAGAGATATTACTTTGCCGACTAAGGTCCGTCTAGTCAAGGTTATGGTTTTTCCAGTAGTCATGTAAGGATGTGAGAGTTGGACTGTAAAGAAGGCTGAGCACTGAAGAATTGATGCTTTTGAACTGTGGTGTTGGAGAAGACTCTTGAGAGTCCCTTGGACTGCAAGGAGATCCAACCAGTCCATTCTGAAGGAGATCGGCCCTGGGATTTTGTTGGAAGGAATGGTGCTGATTCCGTCTAGTCAAGGCTATGGTTTTTCCTGTGGTCATGTATGGATGTGAGAGTTGGACTGTGAAGAAGGCTGAGCACTGAAGAATTGATGCTTTTGAACTGTGGTGTTGGAGAAGACTCTTGAGAGTCCCTTGGACTGCAAGGAGATCCAACCAGTCCATTCTGAAGGAGATCGGCCCTGGGATTTTGTTGGAAGGAATGATGCTGAAGCTGAAACTTCAGTACTTTGGCCACCTCATGGGAAGCGTTGACTCATTGGAAAAGACTCTGATGCTGGGAGGGATTAGGGGCAGGAGGAGAAGGGGATGACAGAGGATGAGATGGCTGGATGGCGTCACTGACTCCATGGGCGTGGGTCTGGGTGAACTCCGGGAGTTGGTGATGGACAGGGAGGCCTGGCGTGCTGCGATTCATGGGGTCGCAAAGAGTCGGACACGACTGAGTGACTGAACTGAACTGAACTGAAATGGGAGGCTTACCTGGTTCAACCGTCTACTTTTAGGAAGTGAAAGTGAAAGTGGCTCAGTTGTCTGACTCTTTGCGACCCCATGGACTATACAGTCCATGGAATTCTCCAGGCCAGAATACTGGAGTGGGTAACCTTTTCCTTCTCCAGGGGATCTTCCCAACCCAGAAGATGTGGGAGATTCTTTACCAGTTGAGCCACAAGGCAAGCCAAAGAATAATGGAGTGGGTAGCCTATCCCTTCTCCATGGGATCTTCCCTACCCAGGAATTGAACCAGAGTCTCCTGCACTATCGGAGAAGGCAATGGCACCCCACTCCAGTACTCTTGCCTGGAAAATCCCATGGATGGAGGAGCCTGGTAGGCTGCAGTCCATGGGGTCGCTAAGAGTCGGACATGACTGAGCGACTTCCCTTTCACTTTTCACTTTCATGCATTGGAGAAGGAAATGGCAACCCACTCCAGTGTTCTTGCCTGGAGAATCCCAGGGATGGGGGAGCCTAGTGGGTTTCTGTCTATGGGGTCACACAGAGTCGGACACGACTGAAGCGACTTAGCAGCAGCAGCAGCTCCTGCACTATACGCGGATTCTTTACCAACTGAGCTATTAGAGAATTATATCTAAAACTTCAAAGTGTGTAAAACTCTTGAGGAGAATGATGGTACATAAGCTGCTTTAGTCTGTGCCTCTAGGGTCCCTAACCCTAGAACAGTAGCTCTTAGTTGGATTGGCTGGATGTCTGGGAGCAGTGGTAAGGGGAGAGTTTGGCCAGGTCCCAATAGCAAAGATTCTTATGTATTCTAAATGGATAGCGAGAGAGAATCTCAGGGATGGAAGTGCAGGGGGTTGGGAAATGAAGCTTCTACAAACTACCTGGATGGACCAAGTATAATATTTTGAAAATACAAAGCTTTATTAATCATGATGATATTTTTAATTGAAAAATTTCAAATATGCAGAAAAATGAGATTGCTAAAAGAAATACACATATATATCATTCACATAGGTTTGCCAGTTATTATTTTTCTATATGTTTTATTTTTCTCTCTTTTTCACACATACACACACACACCCTAAAGAGAGAAATAAAGCAAAATTTGTATCTTTCTATCTATTGTGTACATCTTGATCCTGCTGAGAATCGCTTCTTTAGAATTAAGGAGTTCTTGTATTTGGTTCCTTCACACTTAAACTATATACTCCACCACCCTCAGTATAAGAAGAGAACAATATAATGGTCATAAACACCCTATTTCTTTCTTGTGTTTCACCAGAGAAGAAAGGAAAGTACTGAGCCGTAAAATGACTTCTCAGCTCAGTTCAGTCACTCAGTTGTATCCGACTCTTTGCAACCCTGTGAACTGCAGCACGCCAGGCCTTCCTGTCCATCACCAACTCCCAGAGTCCATCCAAAACTGAACAATGGCAAGAATTCAAACATTTTCTGTTTCTACCTTTTTGTACCAACCACGTAAGCTTAGATTGCTCAGTGACACTGATTTCTGTTCTGTTCTCTATTCAACAAAGTTTCCATAAAGAACTTCATAGACAGAGTGCTTTCCTATCCACTCAGCTCTGAATTCTTCTCCCTGTTACCTAACTCCCTCTATGTGTGGGATTTTTAATAGAAAAGAGATGTGTTTTCAAGATGTCTTGCTGCTAGACCCCATCTCAGGCTTCTACCCAGTCTTCCCACTTTTCCAGCACCAACATACTTCAGATGTGTGTGTGTGCATCACCACTAATGCTAACTCAAGTCAACAATGGCTTATGGAGCCTCTGGCTATGGACTGTGGTGAGATCCTAGAGATTCCGGACGTAATCCCTGCCCTCATGGAGTTTATGATCTATCTGAGAAACAGATATTAAATAAATAGTTGTATTTGTGGCACTTGTTATTGTATTTGTGGCACTTGTTATTGTATTTGTGACATATTGAGCAGCAGTCTCCAACGTTTTTGGCCCCAAGGATCAATTGCATAGGGCTTTCTAGGTGGTGCTAGTGCTAAAGAACTCACCTGCCAGTGCAGGAGATGCAAAAAACGCAGGTTCGATTCCTGGGTCGGGAAGATCCCCTGGAGGAGGAAGTGGCAACCCACTCCAGTCATCTTGCCTGGAAAATTCCATGGACAGAGAAGCCTGGCAGACTACAGTCCACAGGGTCACAAAGAGTTGGACATGATGTAGCACATGTCAATTTCGTGGAAGACAGTTTTTCCACAACCTGGGGTGGTAGGGGGTGGTTTCAGGATGATTCAAGTGCATTACATTTATCATGCACTTTATTTGTAATCTAATGCCACCACTGATCTGACTGGGGACCCCTATGTAAGGAGCAGTATGAATTTTCAGAGAACCCAGTGCAGGGGGAGGTGAACTGGTCTAGGGAAGGGAAGGTTCCCTTCAGGAAGAGATGTTTAGGTTGAGATTTGTAAAAAGAGTAAGAGTTAACCAGGAAACATGCATTTGGGAAGGGACTCACAGTGAGGATTTGATAAGGAAGAACACTGCTATTGGAGGAAAGAGCTGTGTGTAGCCCTGGGGGCAAGAAAAGGCAAGGCACACTTGTGGAACAAAAGCAGTGGTCGAGGAGCTGTCTGGGGCCAACACTCAGGGTATGCAGGGATTTGCTACTTCCACAGGTGGGAAGGGCAACACGTGCACGTTCCGGTCTCTTCTTCCTAAGAGGAAGGTGTCTTTGTAAAATTATTTGTTTATTTTGTTTATTTTTTGGGTGTGCTGGGTCTTCGTTGCTGCACAGGTTCCTCTCTAGCTTTGGTGAGCGGGAACTACTCTCTAGCTGTAGTGAGCAGGCTTCTCATTGCAGTGGCTTTTCTTGCTGCAGAGCATGAGCTCTAGGGCACACGGGCTTCAGAAGATGTGGCTCGAGGGCTCAGTAGTTGCAGTTCCCGGGCTCTGGAGCACGGGCTCAATAGCTGTTGCATATGTTGCTCTACAGCATGTGGGGTCTTTTGGGCCCAGGGATCAAAGCCATGTCTTCTGTGTTGGCATGCAGATTCTTCGTCCCCCGAGCCGCCAGGGAAGCCTGGAAGGAGTCTTAACATGCCCCTTTGCTTGGCCCAGGCACTTGCCCTAGAAAGTTGGCTTTCGTGCCAACAGTGTGGCAGGGCAGAGGCAGATGATGTCTCAGGAAGCAGTGCTTTCTGCTGTATTCCAGAGCCTCAAAGAGGGTAACATCCTGAAGATCACACAACTTGTAAGAGGCAGCTTGAATCTGAACTAGGAGTCTGACCCCAAAGTCCACATTCCCATGTTGAGAGACCATCAATGCTCGATTCTCAGTATCTGAGAAAGGCAAAAGCAGAACCTGTAGGGATATGAGGAGTATGCTGACAACCCTCCAGATCAGAGATGTAAGAGTCATGAAGCCTTGTGTGAAAAGGAGCCCAGCTTCTGTCTTTATCCACAGTACACACTGGAGTTTGAATACATGCGTGCATGCTACGTCGCTTCAGTTGTGTCTGACTCTTTGTGACCCTATGGACCATAGCCTGCCAGGCTCCTCTGTCCAGGGGATGCTCCAGGCAAGAACACTGGAGTGGGTTGCTGTGCCCTCCTCAGGGGATCTTCCTGACCTAGGGATTTTACCCATGTCTCTTACATCTCCTGCATTGACAGATGGATTCTTTACCACTAGTGCCATCTGATAAGCCCAGAGTTTGGATAAATCACTTTTATTTTCCTTTTTTAAAAATTTATTTACCTGCTCTAGTTCTTCATTGCAGCATGGGAGTCTATCTTTTTTTTTTTTTAGTTGCAAATGCAGGTTCTTCAGATGCAGCATACAGGCTCATAATTGCGACATGTCAGATCTTATTTCCCTGACCAGGGATTGAACCTGGGCCTCCTGCATTGGGAGTGAGGAGTCTTAACCTCTGAACCACCAGGGAAGTCCCTAAATTGCTTTTATCTTAAACACTGTTTTTCATTATCTATTGAATTTTTCTGGTCCAATGAATTGTTTAACTTAGCTATGTGTTGGAATTATAATAGGACATTCCTCTGTGAATCTATTCTGGCAGAATCTTCTCTCCATTCCTAAGAATGGGGAGCTCATTTTTCTAAAGCTAATATTTGAAGACTCTGAGCAGCCTGTCAAAATAGAAATCCAAATCTTCCCTGGATCAATCCAGAGCAAAAACATCTTCTTTCACTCACACCTTATCCCATAGTGAGAAATCAACCTTACTAGCACTTAGACTGTTACATTTTACACATGTCATACAGTTTCCCATTGAAACACCCACTTTTTTCTATACTGATCACTAAATACTTGGTGGGGGGGCAGAACCAGTATCACCATAAAAAATTGTCCCTTTTAAGATGTTGAATTAAATTCTATTGCATGTGCACTGAAAACTGAAAAAAGTTAAAAGTAAAAAAATTTAGGGCATTCCACGCCCGTTCAGTGGTTAGGACTCTGAGCTTTCATTGACGAGGACTTGGGTTTGATCCCTGGGTAGGGAAATAAGATCCTGCAAATCTCACAGCATGGCCAAAAATTTTAAAAAATAAAAAATTCTGTCAATCAGATTTTAGTTCCAACTTTAATGAAGTAGCTGATACAGACGTACCTTCCTACAGCAAATATCCGTAAAACTGGGCAAAATATGAAGCAACTTTTCAGTTATTCAGCATTGAACACTGCAGGGATAAGGTTCTTAAGAGAAGGGAAACACATTATGTAACCATCACATTCTCCTTGGTTTTCTCCATGGGGCCTTCTGTAAAGATGGCATATAGAAATGAAGTCAGAGAGGAGATAAGACAGAAACTGGGACTCCCAGACAATCAGACAGTTGACATTTTTGAGTCAGGTACTTGGGAGAAGGCAACTGCACAGAGAAGGAAACCCAGATACCAGCAAAGAGTCCTCCTGGATTCCTGGCCAAACACGAAGCTCCACGCACGGATGGAGAGACTCCAAGAAGTTGACTGAAGATTCTGGGATTTCACAGTGCTGTGCAGACATCTAAGAACTCAACAGAGGACACCTGAATGACATCTCCAAAATATTGAAAGAAAAAAAAAAAAACTAGCAGCCTCAAAATCTGATTGATAATCTAGGCTTCTACTCAGCCAAGCTAGCATTCAAGTGTGACATGAGATAAAATATATTTTCAGATATCTTCAGTTCAATTCAGTTCAGTTCAGTCACTCAGTTGTGTCCAGCTCTTTGCAACTCCGTGAATTGCAGCACGCCAGGCCTCCCTGTCCATCACCAACTCCCGGAATTCACTCAAATTCACATCCATCGAGTCGATGACCCATCCAGCCATCTCATCCTCTGTCATCCCCTTCTCCTCCTGTCCCCAATCCCTCCCAGTATCAGAGTGTTTTCCAATGAGTCAACTCTTCGCATGAGGTGGCCAAAGTACTGGAGCTTCAGCTGTAGCATCAGTCCTTCCAAAGAAAACCCAGGACTGATCTCCTTTAGAATGGACTGGTTGGATCTCCTTGCAGTCCAAGGGACTCTTAAGAGTCTTCCCCAACACCACAGTTCAGAAGCATCAATTCTTTGGCGCTCAGCTTTCTTTACAATCCAGTTCTCACATCCCTACATGACCACTGGAAAAACCATAGCCTTGACTTGAAGGACCTTTGTTGGCAAAGTAAATAGATCTCAAGTATTTTTGATCCTTTTCAAAAAACCACTGAAGAATGTGCACCACTAAAACAAAGGAGTAAGCAAGAACTAAGCCTGCTGCTGCTGCTACTGCTGCTAAGTCCCTTCAGTCGTGTCCGACTCTGTGTGACCCCATAAATGGCAGCCCACCAGACTCCCCCGTCCCTGGGATTCTCCAGGCAAGAACACTGGAGTGGGTTGCCATTTCCTTCTCCAATGCTTAAAAGTGAAAAGCGAAAGTGAAGTCGCTCAGTCGTGTCCGACTCTTAGCAACCCAGGGACTGCAGCCTACCAGGCTCCTCTGTCCATGGGATTTTCCAGGCAAGAGTACTGGAGTGGGGTGCCATTGCCTTCTCCAAAGAACTAAGCCTACAAGAACAAGAGAATCTAACTTAGGAGCAGGAGGAAGAAAGTTCCTAGGATGATGAAAACGGAGGTGTCCTGGGTTCCTGGCTGAGTATTAAGATTAGAGCAGATCCAGGTCAGATTGGAAGAGGGCAAGAGGCACCAGGAAGATGTCTCTGGGGGTGAGAATGAATCTGATGGGATAGCTGATACATTTGCAGAAGAAAAACATTTCATGAGGATGACTTCTTAGGCTTTCTTTGCAGTTAATAATGAATACGTCACATAATTCTGAGCAATGACATGCAAGCTGCATTCATTGGGTGGAAATTCTAGGAAACATATTGTTTCCCAGCTGGAAGACTTACAGTGTTGTCCTTATCTCTTCCTCTTGCCTGGAATGATCGTGTAGTGTCTAGAGGACATAGAGGCACCATCTTGAGTCCATGAGAACAAAAACCACAGCATAAGAATTTTGTAGTATAAAGCAAGGATTCTGGAAGGTAAGTTATATGATAATGACCAAAAAAAATTCCCAAAGCATGGTGTGGAATGGGATCCCACCACATTTAACTGTCCCCTTTATGGATCATAGCGTTCTCATGATGAAGGGGCTTGTCTAACTCCAACAAAGCTATAAGACTTGCCAAGCAGGGCCACCCAAGATGGACGGGTCATAGTGTAGAGTTCTGTTAAAATGTGGTCCCCTGGAGGAGGGAATGGCAAACCACTCCAGTGTTCTTGCCTTGGAGAACCCCATTTGTTGTTATTCAGTTGCTAATTTGTGTCTGACTCTTTGCAACCCCAGGGACTACAGCACATCAGTCTTCTCTGTCCTTCACCATCTTCCAAAGTTTGCTCAACTCAAGTCCATTGTGTCTGTGATGCCATCCAACCATCTCATCCTCTGTTGCCCTCTTCTCCTCCTGCCCTCAATCTTTCCCAGGATCAGAGAACTCCATTCATAGTATGAAAAGACAAAAAGATATGACACCGGAAGATGAGTCCCCCAGGTCAGAAAGTGTCTGATGTGCTAATGGGAAGAATGGAGGACAATTCCTAATAGCTCCAGAAAGGATGAAGCAGCTGGGCCAAAGCAGAAACAACACTCAGCTGTACACAGCCTTAGCTTAGATAACATTGAATCAAGCACTGCTGCTGCTGCTAAGTCACTTCAGTCGTGTCCGACTCTGTGTGACCCCATAGATGGCAGCTCACTAGGCTCCCCCATCCCTGAGATTCTCCAGGACACTGGAACACGGGAGAACACTGGAGTGGGTTGCCATTTCCTTCTCCAATGCATGAAAGTGAAAAGTGAAAGCGAAGTCGCTCAGTCATGTTATTTTAATTATTCATAACTTTCATTTCTTGGTGAAATGATGCATGCTTCAAGAGGGGGAAAACAAAATACCAACAATTTGCCAGGTACTGAACCTCCTTTAATTCTTTTAACTACCTTGAGGAATTGTATTATTAGTGGTGACCAGTTGGGGCTCAAAGAAGTAGGTAACTGAGCCAAATTTACTCAGCTATTAAGTGATAAAATTTGGGTTGGAACTCAGATATGCTTGACCCTAATTTTTTTTGGTATTCCTCTACACTGGAAATTTTGACATCTTCACTGACGTTGAATTTCACCTTGTGATTTATTGGTCTTTTTATTGACAGATTGACCATGGGCCCTTTTTAGAGGTGATCATTGGACTGATCATATTAGCTATTTCTCCTTAAACTTACTGGCTGACTGCTTTCCTGTGTATAAAACCCTGTACTATTAAATATAAGGGAGAAAAAAAAAGTAGTAGACAAGTCTTTACTTTGAAGGTATGTAGATCTAACCAAGTTCTTTTTTTTTTTTTTTTTGCCATACTATGTAGCATATGGGGTCTTAGTTCCCTGACCAGGGGTCAAACCTGTGTCCTCTGCTTTGAGAGTGTGGAGCTTTAACCACTGGACTGCCAGGGAAGTCCCTTCAAGGTACTCAAATCTAAATGGAGGAAAGAACTTGTAAATAAAATGTATTTCTTTTATCTGTTACCAGGTATTAAAAAATACTGTGAAGATAGCCTAATTGCTTTTCTAATATTTTTTCTTATTCTAAAGATAACAGCTACACATTGTAGGAAAATCTCTAATTCTGTCACTTAGTGTGTTTTAACTCTTGTTTTACAATGCACATGTATATATATTTAGACATTTAAAACTGAGCTATACTTGTACATACATGTACTTATTAAAACTATTTCAAAGTATAATTTTAGTGGTGGCATAGTATTCATAGTGCTGTAATTTATTTATTACCCACCTGTAATAAATAGGGCTTCCATGGTGGCTCAGATGGTAAAGAATCTGCCTGCAATGCAGAAGACCCAGGTTCAATCCCTGGGTTGGGAAGATCCCCTGGAGAAAGGAATGGCAACCCACTCCAGTATTGTTGCCTGGAGAATTCCATGGACAGAGGAGAGTGGCAGGCTATAGTCCATGGGGTCACAAAGAGGGTCAGACATGACTAAGCAACTAATACAACAAATAACAAATAAATTATAGTGCATTTGTAGTTTCCACTATATTTATTTTTTATGAATAATATTGCATCAAACATTCTAGACCACAAATCTTTACCCTTGTCTCTACTTACTCATTTAGTACACAATCATTTGAGAAGAATTGAGAATAAATTTTTGGAAACCCGCAACACGTGTTGGAAAGATGTTGCATTGCTTCAGACACCCAGCTCTGGGGGCTAAGGTACCACATTATGTCTCCAGTTCACTCACTAATTTGCTTTACATTTCTTTGATTTCCTTGAATGGAGCTTTCTGTCCATTGGAAAGTACATTTCTGGTGGTATTTATAAAATTTTATAGTTGACTTTTGTGCTGGAATGTGCTGTGACAGAGTTGGAATTCTTTACTGTTTCTATGTTTTCTACCTAGGACATATATATCTCATTGCAAGGGTCTGGAAGGTTCCATCAAACTCTAATTGGCTGAGGTCTTGTATCTGGCCTCTGAGTACCTGTGAGGAGAAGAAACTAGCCCTAGATGAGACTCTTGAGCACCAACACCTCCAAACTTGGAGGGAATGTCTATATTTGCAGGCTGTGTTCTGTCATCAGCTCTGATAATCTGATATAATAAACTGTGAGTTGTTATCAAAGACAAATGGCTCTGGAGGGAATTATGGATGACATTGTTAGAAGATGGGCTCAAGACATTTAAACTTTTTTGAAAAATTACTCCCACAAGCTTGTCTTAAGGCATCACCTTCTTCACTCCTGTGAGGTGTAGGAGTGCCACCTGGCATCAAGAAAGCAAGTATGAAGTGAAGTCGCTCAGTGGTGTCCGACTCTTTGCGTATATTTGCAGGCTGTGTTCTGTCATCAGCCCTGATAATCTGATATAATAAACTGAGTTGTTATCAAAGACAAATGGCTCTGGAGGGAATTATGGATGACATTGTTAGAAGATGGGCTCAAGACATTTAAACTTTTTTGAAAAATTACTCCCACAAGCTTGTCTTAAGGCATCACCTTCTTCACTCCTGTGAGGTGTAGGAGTGCCACCTGGCATCAAGAAAGCAAGTATGAAGTGAAGTCGCTCAGTGGTGTCCGACTCTTTGCGACCCCGTGGACTGTAGCCCACCAGGCTTCTCCATCCATGGGATTCTCTAGGCAAGAATACTGGAGTGGGTTACCATTTCCTTCTCCAGGGGATCTTCCCAACTCAGGGATCGAACCCAGGTCTCCCGCATTGCGGAAGTACCTGGGAAGCCCAAAGGGAGTCGCCATCAGGAGTGATGGATGAGAGTGCCGTGACACAAGTATAGATTCCAAAGATTCTTCAGCTCAGCTAGGTCTCTGTCTCGCTATGTTATTTCAGGAACCCAAGTGTGTTCTGAAGGGGTGTTTTGATATTAGTAACAATACGTACCACTGAATTGCTATTCAGGAATGTATAAATTTATGCTCCCATCATAAAAGCATGTATACTGACTCTCACGTTATTTTCTCACTAGCACTGAATGTTACCTTAAAAACCTTTGCAGGGAATTCCCTGGCAGTTCAGTGGTTTGGACTCTGTGCTTTCGCTACCAGGGCCTATGTTCAATCCCTGGTCAGGGAACTAAGATTCTGAAAGCTGTGTGGTGCAGCCACAACAAAACCAACAAAAGCCAAACAAAAAAACAGCCTTTGATATCTTATAGATGGTTTTCATGAAGTTCTGTGTCTCAGGTTGTTGGAAGGAGCCTAGGGCCATTACGGACTCTCACGTTATTTTCTCACTAGCACTGAATGTTACCTTAAAAACCTTTGCAGGGAATTCCCTGGCAGTTCAGTGGTTTGGACTCTGTGCTTTCGCTACCAGGGCCTATGTTCAATCCCTGGTCAGGGAACTAAGATTCTGAAAGCTGTGTGGTGCAGCCACAACAAAACCAACAAAAGCCAAACAAAAAAACAGCCTTTGATATCTTATAGATGGTTTTCACGAAGTTCTGTGTCTCAGGTTGTTGGAAGGAGCCTAGGGCCAACAGAACCATAATCCTGGTTTAAAGCTCACCAGGAAAGCTGAGTAGCACTAGAGCACTATGGCTAGCCTTGGCTGAAACCGGGTGAAAAAAGGTTTAGTAACGGGAAGAGAAACGATGAGTTCTGTGTAAGATGAAATAACTTTGGATTGCCTGTGGACGTCCGAATGGTGACATCTGGCAGGTCACCAAGTATCCGTGTGTGGAGCTCAATAGATGTGAGATGCAATTAGAACATCCAGAGTATTCATATATGGCAAGTGGGCAAAACCATAAATAGAGGTGTGATTGTGTAGGAGCATTTAGGACAGTTGAAAAAGAAGACTAAATTAAAGGTATTTTTAATGAACAGTCAAAGAAATAGGAAACTCAGAATACTGTCATGGAAACAAAGGAAGGAGACTTTCAGAAAGAAGGGGATGGGCAGCATGTCCTAAAGAAAAGAACTGGATAAAGTGTTGTTTATTGGGAGATGAGGTTTTGATGATACTTAATGTTTAGCCTCCCAGAGTCACCTCGTCCCAGCCCTACCTGCTAGTCTCTTTCTTTCAGGTTTCCCAAAGAATTAGTATATACAGGAATATCAAATAAAAATCAAAAAGCAATTTTAATTAAGGACCAAACCAAAGGCAGTAACACTCAGTGCAGCTCTGGCAGCAATAGGGGGATATCTGGTTAGGCTTGAGGCATAATTGAGATTTCTGATCCTGCATTTTCTCTCTTCCCCATAAAACTAAGCCTTAGAATCTTACCTACCTCTGGCTGGTTGCATCACAGAAGGACTGTTGTTTTTGGAAGAGACATTTTACTTTATGAATTTATTTATTTTTTGGCCACAACAGGTGGCATGTAGGATCTTAGTTCCCTGATCAGAGATAAAACCCTTACATTGAAAGCATAAAGTCTTAACCACTGGATCACCAGGGAAGTCCCCTCATCACAGAAGCGTGTTGAGGTGAGCAACTTGACAGGGCCTCCTGAGTCCTCTAGTCCATCAAGCCTCCCGGAGAGGAAGAGAGAGCTCAGAAAATGAGTCTGTGCCTCCTGGGCCCTCAAAAACCTCACCCGCTGGCCACTGAAGCATCTCTGCCTCCTGGGCAAGTGAGTGGTTCATAAAGGCTCTCTGCTTTGTCTTCAAAGACAAAGGCTATTTGCTGCGTCTTGTTCCATCGGCAGGAGAAAGCAGATTATTTCTGTCCTCCAGGAACTCCATACTAGCACTGCTCAGATAATAGCCTTTAAAAAACCATCATCTTCTAAGAATAAACGCCTTCATTCATGAGGATACATTCTAGAGTTGTATTATTTAATGGAATCTTCTGTGATAATGGAAATGCTATATAAATCTGTAAGGTAGCCACTAGCTATGTGTGGCCATTAAACACTTGAAATGCACTTTGTGTGACTGAGGAAATCATTACAATTAAAATTTAAATGCCACATGTGGGTCATCGTGATCAGATTAGACACTGAAGTTCGAGGGCTTTCAGGGAATTGTGAAATCTGCTGAGACTCTCCTGACTCATGACAGACTTGTTTTCTCTTTTTAGCCTTTTGATTTTTATTTGATCTCTTATTCCCAGTTATTTTAGGTCTGACATTAAAGGGATCTATTAATATTCAATGCAAACCTAATATAACTCATGGAGCCTTTGTTTCCTGATCTCCAAAATGAGAGCACTAATAAGCAGCAGTCTCTATTATGGAGCTTAAATGACATAATTGAACCATATGTTCCAAATATGCAAATGGCTTTCTCAGTTGGTTTGCAACTTGTCAGTTTTTGGCATCAACTTTTGTGATTTAGGATTCAAGCCCCCTTGAGGCAGCCATAGATCATGCTTCTCAAGTTAAAGCAAATCCCCATGAGTGATGGAGATGTACAGGCGGTGATGGTAAGGTCAACCAGGATTCTGTTGAGGTCCAGGGCAAGCCACCCCAAAATGTGCCTGAATGATATGCTGATTATTATTTTTTTAACCTGGATTCTAGTGTTTGTTGAATAAATGAAAGTACAGTTTTTAAGGATCAGAGAGACATGTTAACATGGGGTGGGAGAAGGTAATATGATGAAGTAAAAGCAGACAAGGAAGAGCATCCCTGATTACAGCCAGGGCTCAACTCCTCCCCATGAAGATCCCATGGCAGCTCAGGAACAGTTCTTGAACCTGAGTAATCTGGGTCACCTGGCAGCTCTGATGATCTCAGCAATGAAGGTAAGTGCCCTTCGGTTCCTGCAGTTCCTGACTTCTTCCTGCTATTCATTTCTCAGCAGTACTCTTCTGCTTCTCTTGTTAACTATCCATCATGAGGAAGCTTTGAAATGACCAACGCAAGAGAGACACTGTGACCCTTCTCCCTGTCTCTCTGAAAACAGGAAATAAAAACTCTCATGTGAGAGGTGCACTGTCTACATCTGGAAGCAGGACACTTATCACCAGAGGTGGGAGATTTGAGCCCAGAAGCCTGTATAGGCAAACTTTGTTACTTAATTTGCTATCCCAAGTCCAAACTCCATTTAGATTCTTCACTAACAGCACCCAAACCCAAGTTTCTCACTCCTGTCAATTCTCACAAATTTATTGGTTTATCTAAAGAGCATCAATACCGCCAGCTTTGGCTACTTTGGCCCCATTTCTACGAGACCTTTGTGCACATGAATTAAAACTTGTTTTCTAGGACTTCCCTGATGGTCTAGTGGCTAAGACTCTGCTTTCCCAATGCAGGGGGCCCAGGTTTGCTCCCTGGTCGGGAAATTAGATCCCACGTGCTGCAACTAAGAGTGCATACCATGAGCAACTAAAGATCCCGCATGCCACAGCTAAGACCTGGTGCAGCCAAATGAATAACTAAGTATCTTTTAAAAAATTGTTTCCTTTTCTTCCATCAATCTGTGTTGTGTTGAAAAAAGAGAAAGTTTACTCAGTGGTGTATGACTCTTTCCGACCCCATGAACTGTAGCCTACCAGGCTCCTTTCTCCATGGGATTTTCCAGGCAAGAGTACTGGAGTGGGTTGCCATTTCCTTCTCCAGGGGATCTTCCTGACCCAGGGATTGAACCCAGGTATCCCACATTGTAGGTGGATGCTTTACTGTCTGAGCCACCAGGGAAGTCTTGTGTTGAACTTATTATTAGTTCAGCTGCAAGAACTCAAGAAGGCTAGAGGGAAAATTCTCTCTCCCAGACAACCCATAGACAGGGAGAGATGGGAGGAAACCTCATTCCTGTTCTCATAGGTTAAAACTCCCATAGAAACTCAGGTGAAATCTGATATTGATCCTACCAGCAGGTCTCCAGCATTAGGCTCTCTGATAAACAAGAAGACATTTTTTGTCAAGAGAGCCCCCTAAATATTATCTGTCCCTCAAAATATGGGACGTCTTCTAGGGCGATTGATGCCATCCATTCATCAGAGTGGGCTTCCCAGGTAGCTCAGATGGTAAAGAATCTACTCACAGTACTGGAGACCAGGGTTCGATCCCTGGGTTGGGAAGATCCCCTGGAGGAGGGCATGGCAACCCACTAATCACATTGTAGGTGGATGCTTTACTGTCTGAGCCACCAGGGAAGTCTTGTGTTGAACTTATTATTAGTTCAGCTGCAAGAACTCAAGAAGGCTAGAGGGAAAATTCTCTCTCCCAGACAACCCATAGACAGGGAGAGATGGGAGGAAACCTCATTCCTGTTCTCATAGGTTAAAACTCCCATAGAAACTCAGGTGAAATCTGATATTGATCCTACCAGCAGGTCTCCAGCATTAGGCTCTCTGATAAACAAGAAGACATTTTTTGTCAAGAGAGCCCCCTAAATATTATCTGTCCCTCAAAATATGGGACGTCTTCTAGGGCGATTGATGCCATCCATTCATCAGAGTGGGCTTCCCAGGTAGCTCAGATGGTAAAGAATCTACTCACAGTACTGGAGACCAGGGTTCGATCCCTGGGTTGGGAAGATCCCCTGGAGGAGGGCATGGCAACCCACTAAAATATTCTTGCCTGGAGAATCCCATGGACAGAGGGGCCCAGAGGGCTACAGTCCATGGGATCCTAAAGAGTTGGACACGACTCAGCGACTAACACATGCACACACACACACATTCATCAGAGCTCTCCCCAATTCCCTGATAGCTCAGTTGGTAAAGAATCTGCCTGCAATGCAGGAGACCCTGGTTTGATTCCTGGGTCGAGAAGATCTGCTGGAGAAGGGATAGGCTACCCATTCTGGTATTCTTGGGCTTCCCTTGTGGCTTAGCTGGTAAAGAATCTGCCTGCAAGGCGGGGGACCTAGGTTCGATCTCTGGGTTTGGGAAGATACCCTAGAGAAGAGAAAGGCTACCCACTCCACTATTCTGGCCTAGAGAATTCCATGGACTATATAGTCCATGGGGTCACAAAGAGTCAGACATGACTGAGAGAGTTTCACGAGAAGACATTGTGAGGGGGAAGAATATGCATGAATTCTCAGAAGTGGGAAAGTATTAATCAATAATAGTCTAGCTCAAGGGAACTGCTTGGTGACACCATCATCCTATTCATTTCTAAAGCTGAGGATAAACAAATTTGGACTTTAATTTTGACAACATTTTAGCAAATCAGTGATAGTAGAAATTCTTTTTTCAAGGATCTCTCTAGTGTTTTACTTCCTCTTTGTGTGTCTGTGTGTATCTGTGTTCACTGCCCCAAAGGCAGGATTGCATTGAGGTCTAAGGGCTAAGTCCTTTTAGCATGGCTAACTGGAGTCAATAACCTTGCTCAAAGCTAGTTTCTTGTTTTATTGGCCCATGATGAAGTTACTGGAGAATGCCTTTGGTCCCTGAGGATTGTTTTGCTTTTAAAAAATCAACTTATTCACATGTTCCATTAGCTTAAAGCTTAAATAGAGTTTAGAAATGATTTAAGCATTCTCTCTCAGGGAGAGCTGAAGGCTGTAGAGATTATGAGTGAAAAGTCCAGGACCAGAGCCCAGGATACTCACCCCTCCAGTCAACCTTTCTTAGTAACTTGAGGATCATGTTTCCTTTCGGTTCTTCTCTTTTATTTTCCCCTGTTTATTATAACATGGTATATTCATTAGAGAAATATTGGAATGGTATAGAGAAGTGTTAAGAAGAAGAAAGAGTAAAAAGAAGAGAAGGAGGTGGATGAGATGAAGAGGAGGAGGAGACAGGTGCTAGGGGTGGTGGGAAGGATAGTTGGAAGGCTCCTGATGTTTCTTAGCAGACAAGTGCTAATTCCCACGTGAACCTGAAAGAGGAGAAACTGATTTTGAGCCAGGCTGGAACCTGGGACGTGGGACCCTTTGCAACAGTGTTTGCACCTGGACAAACCTCTCCTCAAGCAGCAGAATACAAACTACAAGGGACTAAAAATAGTGCCCCTAAAGAAGAGATGATTTTGAACTGTGGTGCTGGAGCAGACTCTTGAGAGTCCCTTGGACAGCAAGGAGATCAAACCAGTCAATCCTAAAGGAAATCAACCTTGATTATTCATTGAGGACTGATGTTGAAGCTCTAATACTTTGGCCACATGATGGGAAGAGCTGACTCATTGGAAAAGACCCTGATGCTGGGAAAGATTGAGGGCAAGAGGAAAAGAGGGAGACCAAGGATGAGATGGTTTGATGGCATCATTGACTCAATGGAAATGAGTTTGAGCAAACTCTGGGAGAGAGTGATGGACAGGGAAGCCTGGCATGCTGCAGTTCATGGGGTCACAAAGGGTTGGACACAACTTAGCAACTGAACAACAACAAATAATTGCATGCATGGGCAGTTGAGGCAAATTATGAACAAGACACAAAAAGACCAAAACCCCAGCTGCCATTTCTGAGGTGTGGGGAGCAAAAATGGGGGACTGCACGTGCCCTCCGAGGAAATGGGTAGGCAGACCATCCAAGCCACCCCTCTGCCTGACCCATGACTCTGCCTCACCACTCACCCCACCTAAGGAACCAGCTCCTTCTCTTTCAGGGAGTGGGCAGGGGAACTTTGTACTCCTTTTTGCTCCCTAAGCTTCAGCACAAGTCCCAATAAAGCCTGGCCTGCATTTCTTGTCTGGACTCATCAATTTCTATTGGGCTTCCCTGGTGGCTCAGACAGTAAAGAATCTGCCTGCAGTGCAGGAGACCCAGGTTTGATCCCTGGATCAGGAAGATTCCCCTGGAAAATTGAATGGCTATCTACTCCAGTATTCTTGCCTGGAGGATCCTATGGACAGGGGAGCCTGGCGGGCTATAGTCCATGGGATCACAAAGAGTCGGACATGACTGAGCTACTAATACCACCAAAGAGTCCAAGAGTTCTGAATTGGTAACAGTTTCTCTTGCTTCTCTTTACCTGAATGAGAGGACTTTCATTTGGTACTGTTACAGAGGTGTCCCAACTTGGAGGGACAGTGAATATGTCTGGGTATAGATGTGCCAGAAAGTACCATCCCAGGGTGAATGGATCACAAGCCCCAGGACAGCTCAGCAGGAGGACCCCACTCCGTTCTCGAGACCCCGTGTTAGAGGCAGGTGCCTGTGGCCAGCTCCGAATACCTTGATGCTTTCGTTCCTCCAAGGGGTCAGGACAAATAAGCAGGTTTTGAGAAGTAGAAACACCTCCTCCAGAGAGTCTTCACATGGGTGCTCCTCTGGAAGCAGAGGAGTTACCCAAGGAGCAGGCTGGGTTCTGTGCTCGGTGCGCTGATGCACGCAACACTTACGTGTTTGGTTGGTGTCTAGACTATAATGTGTTCTCTCCTCTTTGTGAGATCATCAGTAGGGTTCACTCTGAGCCTGTTCCTACTAGTGGGAATGAATTTGCACAGAACCACACGCTGCCTCGGCCTCTCTCTTGCCCACCTGTCTGCAAGCTGGCCATGACAGAGGAAGATCAGCCAGCTCAAATAGTTCATCGGTCCTTGACTTTGGCACAGTGTTTTAGGTAGCTGATAAACCATCCACACCCTTAATGAAGGTGTTCATATATTCACCTCTGCTGTCCCTCTCTCTGTAATATGAATATTACAGATGGTTGTTCCCCTGATTGTGAGAGGAAAGATTTCCCTATACCATTCACCCATGTACACAACCTGGAAGATTCATTCTTAGTTGCCCCTCGGTCCCAGGCTACTTTCCCCATCCTCTTACTAGACTTGAGACATCCTGACCCTCTTTTGGGCCCTCACCCACCTGACTCCTTTCTGCCTCAGCACCTCTGCACGTGCTCTCCCTCTTCCTGGTGGGGCTGGGCTTCTCTCGTGCGCACGAACACTCTGACCAAGTGCCGCAGTATCAATTTCTTCAGAAAAGCCGTTGCCTTAACTCTCAGATGAGGTCAAGTCTCTATCTGAACACTTTGGTAAGCTTTGCTTTGTAGTACTTGTTACCGAAAAGGAAGTGAATGGATACTGTGGACTTTACTAAAAATGTTTTCCATAGTAAGCACCTTCGCAGCAGAGAACTGCCTGTCTTCTTCTCCCTGTGCCAGCCCCATCCCCTCACTGCCACGGGGATGGAGATACCATCCCATCTAGGACTCAGTGGGCTGGTCCACCTGACGTTTGCCCTAGAACCACATCACATGCCAAAGGGGTACTCATTTTCAGTGGCCCTGGAGAAACTTGGTGGAACTCCAGAGAGGATTTTTTAAAGTGCTTAGTGCCTAGATGATGTATCTGAAGAAAACTAGATATAGAAAAGGAATATCTAGCCTTGTAGGTTTTAAACCCTTTTCTTCTGGTAATAATAATCCTAATGGCTTAGTTTTGCATGACATACTTGTTTGTTTACAAAACTCTTTTATGTACATTAATTTATTTTACATACAGTAAGTAAAATAAATGTAATAAATAAAACAATGAATATAGCAAGAAAAACAAACCGTTTGCATTTGTCATCCCAGTCAAAGAAAGCAAATGCTGCTCTTCTGAATCAAAAATATATTAAGAAGGGGAGCTTCCCTGGTGGCCCAGCAGTTAAGAATCTGCCTTGCAGTGCAGGGGACACCAGTTCAATCCCTGGTCCAGGAAGATCCCACATGCCATGGGACAACTAAGCCCATGCACCACAACAACTGAGCCTGCTCTCTGGAGCCCACAAGCTGCAACTAAAGCCTGTGCTACCCAACGAGAGAAGCCACTGGAACCCACACACTGCAACTAAAGAGTAACCCCCACTCTCTGCAACTAGAGAAAGCCTATGGACAGCAACGAAGACCCAGCGCAGTCAAGAAATAAATAAATGTAAAACTTAATTAATTAAATATACATCAAGGGACCCATTTGTATACATATAGCTGACTCACTTCGTTGTACTGCAGAAACCAACACGACATGCTAAAGCAACTAGACCTCAATTTTAAAAATACATTAAGGAGAGAGCATGATGGGGAAGTGATTCCTGGTCTTCAGCTGGGGCTTAGACTGTGGTACCTGCTGCTGGAACCCAGGGATGTAGCCTAAACTCTCTCAACTCTCTCCCATCTGACATTGGACTTTGGAAAGGTTGGGCCAAGACCGTGTCTACTGTTGGTTGAACAGGCAGGAGACGTGCTTTTGCCATGAGGTCACTCGCTGTAGAAACCAGACCATAAATTCTCAATGTCATTCACACCCATAGCAATGGTAGGTACTGTGTACTAGATATTTCAAAATAATTATCTCATTTCATGCTCACTTTAGCTTTGGGAGGGATGTATTGATCTTGGAGGGAGAGCAGTGAGCAGTCCTAAAGAGAGATCTTAGTTCCCTGCCCAGAAATTGAAGGTGAGTAGCCTAGATTCTCCTGCAAGGAGATCCAACCAGTTCATTCTGAAGGACATCAGCCCTGGGATTTCTTTGGAAGGAATGATGCTAAAGCTGAAACTCCAGTACTTTGGCTACCTCATGTGAAGAGTTGACTCATTGGAAAAGACCCTGATGCTGAGAGGGATTGGGGGCAAGAGGAGAAGGGGACGACAGAGGATGAGATGACTGGATGGCATCACTGACTCGATGGGCGTGAGTCTGAGTGAACTCTGGGAGTTGGTGATGGACAGGGAGGCCTGGCGTGCTGCGATTCATGGGGTCGCAAAGAGTTGGACACGACTGAGCGACTGAACTGAGCTGAACTGAGCCTAGATTCAAACCAGGTACCCTAGCCACCAGACCACCAGGGCTAGAGGTTAGAAGCCAAGTGACCCTGGCTCTTTTCCCCGTTTAAAAGCAAGAATGTTTCAAGGAAGCAAAAACTGTAAAAACAGGTCCAAAGTCTAATATGAAGAGACACAGCACAGTGTATGGGAGAACACACAGTGAAGCAGGTTGCTTATTTCAGACAGAAGCAAGGCAGAGGTGCACATCTGAAAAGGAGTGTGGAGCCCTTGAGTGAGGAGCACAGTAAGTCAAAAGCTAGCAGAGGTTCACACCTCAAGAGGAATGCAGGAGGAATGCAGGTGTCCCGCGTGAGGAGGAGAGCAGGGAAGTGGGGGTGCAAATCACGTATATAGAACAATCCTTCTGAGGCTCTGTGTATCTTGGCCAATTACCTTGTTTGTTTCTTCATACTTGACTTGTCCTTGGACCCTTCACAGTATGCAAGCTCAACTTTTTTCTAAGATGGATCCTACCACAGAGGCCTATGGGTGCCTGTCCAGACTCAATACGAGTGGGGACCTCTCCCTTTTTGACCCTCAAGTAGCCTTTCAGCATATATGCAGGCAGGGATGTTTTCTTTGACCTCAGGAGTGGGCACTTTATCTCTTTGCTTCAGCAGAGCTCAGCTTCTGCCACTAGCTTTGATCTTGGAGTGTCTGGGTGGGTACAAAGATTCAATTTTACTCCACTTGACAAATACCAGGTGTTCAGCCCAGATGCTCACTCTCTTTTACCTCAATATGCTGATCCAAATTCCTCAGGAAACTGAACTAAATGAAGGCAAAGGATTGGTCCAAAGTTCCAAGTTAGTTAGTGACAATGGTAGGATTTGAACCTTCATTTATCCAGCCTTCAAGCCCCTAAGTTTAGAACCTCCTCCTCTAGCCTCACACCAGCTCACCAGATCCTATTTTCTTTCCCTGGTTCCATTCCATTCCCCAGGGGATCCCTCCTGGCCTATTTCCAGCAAGTCCAAATTCTTGTTTCTTTACTAAGAAAGGCCAGCCGACCCATGAAGACGCCCAGAAGAACAAAAGAATCCTGGTTTTTTGAAAAGCAATTGTGACATCTATAGTGATGCTTTCCCCTTTCTCCCTTACATATATATTATCTCTGTATTCAGAACAGCTCTCTGAAATAGGAATTATGACTCTCTTTTATGGAGGAGAAAGCTGTGTCCTAGTAAAATACTGGCTGGCCAAAAAGTTTGTTCTGGTTTTTCCATAAGATGGTATGAGCTTTTTGGCAACTCAATAATATGTCTAAGACCGCACAGTTTTTAAGCAGATACAATTTTTAATCATTTCCATTTGACTCCTAAACTACTATTCTCCCTCGCTATTCTCAAAGTGTGCCAGAGACTCCAGAATCTGTATTCTAAACTGTGCTTCTCCCGACTGACTCATGCCCCTGGGAGCAGCACAAAGATCCTTTTTTCAGACCACACGTCCTGAGCTTTAGTTTGGAAAACAAGGTCAAAGACAAGCAGCCTTGCAAAGAGACTAAGCAGATATTCCTTCCTGACCCTTCTCCACCAGTGACTTTCTCCAGGCGGGAGGATGGCTGGTGGTCTGGGGTGGCCGTGGCCCAGTCTTCCCATGAGGGAAGGGCTCCAAGCTAATTGCAGCCCTTTCTGAGTGAAGAGAGAGGAAAACCACAGAGAAGAACATGGAGCTGCTACTTAAAAAAAAAAATCATTGGATTATAGTTGCTTTACAATGTCATGTTCAGATACACACACACACACACACACACACACATATATCTCCTCTTTTCTGGATTTCCTTTCCATTTAGGTCACACAGAGCACTGAGTAGAGTTCCCTGTGCTATGCAGTCAGTTCTCATTAATTATCTATTTTATACACAGCAGTGTGTATAAGCCAGTCCCAAACTCCCAGTTCATCCATGGACTATTACTCAGCCATAAAAAGAAACAAAAATGTGCCATTTTCAGAACTGTGGATGAAACTAGAGTCTGTCATACAGAGTGGAGTAAGTCAGAAAGAGAGAAACAAATATCACATATTAAGGCTTATATATGGATCTAGAAAAATGGTACAGATGAACCTATCTGTGAAGCAGAAATGGAAACACATAGAGAACAAATGGACAGACACCAAGTAGGGGAATGCTGCTGCTGCTAAGTCGCCTCAGTCGTGTCCAACTATGTGCGACCCCATAGACAGCAGCCCACCAGGCTCCCCCGTCCCTGGGATCCTCCAGGCAAGAACACTGGAGTGGGTTGCCATTTTCTTCTCCATAAGTAGGGGAATAGGAGGTAGGATTAATTAGCAGCTGCTACTTTTATTATCAGACCACCTGACCTGCCTCTTGAGAAACCTGTATGCAGGTCAGGAAGCAACAGTAAGAACTGGACATGGAACAACAGACTGGTTTCAAATAAGAAAAGGAGTACATCAAGGCTGTATATTGTCACCCTGCTTATTTAACTTCTATGCAGAGTACATCATGAGAANAAATTAAAAGACGCTTACTCCTTGGAAGAAAAGTTATGACCAACCTAGATAGTATATTCAAAAGCAGAGACATTACTTTGCTGACTAAAGTCCATCTAGTCAAGGCTCTGGTTTTTCCTGTGGTCATGTATGGATGTGAGAGTTGGACTGTGAAGAAGGCTGAGTGCTGAAGAATTGATGCTTTTGAACTGTGGTGCTGGAGAAGACTCTTGAGAATCCCTTGCACTGCAAGGAGATCCAACCAGTCCATTCTGAAGGAGATCAGCCCTGGGATTTCATTTCTTTGGAAGGAATGATGCTAAAGCTGAAACTCCAATACTTTGGTCTCCTCATGCAAAGAGTTGACTCATTGGAAAAGACTTTGATGCTGGGAGGGATTGGGGGCAGGAGGAGAAGGGGACGACAGAGGATGAAATGGCTGGATGGCATCACTGACTCAATGGACGTGAATCTGAGTGAACTCTGGGAGATGGTGATGGACAGGGAGGCCTGGCGTGCTGCGATTCATGGGTCGCAAAGAGCCGGACACGACTGAGCGACTGAACTGAAATGAACTGAACTGAACTTTTATTTTTAAGCCATCTGGAGTCTTTACTGGGAGGACAGTACTCAAGAAAGAACACACATCACAGGCACTAATTGGACTGTGTAGTCTCCTCCAGCCTCGGTGTTTCCTCTCTTGTGGTTTAGCTTCTGCTGCCGGATTCTCCCCACAGCCCAGAAGCCATGAATCAGCAAGAATCGCTGTGGAGCACACCCAGCCCTCTTACCCACTTGCTGAGGGTGAGTTTAGTCATAAGGAGATGCATCTTAGGTTTGTGACTCCTGTGAATTCTGCCTGACAGCCATAAATCAGTTTTCCAACCTGCCAAGTAAAGGAGATCTTATGTTGAGAAATGGCTTCAACACATCCAATGTCAAGCCCAGCCCTACAGAACATACCATCCCTTCCCTGGTCTTGTCAATCTGTCTTCAGATCCAGAGGACCTGAGCCAACGAGCTGGTCATCTCCTTTATGCAGGTCCTCTCTTTGGCAACTGTAGAGATGATATTCCCGGGAACGCTCCCAGAGACAGCTGGCCATGTGCAAACAGCAGAAGATGCACTGGTAATCATCATTTTATCATGTTTTTGGCCTCTACTTACTAGCTAAGAATAGTTCACACAATTCATTATCTGCTCTGCTATCCTATAAAGTATAGCCAGCTTTGGCTCAGATCAAAAATTTAACTCAGGTCCAGGTGCTCTGTTTATACCAGATTGCTTCCTTTACAGTGTTGGTGAAACAACTTTATAGTGGATGAAACAAATCATCCATTTGAGAGTGGACTCCAGGAAGGACGGAGTCATCCACTGGGTCTGTCTTAGAGTTGGGGACGTAAAAGAAAAAAACCCTCCAAGACCCACACTTAGACTGAAATCTGGAGCATTAACTTCTCTTTCTTCTCTTTTTTTTCAGCCATGCCACATGGCTTGGGGGATCATAGCTACCAGACCAGGGATCCAACCCGGGCTCTTGACAGTGAGAGCTTGGAGTCTTAACCACTAGACTACCAGGGAATTCCCCAGAGCAGTAACTTCTCAAAGGTGACATCTTGGAAAAGTACTGCCAACCTGGGAGGCAAATGAATGATTTCCTCTGTTCCCATCTCTGATCACAAAGTGAAAGTGTGCATGGATGCTGGCTGGAGGACCAATGGCCTTTGTGAGAGAAGATCCTGGCATGGTGGCCACCCATTCCGAATTCAACAGTCCCAGTTTGGTCAATTGTGATTCCTTGCAGTTAAATCTGTTCATAAAATATGGAAGTGAGGTTTAACTTGTCTTCCTAAGAACTTTCAGACTTCATAAGAAAATCAAGTCAAAAATATGTTTTTCTTAGACCACTTGGCAGCACTGTTGGTTGAGAAAACCCAAACAAGGCAAGTGAAAAGACAGCTGATGACTGGGGTCCTGGTGGACTGCCAGAAGCCGGCCCAGAGCTTTGAATGGAGCAGGACCACTAGGCAGGTATAATCTCATTAGGATGACCTTGTGGCCTGCAGAACAGGAGGTGAGTGAGACCTAGACCAGCTATGATCTGGCACAGATCTGACATTTATAGTCACCACCAGGAGTCAACCCTGCCCTGTGTGTACATGGTGAATCATTCCTTACCCCTTTTAAAAATATACAACTTTTCCATTTACTAAAGCATCTGCATTCAGGAAGAGATGGAGGGAGGGAAGAGCAGCTAGGCTGCTGTCGCATCAGTTTTAGGGTCTGTTTCACACCTGAGTACAACTCAGTGTCTTCTGACTCTCGGACCTTTCCAGAAACGTACAAGGAAGGGAGCCCCTTGGACTGCCAGTAAACAAACTTCAAAGGTCTGATGATAGTATTGAAGAGCAATTCGAGTATACACTTTGAAAAGAGGGGGAGGGATAGGAAGTAAAATCTAATAAACCTTTGAAAAGACATTCAGAGAATATTTTGAAAACCAGGGTGTTCTCTATAAACAAAATAAAATATATATCTGAAAAGAAATTGTGAGACAGATTTGAAAACGACAGTATTTGTTTGTCACCATATTTTGTCTGAAGGGCAAAGGAGAAATGGCCTTGAAAGAGTAAAACATTATGAGTGTTTATTAGTTCTGAATTTGATTGGAGGGAGAGATGCTTTCTCTCACCATGCCACCACTCTATAAATCCACATATTTATACCTGTTTATCTGTTAAGTTGGACTTCCAGGTTGGCTCAGAGGTAAAGAATCCACCTGCAATGCTGGAGATGTGGATTCCATCCCTGGGTTGGGAAGATCCCCTCAAGAAGAAAATGGCAACTAACTCCAGTATTCTTGCCTGGAGAATCCCATGAACAGCAGAGCCTGGCAGACTACAGTCCATGGGGTTGCAAAACAGTCTGACACGACTTAGTGACTAAACTATCACCACCACCTGTAGTTAAATCTTTCCAAGGATTGTAATGTCACGATCACGGTATAAGACCCTGGAAGATTGTGAGTGGCAGTGACAGAAGATATCTGGGACACACTTGAGAACCAGAACTACAGAGTAAAACTCTCTTTTTAAGTATATTTGATTTTTCAGCAAAATTGAGCAGAAAATACAGAGGATTCCCATATTCCTTCTGCTTCCCTCTACACAGACAGTCTCCCCACCATCAGCATTCCCCACCAGAGTGGTACATTTGTTTCAGTGGGGGATCTGATATTGACACACCATTGTCACCCAGAGTCCACAGTTTGCATTAGGGTTCATTCTAGCCTCTTTATTTTTTGAGGGGTCTGATGTGCAGGCTCAGTCCCATGACCCACATGAGGTTGGTCCACAAGTGACATGATCCCTGGAGCATTTCCATCCTCTGAGAGGCCCTGAGATCACTCACAGGGCCTTTGGTGCCCTTGCCAGACGCTGCCTGATATCCCTGCTTCATGGCCGATACTGTCAAGGTAGGTCCAAAGTCTTGGCATTTCCCAACTCTATCTCACATCTGAGTTTTTAATTTTGTCTCATTTCCCTGTGAAGAAGTACAGTGCTTTTCAAGGTCATATCTAGTTATTTATACACACACGTGGGCTAAAGTGCTAATAAGTGAGATTGGAGGCAAAAGAAAGCTCCAGGAGACAGGCTTACCCAAAGGAAGGATCCTCAAATCCTGTGAGTTTCAAGACTCAGGCTCTGGAAAGCCAAAGGAGTGAATTATTCTGGGCTCTAAGCCTTGGAATACTTCTCAAATTGTACAAGGTCAGAAGCATCCTGCTCTACATGTAAAAGGAGAGAGCCCTGTGTGGGTGGTTTTTTGTAATATGTAGATTTTTCTTCACTATTTTAAATTTAAAATGTGAGAGATAGGCTAGCCTAGAACCATCCCTGTCTCCCAGCCTCCATTCTTCCTTCCTTCCTTCCTTCCTTTCCTTTCTTTCTTTTCACAGGTGGGAAAATGGTGTGCTACAGGTCTCCCATGGTTATTGACCTTAAGTAGAGGTGTGCTGGTAATATTTAATGACAGGCTGTCAAAAAAAAGTAGTTTATGAGTTTATTATGAATTTTATCAATATAAAAGGAGGGTGGGGTACAATTTACAGATAATAATAAAATATATAGCATGCTTTATCATAAATTCCACATAGCCACTAACCCTCACTAAAGGTTTTTGCTGATTTTGTCAGAATCATACATCCATAGTCAACTTATGATTGCAATTCAGCCATGACGTGACGAACAGTGTTGTAGCCCAATTCGCTAAATCCTTACCCAAGAAATCTATCATCATAACATCTGTTATGCAGTCTACTGTTGATGTAGTATTTATCACCTTTATACAAATTATAACCATTAAACTGACAGCTCTTTCAGCTCTAATATTTGTAATATAATTTAAAAAAATAATGGTTTCATTTAAGGACTGGCTTGAAAAATTCTTGAAAATTTAGCATATAACCCTTATAAGCCAAGCCAGCTCCAGCACACCTTTGCCTTAGGGGCTGGCAGTCACCTCGCTGGATCTCTTCAAATCTTCTTTAAAGCAGGGCTAGTATGTAGGAGTCAGTAATCAAAACACCAAATGGTGTTTCCTTTCCGTCGTGCAGGACCAGGGAGTGTCTACTGACATCTTGCTAACTTTACATCCTGAGATGCCTAGAACCATTTCAAAGAACAGACTGGAGCCTGAGATGAGGGTATGTACTTCTTTATGAAGTGACAGCCTTGCCCTTTTTCTCCCAGAAATGCATCCCAGCTGAAAGTGTGGCCAAGGCAGAAAGAGAGGGCAGGAATTTAAAGCAAGTGACTTTCAGTCCATTGTCTTCAAGCCTCATGTCTTTCTACCTACCTGCTTGGCACAAAGTCAATGACAGTGACTGGGTGGCTTATTAGGGATCAATGTGACAACTTCAATCCAACCCCAGCTCCTTTTCTGCCCTCCAGTCATTATCCTTCTTCACTATCCAAGTGGCTTATCCCAGTTCTGGGAGGTAAGATTTTTTTTTAATGGTCAGACCTGTATATAACACCAATATGCATTCAGGGGAGGTGAGTTGAAAAGATCCAGATACATTTCTTTAGTTTTTAATCTCCCTTCCAGGAACTTACAGTTCTATGTCTGCTCCAAGTGAAAGTACAGCCTCCCCTGAGGCTTGACTGAAGATCATACGATTTCCCCTTTCAGATTTTCCATTGATTCAGCAGACAGTCAATTGTCCTAAAGCTGAGTTTTGTGTTTTTGCCAGTCTGGTTGCAGCGAGCTGCATTTAATTTCTGCCGTTATTAATGCTATAGCTTTAAGAAAGATGAGTAGGAGACAGAACAAGAATATGTGTGGCAAGCAAGGCAACAGATAATAATAAGTCACCTTTGAAAGTCAGAATATTTTAAAAATTGAGTCAAATTCACTTAACATCCTTTTAACCATTTTAAAGTGTATGATCAGTAGTATTTCATGCATTCACAATGTTGTACAACCACCACCATAATCTAGTTCCAGAACTTTTTCATCATCCCAAAAGGCAGCCCTGTACCCATTAAGCAGACTCATTCCCCTTTCCCCATCTCACATCAGTCTCTAGGCAACCACTAATCTGCTTACTGTCTCTATGGATTTGCCTGGTTATTTCATATAAATGGGATTACCCAATATGTGGTCTTCTGTGTCTTGCTTCTTTGACATAGTTTAATGTTTTTAAGGTTTATCCATGGTGCAGCATATATTTTAAGTTACTTATGAATTTTAAAAAATTGAGAGGGAAAGTCACAGACCCACTTCACCTAGCTGGATATTTCCTTCCACTCAGATTTGCTTGTTGTCCAGAAGAAAAAGAATAGCCATTGTGAACCTCTGATTTGATGCTTTATCCAGTCCCAAGGAAATGGGAAAAGAGGATTAAAAGAAACAAAGAAAGTCTATATGTCCCAGGTGAATAGCTATTCCTCCAGGGGTGCCAAATAAACTTTTTTTGGGGGGAAGTTTTAGTCATATTTTGGTTTGAAGTTATATATACTTAAAGAACATTGTGTTAGCAAAGTTTTGGCTCAATAAGAACTGACTTAGTATAATTTGTTTTCTTTTCCAATAGCCACGGGGAAGTAAAAAATAAAACCATGGTAATGCAGAAATAAAGGTTATAAACATTGCTTCTCGGCCTTTTGGCTAAGATCAAGTGTAGAAATAAAAGTTATAAACAAAAACCTGTGAGAGACTCAGAAAGAAAAATGGGTAGGGTTGCAATGACTTCACCGCTTGTGAAAGAAAGACTCAACTCTTGGCAATACTGACAGAGGAACAATACTATAGAATCGTCGCTTAAACATTTCCTCCTGGCTCAGTGCCTCATCATGAATGTCTACAATAGGAAAATGCGGTCATTTATTAGGTTCCTGTTTATCTTTCTATTGTCACTTTTTCTCTAAGCTTCTTAGTGAATTGCTAGTGCTTTGGGAGAAAGATCTATGTCTGATTTTGTATTCTTGTAACCCCGACCTCAGATGCTTCAAAGGCCCTCATCTGTTTAATAATGGGACTTCAGACATCCCTTTATTTTGTATTAGAGTAATAATGTTAGCTGCAGTAGCAAAACAAGCTCAAAATCTCAATGGTTTACACAGTAAATGTTTATCCTTTGCTCACATCACAACTCCCAAAGCAAGTCTGGCAGCTCTCCTCCAAGTGATGACTCAGGCATTCAGGCTCCTCTGTCTTTTGAGTTTGCTGCCCTCTATGGCCCTCTATCAGGGCTTCCCAGGTGACGCTAGTGGTAAAGAACCCGACCGCCAATGTAGAAGATGTAAGAGACGTGGGTTCGATTCCTGGGTTGGGAAGATCCCCTGGAAGAAGGCATGGCAACCCACTGCAGTATTTTTGCCTGGACAATCCCATGGAGAGTTGAGCCTGGAGGGATACAGGCCATAGGGTCACATAGAGTTGGGCATGGCTGAGTTGGCTTAGCAGGCACACATGCATGGCCCTCTTGGAGTCCTCTGTATAGTATCTGAACAGAGCTGACCAGTGAGCAAGGAAAGACCAAGAAAGGGTATCATGGAGAGTTTTAGGGTCCAGGCTTGAAAGTGGCCTACCTCACTTCCGGTCGTGCTCTTTTATTTATTTATTTATTTATTTATTTATTTATTGGCATATAGTTGCTTTACAATGTTGTGTTATTTTCTGCTGTACAACAAAGTGAATCAGTCACATGTCTACATGTATCCCCTCTTTTTTGGATTCCCTTCCCATTTAGGTCACCACAGAGGCTTGAGTAGAGTTCCCTGTGCTGTGCAGTATGTTCTCATTAGTTATCTATTTTATACATAGTATCGACACTCTATGTATGTCAATCCCAATCTCCCAGTTCATCTCACCCTGCCCTTTCCCTGTTGGTGCCCCTATGTTTGTTCCGATCATGCCGCTTTGACCACTTCAAGGGACCTAGGAGATGCAGTCTGTGTGTTCAGGAGGTGGCAGCAGTGTCAGTGAGCACCTAGCCCTTCCCAGCCGCAATGGTTCCTTCCCCTTTCTTGCGCTCAGAAGGAGGAGGGTGGGAAAGGCCTCATGAGGTTTCCTGCTCGGTCATGCCACACCTTGGCCAGACTGGTGAACTCCATTCTGCCTCGGACCACCATTCATTTTCCTGCTGGTCACTTTCTGCATTTCTAGAACTTTCTACATTCCTTCAATCAATGCTGCTGCTCTGATGAAGCTGAACAAAGGATAAGAAAAGTCTATTCCCTCAAAACAATTTTACACAGATCCTTACCTTAGGTTTTAGACAACCCAAGGCCAGACTGTAACAACACAACTTTACTGAGGGCTTGAAGATCACAGAAGGAAAATGCAATGCAGAGAAATGTGGAACTAGTATCATTGATAGATACGCCTGTTCTCAGAGGCACTGGCTGAAGCCTGCACAGTCTTTGACCTCACTTGTCATGGTGGATGCCAACTTTCTCCTTTCCATGTTGGAGGAAAGACCTCAGGCATCTCCCCCTCTGCTGAGCCATTGCTTCATGGTCCCCAAATCCATCAAAGGTAAACGATTCTCTGCCTTCTGAGTCTTTTCTTTCTGGCCCTGGATCTTCCCATTTCCATATGCCAGGTTTTGAAAATTTCCATTCCCCTTAGAAAAATAGGCAACCCCCAGGCCAGAGAAAGTGGCTTCTCTCCTCAGAAATACAGTTGCTTTATTCATTTATTTTTTTAAATTAAGGTATAGTTGATGTACAGTAATATTATATAAGTTACAGGGGTATGATATTGTGATTCATAATTTTTAAAGGTTATATTCCGAATGGCTACCCACTGCAGTATTCTTGCCTGGAGAATTCCACGGACAGAGAAGCCTGGCAGGCTACAGTCCATGGGGCCTCAAAGAGTCGGACATGACTGACTGACTGACTAACACTTTCATTTTCATAGTTATTATAAAACAGGACTCTGTTGGAAGGAAGCTTCTGCCAAGCACAGAGTCTGGGAGTGAGAGTTTGGTGCTGAAACCAGAGAAGTTCTATGATTCCCTTTCACAGATACCTCGTGCTCCTTTTTCTGCCGTGCTTGCATCTGCACAGTCCCAGGGCAGTTCTTTACATGTAATAGTCCCTCAGCTAAACTCTGGAAGAATGAACCGTCAGTTCATTTGAATGGGGTCTTTTCCATCTGCTAGCTTCCAGAAGAACTGCCAGTTCACTGATGGTTTGTTCCATGTTTCAAACCTACCTGTCTTTTCCATACTGTGAATCCATAAACTTTAGCTGATATTCTTTGGTCCTTTGTCTTTTGAAACTTTCCTAACTTTCTTGACAGTCAGAACTCATTGTCACCACTTTAATGCTCCATAGTAATTGGTTTCTGTTGTTAGTAAATCATTTGCATATTAAATTCCAGTTACTCACACCCAAGTCTCCCTACCCAACTAGAGTATGACTACCTAAAGGTGGGAATTCTTTCCCTGAGTGCCTGGTATATGTTAAATGCTCAAAATGTGTTTCTTGAAAGTACGAATCAGTAAATGAGCAAACTTTGCTTGCTGGGATATGCCAGCCTTAGGGAAAAAAATTGAGTCACTGTAACAATCAGTTTTTCTCTAGATGTGCCTTTTTCCCATTATGCACCCTTTCAATTCCGGTCAGATAGTTCTGTTCTTGCAGGGTGAGTGTTACACATATTTTCTCATGCATTCATTCATCATATGTATGTTTATATGTCTGTTTGGGGCAAATAATATATAAGACCAGAGAACAGAGTGTGATGTTGATGATGATGGTTCCTGTGAGTATTTAAGAAGCTCAACAAGTAGCATTTCTCTTTCCAGAATTCTGAGCCAATCCAGAAATAAGACAAAAGAGCCAGCATTTACATTCAAAGTTATAACTTTAAAAAAAATCCCAGTTAAGCTTATATTGGAGACTGAACCTTCTGTCTGTGGACAAGTGGGCTTCTAGATACTAAGCGTTTGTGTTAGCTGCTCAGCTGTGTCCAACTCTTTACAACACCATGGACTGTAACCAGACAGGCTTCTCTGTCCATGGAATTCTCCAGGCAAGAATATTGGAGTAGGTTGCCTTCTCCAGAGGACCTTCCCAACCCGGGGATCGAACCTGAGTCTCCCGCATTGCAGGCAGATACTTTACACCTGAGCTACTAAGGAAGCCCTCTAGATACTAAACCTGAGGATTAAATAGATTTACCCACCCAGTTACAGGGAGAGACTGCCCATGAAGACTGTCCTACGAAGTTCACCACGGAGAAACAGAAAGTGTGCTGAGGGAAGACTGGCCCTCAATTGAAAAGACAAGAATGGATTAATCGATGAAATATGACCCTTCTAGTCATCCCATGGCTACTGCAATTTTCTTGCCATTGGTGAGCTTTCTTGTAACCAGTGCTGAGACTGGCAGCTCAGCGGTCACTATGCCCGGAAGATGCGGCCACTGCTGGTGTCAGGTGAAGGCACTTCCACTGCTATGATGCCCCAGGAACACCCAAGCCAAATGCACTGACGTCCAGTCCAGGCGATAAAGTCTGAGCCAACACCGATGGTTGCCAAAGAAGACAAAGTTGCTGAAAAAGTGCTGGCACCAGCACGTTTGCAAACTCAGCGTCTCTCAGAGCTTATGGATAAAGAGCTCTTGTGGTTTCGACTTGTCCTTTTCCTGCAACCACCCCCCTGCCCCCAGGCATAAGATTCACTGCAGCAGTGAGGACTGATGGCAGCTCAGCGGTCACTATGCCCGGAAGATGCGGCCACTGCTGGTGTCAGGTGAAGGCACTTCCACTGCTATGATGCCCCAGGAACACCCAAGCCAAATGCACTGACGTCCAGTCCAGGCGATAAAGTCTGAGCCAACACTGATGATTGCCAAAGAAGACAAAGTTGCTGAAAAAGTGCTGGCACCAGCACGTTTGCAAACTCAGCGTCTCTCAGAGCTTATGGATAAAGAGCTCTTGTGGTTTCGACTTGTCCTTTTCCTGCAACCACCCGCCTGCCCCCAGGCATAAGATTCACTGCAGCAGTGAGGACTGAGCTAGAGCACAGTCTGAGGGATGGCTAGAGCCACCCGCAGGACAGTCGTGGGCATGAAGCCACAGGTCTTTCATGTCATCTCAGAAGGCATCACCGGAACAGAAAAAGGAGCACTCGCCATAAAGCCTTTCTCCTGTGTGTCTATCCGAGTCAGTCCACCTGTACTGAATGATGAATTAGAAATGCTTGACTTAGAAATCCTGTAGTTACCTTGTGAATATCTGCAATGTGTTTTTATTTTGGTGTTAACAGCATTAATATCTGACATGTACATGTTATATGGAAACTAGTAAAATGCGACTGTTCTTTATAACCCAGTATTAATTAATGTTGTAATATTTCAGAGGCCTGAAACACCGAAAGAGTTTGGGGCTCCCTCAGCCTCCCCGAGATCCCCCACCTCACCCTTTTTGTTCATTTACCGCTTCCATTCTGAACCTCTGAAAGTGAGTGTTAGTCGTTTAGTCGTGTCCGACTCTTTGCAGACTCCATGGACTGTAGCCCACCAGGCTCCTCTGTTCATGGGATTCTCCAGGCAAGAATACTGGACTGGGTTGCCATTCCTTTCCCCAGGGGATCTTCCTGACCCAGGGATCAAACTCCCACATTGCAGGCAGATTCTTTACTGTCTGAGCCATCAGGGAAGCCGGTATCAAATTTGTTTGCCTTAAAAGTCTCTTTCTTGAAAAGGAGTCATTTCCCAGAAGGTCCCTCCACACCTCATTTAGGTAGATCCAACCCCTCACCCCTGCCAGTCCTTGTAACACGCCTCAACTTGCCTGAGTCCTGGAATGAACTTAGCTTAGGCTCGTGCTGGATTTCCTGCCTGAGTAAGGGGTGGATCAGGAAGGGCTTACCTGAATTAATCCAGGAGCTTAATTAAACTAATAAAAGCAACTTTCACAGGGCGGATATAAAAAGGACGCTGTTTCTTGGATTTGTTTCTATTCTTTTTCCAGCTTTAGCTTCTATTCAGTCTTAGCCCTGACTAAATCAGGATATTTCAATAGTCGCACCTAGAAATCTGGCAAGTATGATCATAATTTTGAACACAATTTCTTTGGGGATTTGAATGAACAAAGCTTGTTTGGGAGTTCTAGATCTTAGTGCATGTTGTTTCTTTCCACAAAAGTCTCACTTCTGCTTAGTTTATTTTTAGGACTCAAATGTATTACTGATTTGTGTTTCTCTGAATTCCATGGGGAAGGTGCTTATTGAAAAGACTGAGGTTCAGTATTCTGTAGTGACCTACATAGGAGAAGAATTTTCTAAAGAATGAATGCGTGTATACGTATAACAGATTCACTTTCCTGTACCAATTACATAACATTTGTAAATTAACTCTGTTATTGTTTAGTCCCTAAGTTGTGTCGAACTCTTCAACTTTGTGGTCCTGTAGCCCGCCAGGCTCCTCTATCCATGAAATTCTCTAGGCAAGAATACCGGAGTGGGTTGCCATTTCCTTCCTCAAGGAATCTTACCAAGCCAGGGATCAAACCCACATCTCCTACATTGGCTGGCAGATTCTTTACTGCTGAGCCACCAATCAACTACACTCCAATAATTTTTGTTTTTTAAAGAAATAACTGAGAGGCTGGAGGCAGGTGGAGAAAGTAGATAAAATTTCCATACTTGACTTCAAAAAATGTAAATAATCATGGTATTTTTATTACAGATCAAATAAGTGTTACTTTTTACCAGCTCTCCTGCTGCTGACCAACTGATCTAACCAGTCCCTCTCCCACACACAGCATCATCCCTCAATTTAGAATGAAGCCCATAATTCATGACAATTTTGGAGTGGTTATGGCCACTACTGCTTCACTAGCTATTTTAGCCAAAACCATCACTAGCCTATACCCGCCTCAGACACAGGCTGAAGGCTGGGTGGCCTGATGCTATCTTACGTAACTGGAGCATTGCTTCTGGAAGTGAGGAGTTGCTTTTAAATTATTCCAGTGAGCCTCTCTCCAGTTCACCAGCCTTTCCCAACAATAAGAAAGCAGGAGAAACTGCCAAGATGGTCTTGATGCAGCAGGATTTAAGGGGAGGTGAAAAAACAAGGAAGAGTCATCTGTTGGAAGATGCCAAGCAGGCCCAGGGATGTTATACAGTGTAACAATGATCACCTCTTTTCCAGGTGGGAATGTTGGCAGAGCCAAGAGGAGGGTGCAGTGGTTCTCCTCAGGGTTCCTGGCACGCTTGGGGGCATCTGGTAATGTGTGTGTTAATGTGAGTGTTCAATGTGTATACTGTTCACAAGACTGGTTTTTACTAGATTATTTGTACCTTAGGGGCAAGGATCTTACCTCTATCATGTCAATGGTGTATACCCAGCTGGGCACTTCCTAGGCTCTTGATAAATATATGTTGAATGAAATATGCTCTGTTTGAAATTCTTCTTTTAGCTCTGTTCATATGCTAAAAAAAAATAACAAAATAAGTCTATTTCTTTATTACTTTATTTCTTTATCACAGTTCTTCAGATAATTTTGTTGACTGGGAAAAAATGCACAACCTAAAAGTTAAGAATTATGTCTTATTTGTGGATGAAACTGAGGACTTTAGCCTGAAAGACAGCCTCTTAGATAGCTCTGAGGGACTGCTCTGAAGAGATAAGGGAGGAGCCAGTATCTATAGGAGTTTTTGCAACAAAAACTAGGTGACTGGAACATCAAAAGATTACTGTTACTCACAGCCAGCCAGACATCTCAAGTTAACAAATCTAGCATGCTTTTCTGTGTCTGGGAAGATGGAAGGGTCTGTGTGTGTGTGCTCAGTCATATCTTGACCCTTTGTGACCCCATGGACTGTATCCACTCAGACTCCTCTGTTCATGGAATTCTTCAGGCAAGAACACTGGAGTCGGGTGCCATTTCCTCCTCCAGGGGATCTTTCCAACCCAAGGATCAAACCCACGTCTCCTGCATTGGCAGGCGGATTCTTTACCACTAGGGCCACCTGTGAAGCCCCATGTCGGGGCTCTCTAAATTCATTCCTTTGATATGCGCCTTAACTGTCTTGACAGTATCCTGCTTTTCTCCACCCTGAATCCCCTCAGGGTGCACCTTTGGGGGAGGTTGCAGTGGCTGAAGGTTTGCTGGCTGTAACATCCTTGGTTTATTGATATGGTAAGTGACGACTTTATCTGTAATTTGAATACGTATTTTTCTCTAGGTTGAATAGACCTTGTCAGGTGCCAAGTAATTTCAAAAGGATTAATTAATTGGAGGATAAATTTTGAGATTTTTTTTTAAGAGTGTAGAGAAAAAGCAGTCCTAAGTGTTATTGGCCACCATGTTAAGTGCCTCTGAGAACTTCCCATCTCCTGCTACAGATGTTGTATCATCATTCTTCCTACAGCAGGATAAGTTTTAAAATTAGATGTTCTTGAGTTTGCATGATCAATATGCACTGGAAGCAGCAATGCTCATTTCAGCGGGTCTGTAGCAATCCTGGTATTGTTAGGGTGTTTCACTGGACAGGGTCCAAAGCCCTCAATTATGTACCTGGAGTAAGTTCATTTACACTATTTCGTGGCAGGCAGACAATAGACTCGACTTCTTATCATATATTCCAGCATATGGGATGACACAAAGTGGAAAGACAATGGCCAGTTGAGTATGGAGAGCTCAATGTGGCAGGAGTATTAGCTCAGCTGGTAAAGAAACCACCTGCAATGCAGGAGACCCCAGTTCAATTCCCATGTTGGGAAGATCCCCTGGAGACGGGATAAGCTACCCACTCCAGTATTCCTGAGTTTCCCTGATGGTTCAAATGGTAAAGAATCCACCTGCAATGCAGGAGACCTGCATTTGATTCCTGGGTTGGGAAGATCCTCTTGAGGAGGGCATGGCAACCCACTCCAGTATTCTTGCCTGGAGACTTCCATGAACAGAGGAGCCTGGCGGGATTGCAAAGAGTCAGATATGACTGAAGCGACTTAGCACAGCAGATTGTGCATATGTGGAACCTAGAAAGAGTTAATGCTCTAAGCTGGGTGGATGGACATTTGTTGTTTGCCTCCCTGGTATCCAGTCCTTTTCTGCTATCAATGGCCCTTATTTTTATTTTGAGATACACTCCTCTCCCTTTCATGCCTGTGGCCTAGAGTAGGCCCTTGCTCTGGGGACTGAAGTCTCAGCCAATGGCTCTAACATATTTTCTTGGCATAAGACCTAGCCTAATCTAGTCAGTGTGTTTCTCTGGATTTTTCTAGAGAATTCTGAGTCAAATATTCCCCACTCTTTTCTACCAGATTTGGACCTTGAAGGAACTTATTTTCGGAACATGTAGCAGCAACTTGGGGGTTCATACAGGGAGAGACTTCCTGAGAATGGAATCAAAGTGGAGTCAGTTGAGTCATGACACAGAGAAAAAAATGGGTCCTGGAGATATCACTTGAGCCCCTTCACCATGGTGTACCTGAAATTCTGAAATTTCTAGTTGCATGAGACAATACATTTCTTTTTTGAATTAAGCCAATTTAAGTTGAATATTCTATTACTTGGAACTGCAAAAATCCCAGTGTATACATTCGGTCAGACAAATTCTTTTGTCAAGTCCAAAGGGCAAGCACAGGGTGAAGACTTTGAAGAAAAAGAACAAGCAAATGGTAAGAGGACACTGGAAGTGTCTATGACACGTGGCCATGAAGTAAGAGGATCTCTAATGATGGCCTTGAATGGAGACATGCAAATGATTGGGTTGGCTGTTAAAATCCTTCTTTTCTCACAATTCTTATTTTTAGTTCAAATTCTGGATAAATCCCAACTATTCTTATTTAAAACATAGCTTTAGAAATCTAAATATGGGATATAAACCTTCCCAAGGCCTACTGACCTTCGGAGAAATATTTGAACCATAAAATCCAAAAATAAACTAAGTCCACTTTTTAAAAGATTCAACCATCTGAAAATCAAAAAGGACCATAGTTTCCTCTAATTTAATTTACTGCAAGTCTTAGTTACCAAGAGCAACAGATAATTATTTTGAATACAGCTCTCTGACACTTTTCTCTTTCTCTGTACTCTTCTTGGCAAATGGGTAGAAAATCTGTAGTAACATCCTGCAGTGAGAATAGAACAAAAGATTATTTCAGACAGTCATAGACGCAAGATAAAACCACCCTGCAACTCCTAACCAGTGTTCATCATCTACGGCTTCGGTTCCATTGATTCTTTTCCATTCATGCTGAGCATGATTTCAGACATGCAGTGAGAGGGATAGCTTGTGGTGAACAGCAGTTTGAAGTGAGATCTTAGTGCCCTGACTTGTGATCAAACACCAGTCACAGCAGCAGGAGCGACAAGTCCTAACCACCAGACCATGAGGGCCAGTGGCTAGAGTCTGGGCCCCAGACCCTGTCTACCTTGAAAAAAATATTCTGACAGGGAGATGGAAGGCAGAGAGGAAAGCAAGGAGTTTATTAGAAAAGCAGAGTATATGTGGATAGACGTGTGCCTGAGCTCAGAGAGAGAGTCAGGCGTAAGGTCTTCCAGGTCTTTCTTTTCCTCTGGCCAATCGCCTTGCTTGGCTCCCATGGCTGGTCTGCCTCAGAGTTCTCCCTTATGTGTGTGTGCGTCCTTTGCTCCTGCTGCTGCTAAGTCGTGTCCGACTCTGTGTGGCCCCTTAGACGGCAGCCCACCAGGCTCCGCCGTCCCTGGGATTCTCCAGGCAAGAACGCTGGAGTGGGTTGCCATTGCCTCCTCCAGAGCATGAAAGTGAAAAGTGAAAGTGCAGTCACTCAGTTGTGTCTGACTCTTAGTGACCCCATGGACTGCAGCCCACCAGGCTCCTCCGTCCATGGGATTTCCCAGGCAAGAGTACTGGAGTGGGGTGCCATCGCCTTCGGTGTGCATCCTTTAGCCAAGGTGAATTTCAGCACAAAGGTCACTGGTGGAGTTAGCACAACTTATTATGGCCTGGTATCCCTTCCCTTTGACCCCTGAGGAGCCTTTCTGTGCATGTGCAGTTGAAATCTTCCCGGCCCCAAGGATAGGGAAGTTGTGACTTCCTGATCCTTTATGCCAGCAGGGCTCAGCCCGTCTCTGCACCTGCCATTACTCTTGTCTTAAAGTGGTCACAGGAGACAAAGTCCAGCTACTCACCTTGTTGCTGTTGTTATTTCTATCTTGAAGTATAAATAGGAGGCTGGACATCAGTGTCTAACCTAGGGCCCATCTATTCTCTGCCTCTAGAAATATGAACAGAAGTCTAGCTGCAAAGGTCTAGCCTGGAACCCATTTACCTCCTGCCTCAAATCAGAGCACAGGATTCGCTCATGGCTAGAGGTTCAATGTAACTTACACACAAAATATGATGCTGATGCTCAAGTGAATACTCCATGGAGGAAAATGAGTATACAATGGATTTCCAAGAACCACTACTGGGAGGGAGACGATGATTTGGGGCTGATGGGGAAATTTCAATGTCACATTTTCAAACTGCTACAGAGTCTTGCCTTTCCCTTTCTCAAGAGTGGTGGTTTATTTTCACAAATCCTTTTCATTCATTTATAGGAAACAGAAATGAATTATTTTCTAGCCAGAGAATGCATCTATGACCCATTTATATGAATAGTGTTGTATGAAGGTAATTTTCATTTTCAACACACTGGAACTTTCTGTTCTCTGAATACATAGTCCAAGTAATCGAGCACTTAATTATCCCTCTAAGGGTTTCATGTGTGTTACTTCTGTTGACTAAAAAAAAGAAAAAGAAAAAAAGAAACCCTGCAATTTGCTAGTTACGTTTTGTTTGGGGACCTTACTGGGGATGATAGCCCGAGAAGGCAGCCTCTCAGGTAGTTCTGAGGAACTGTCCCAAAGAGGTAAAGGAGGAGTCAGAATACACAGGAACTTTTGTTGGAAAAAAAAACACAAAAAACCCAAAAGCCATGTAGTTAAACAAAAGATTGCTGTTAATCACACACAAAAAACAGACATTTCAAGTTGATGATTTTTTGTGCTTTTCTCTACTTGGGAAGATGCAGGAGTCTGGGCTTATTGAAATGATTCCTTTGATGTGCATCTTAACTATTGAGAGCCTGTATCTTTTTTTTTTTTCCCATCCCAGCTTCCCCTAAGGACACGCTGTCAAGGGTGGCTGTGGTGGCCAGCGGCTTAGTGGTGGGGAACATTCCTTGTTAACAGGAACATTAGCAGCATTCTTTGTTGGTAAGCAATGGCAGGCAACAGTTTTTTGCCCACACTTGATCTCTTCAACTGGGTCATGCGATAGAAAGGAAAGATCTTCCTCTGGGATGGAGAATTACTTTCCCAATGTCTTTGGCCCTCTTAAGGTCCCAGGAGTGGATGGCTACCATGTATGTGGGCTCTGCCCACCTGCCTGAAAATATGGGCTCACACAGACTGGATTGTCTTCTCTCCTCGCCCCTTCACTTGAGTTCCCCTGGCTTTTAAGCATCACATGTTGGACTCCTCAGCTGCCTCTGTAGCTGAAGTAGGTATATCCAGCCTTCATCCCTCTTCATTCTAGTTTCTTGTTTTCAGTTGCTTCCTCCATTGATCCATGCTGCTAAAGCTTAAGCATACCTGCTCACCAGAACTCACTAAATTATGACAGATTAGAATAAGAAGATGCAATAGTCTATCTGCTGTATACTGTTTCCTAACAATTCAGCCCCAAACTTAGTAGTTTAAATTAACATTTATTCTGCTTCCACACATGCACTTAGTCAGTCATATCTGACTCTTTGTGACCTCAAGGACTGCAGCCCTCCAGGCTCCTCTGTCCATGGGATTTCCCAGGCAAGAATCCTGGAGTGGGGTGCCATTTGCTTCTCTAAGGGATCTTCCCAACCCAGGGATCAAACTCACGTCTCCTGCATTATTGGCGGATTCTTTACCTGCTGAGCCATTGGGGAAAACTTTATTCTGCTTATAAATCTGCAATTTCAGTAGAGCATGGCAGGACCAATTCATTTCTGTTCTACCTGGCGCCAACCTGGAGTGGCTGGAAGTCTGGGGGTTCACATGTCTGCTGGTTGATGCTGAGCAGACTCAAACAGTGGCAGCTCCTGGAGCATCTTGCTTTGTTTCTATGTGACCTCACCATGTGTTTTCTTCATGTGGTGGCTTCCAGGTAGCCAAACTTCTCACTTGTCAGTTCAGGGCGCCCATGATGTGTTTCGCAAGAGAGAGAGGTCCATGGATGTTGTATTGTTTTTTCTAACCTAATCTCAGAAGTCATGCAGAGTCATTTTCATTGCATCATATTCATTAAAAGTGAGTCAGTAAGGCCAACCCATTTTCAAGGGAGAAGGCAATTAAACTCTGCCACGCTCGTATCTAAGACTTTCCAGACATGCTTTCAAACCAGATGACTTTTCTCTGCTCCATGTGATGTGAGCATGCCCAAGACCTTTCTTTCCACATGGTTCTCCCTTCAAGGAGGTTACTGTGGGCTTGTTCACATGGTATCTATTTGGGGAGAGGATGATTTGAAGCTGAGGTCTCTGGAGGCCTTGGCTCAAACTGGCAGAATATCATTTTTCCCACTTTCTCTAGGTCAAGCTGGTCTCAAGTACAGTCCAGACGTAGAGAATGGGAAAATCCTCTATCTTCTGATGTGAGAATTTAAAAGCCTTTGTGGCTATTTTGAATCTATACCATGTGCCCATCCAAACTTCTTTCCTTGAACACTAAGAGTTAAGGAGTTAAGTCCTAAGATGCAAGGAGGGTTAGTTATCCTCTCTTGTCCATTCCTTGTTTGTAAAGTGCATAGCAAGAGAGTTTGTTGAAAAGAGTTTCTGGGCATGTTTCCTTTCTGTCTTGCAGGGAATGCCTCTTCCTTTCTTCCCTGGAGAAAGCTTACCCATGAACCCTGCCAGACCTTTAAGCAGACTCACCAATCAACTAACTCTCCACCTGAAAGATGTCAAGGCAAGTAGGAGTTTGCAATCTACAAGGGATGGTCAAGTAGAAGTCCTCAGTATTATCCTTTTCATCCTCCCCAGACCAAACTCACAGGCTAAATTATGAATGAAGCATTGAACCAGTGCCTCAATATTTTACAGGGTGTAGGATCAGAATGTGTGAGTTTCCTTGGCTAACTGCCTCCTCTATAAATGTATAGGGTTGGATCAGACAGGGTGAGCTGAGGACAGGGCTGAGCCTCACTGAGTGGTCTTTCATTTCCTCTCCAATTATCCCTGTGTTCTTCTCACATTAGGAATATTCTCTTTAAGGCCCTTTTCTTCTTGTGGGGATGCTGTACTTCCCCGCAGTTTCAGGGAGGCCCAGCCCCAATCCCTCTTGTCTTACACCCACTCAGCTACCTGGGGCTCCAGTCAGAGTCAGTGAAATCTTCCCTGTCGGCTTCTGCTGGCTCTGAAGGGAGGGGGTGGGAGTTGCTGAACTCAACTTTCATCTCAGCTCAACACGGATAGAGAAGTAGGTGGGGGCTCCACTCTGGCTCTGGACTTCCCAGGTGGCGCTAGTGGTAAAGAACCCGCCTGCCAGTGCAGGAGACATAAGAGACTCAGGTTCCATCCCTGGTCAGGAAGATTCCCTGGAGGAGGCTTTGGCAACCCATTCCAGTATTCTTGCCTGGAGAATCCCATGGACAGAGGAGCCTGGTGGGCTACAGTCCATGGGGTTGCAAAGAGTGGGACGCGACTGAAGCCACTTAGCATGTACACCAGGCTGGCTCACTTGTGAGCTGACACCACCTCAGTTTCTTTCCAGCTGCAATAACCATGGCTGTGTGGCATGCTCAGCCATGTCTGACTCTTTGCAACCCCATGGGCTGTAGCCCACCAGGCGCCTCTGTCCATGGGATTTTTCCAGGCAGGAATACTAGAACAGGTTGCCATTTCCTACTCCAGGGGATCTTTCTGATCCAGGGATCAGACCTGTGTCTCTTGCCTCTCCTGCATTGGCAGGCAGATTGTTTACTACTGTGCCACCTGGGAATCCCCAGTGAATCCCTGTGGCTAATTCATCTTAAATTACCCAAAAGCAATCATACCCCACCATGGAGAGAACTAGTTTTGCTTTTTCATTGACCTTGAACACAATTTTTACCCTACTTCTTTTGAAACAGTAGCCCTGGCAGTATTACTGTAGAGGTTCATTTACCTCATTTTCATTATAGAGATCTTTACATTCACTGCTTCCCAGGTGGCTTCACAGGTGGCACAGTGGTAAAGAATCTGGCTGCCAACTTCCCAGGTGGCGCTAGTGGTAAAGAACCCGCCTGCCAGTGCAGGAGACATAAGAGACTCAGGTTCCATCCCTGGTCAGGAAGATTCCCTGGAGGAGGCTTTGGCAACCCACTCCAGTATTCTTGCCTGGAGAATCCCATGGACAGAGGAGCCTGGTGGGCTACAGTCCATGGGGTTGCAAAGAATGGGACGCGACTGAAGCCACTTAGCATGTACACCAGGCTGGCTCACTTGTGAGCTGACACCACCTCAGTTTCTTTCCAGCTGCAATAACCATGGCTGTGTGGCATGCTCAGCCATGTCTGACTCTTTGCAACCCCATGGGCTGTAGCCCACCAGGCGCCTCTGTCCATGGGATTTTTCCAGGCAGGAATACTAGAACAGGTTGCCATTTCCTACTCCAGGGGATCTTTCTGTTCCAGGGATCAGACCTGTGTCTCTTGCCTCTCCTGCATTGGCAGGCAGATTGTTTACTACTGTGCCACCTGGGAATTCCCAGTGAATCCCTGTGGCTAATTCATCTTAAATTACCCAAAAGCAATCATACCCCACCATGGAGAGAACTAGTTTTGCTTTTTCATTGACCTTGAACACAATTTTTACCCTACTTCTTTTGAAACAGTAGCCCTGGCAGTATTACTGTAGAGGTTCATTTACCTCATTTTCATTATAGAGATCTTTACATTCACTGCTTCCCAGGTGGCTTCACAGGTGGCACAGTGGTAAAGAATCTGGCTGCCAGTGTAGAAGATAGAGGAGAAGTGGGTTCAATCCCTGGGTTGGGAAGATCCCCTGGAGAAGGAAATGGCAACCCACTCCAGTATTCTTGCCTGGGAAAACCCATGGACAAAGGAACCTGATGGGCTATAGGCCATGGAGTCACAAAGAGCTGGTTGCACATATATTTACTGCAAAGGTCTTTATTTGGTCTCTGAGATGAATGGCACAATGCTTGATTGGGTATCTCTTGGGTTCTTGGATTTCTTTCCTTGAAACTAGGTTGCAGATGGAGTTGAGGGGTGCGTGGCAAGAAGCCTGGGAGGTTTCAGTTTATTCCTGAAAGAATATCCCCAAGGGGGATCAGGGATCAGGTTGAAATGTCCTTCCCTACTAAATATATTTTAATTAGTCTAAGAATCCCAGGAGGATAATATGGCATAGGACAGAGGTCATCAAAAGAATGTAGGTATAAAAAAAGATACAAATGAACTTATTTACAAAACAGAAACTCAGACATAGAAGACAAATTCACAGATATAGAAAACAAACTTATGATTACCGAAGGATAAGTACAGGGGAGGGTGATTTTTAAATTCTAAAAGAAGACTACATAAGCATAGTTTTCAAATATAGACAAGTTTATAATAGGTAGTGGGGTATGTAACTAGCACCACACCACTTGTTAGATATACCACAGTGTAGATATAATAGAAGAGGTTTGTTTCAAAACAATTTTCCCAGAAAAAGGTTTGTACTTTAAGTTCTTTCTAATTATGAGAAAACACTGTAGACCAAGTGTCTTCCCAAGATTGGTTGGAATCTTACTGTTGGATGTAAGCAGCTTTCTATTCTCCCTCCCTCCCTTTCTTCCTTCTCTTTCTTCCATTTAATAACTTTTGGAGTATATCTGTGTGCCTGATAACTTCACTAGGTTCTGGAGATGTTGCAGTGAACCAGGAACAAAATTCTTGTCCTCAGGTGCCCACAATCTAGAAATCTTGAGGATTCTAATAGATCTTGACTACATGTGTAAAATCCATAAGGGAGCTAGAGTGTAGACTGTATCAAATGAGCTACTGTCCTGATAAACTGCCCCAGGACTTCACTAACCATGTCCCACCATCCCAGTCTACCCTAGATTTTTCTGCCTGATTTCTGATTAGCCCCAACATCGCCATTTCAGACTTGAAGGCAGTGCTCAGAAAAATCATAAAGCATATTCCTATTTTCTTTTGGGCTTCCCTGGCGGCTTAGATGGTAAATAATCTGTCTGCAATATGGGAGACCTGGATTTGATCCCTGGGTTGAGAAGATTCCCTGGAGAAGGAAATGGCAACCCACTCTAGTATTCTGGCCTGGAGAATTCCATGGACTGTACAGTCCATGGAGTCACAAAGAGGCAGACATGAATTTCACTTTTACCATCTTCATCAGATCAACACGTTTGCTAGGCTTTTAGCAGCAAAGTAAACATGGACCACTGATTGCTTTTGTAAACTGAATTTCATCAGCTTCATGATTAACAGAAATATCTCCAAGGTGCGGTAGCATGATTGTGAGTCTTATTTTTATTTTAAAAATATTTTTCTTTTAGTTTCATTGAGTAATAGATATCTGTGTAGGTTTAAAGTATACAGCATAATGATCTGATTTACACACATCATGAAGCGATTATTACAATGTTTATCATCTCATATAGATAAAATTATTCATATTTTTTTCTTGTGATGAGAATTCTCTGGATTTACTCTCTTAACTTTCATGTATAATATATGGCAGTGTTAATTGTGTTTATCATGTTGTATTGATATATTACATCCCTAGTATTTATCTTTTGATCACCTTCATCCAATTTCCCTACCTTCTACAGATAACCACAAATCTGATCTCTTTTTATTTGAGTTTGTTTTGAAGTATAATTGACCTACTACACTATGCTAGTTCCTGTTACACAAGATAGCAATTCAATATTTCTGTACATTTCAATGGATCACCACAAGAAGTCTAGTTACAATATGTCACCATACAAAGATGTTGCATAGTTATTGAGTAAGTACTAGTTCTAGGTGGTGATGGTCATTATCTTCTTTTTCTTTTAATCAGGCATCTCAGAGGTATTTGAGAGAGAATGTCTTGGAGCTGTCATATAGGTGCCTTCGTAAAGAGGTTGATATATTTTATTTCTAGATATTTAACCTTTATTCTTTACCTATAGCATTAAAACAACTTGAAATCAAGGGCACTTTCCAAATGTCACTTTAACCCCACCCTCATTTCAAGGAATTTTTATGACAACTCTTAAGTATCTTTTCCATAATTAGAAAGGCCAAATTATACTTCGCAGATTTTTGTACACATTCTATTCTATTCCAGTCATTTGGAAATTGATAATCCCAATGTCCATCTAGTCAAGGCTACGGTTTTCCAGTGGTCATGTATGGACATGAGAGTTGGACTATAAAGAAAGCTGAGCACCAAAGAATTGATGCTTTTGAACTGTGGTGTTGGAGAAGACTCTTGAGAGTTCCTTGGACTGCAAGGAGATCCAGCCAGTCCATCCTAAAGGAGATCAGTCCTGGGTGTTCATTGGAAGGACTGATGTTGAAGCTGAAACTCCAATACTTTGGCCACCTGATGTGAAGAGCTGACTCATTTGAAAAGACCCTGATGCTGGGAAAAATTGAGGGCAGGAGAAGAAGGAGACAACAGAGGATGAGATGGTTGGGAGTTGGTGATGGACAGGGAGGCCTAGTGTGTTGCGGTTCATGGGGTCACAGTCGGACACGACTGAGCGACTGAACTGAACTGAATCCCAATGTAGGGCTCCCGGGTGGCGCTTCCCAGTGGTAAAGAATCTGCCTGCCAATGCAGGAGATATGAGAGAAGCAGATTTGATCCCTGGGGTGGGAAGAGCCCCTGGAGAAGGATCCCCACTCCAGTGTTCTTGCCTGGGAAATCCCATGGACGGGGAGCCTAACAGGCTACTGTCCATGGGGTTACAAAGAGTCAGACATGACTGACCATCCGAGCAATCCCAATATAAAACAATCGACATCTTTCTACTGACAGGTCACAATGCATTTAGAGCATTTTATTTTAATAAAAATTGTAGGAAGAAGGGATAATTTTGTCTACCAAATTACTTCATAGCAAATTAATTATAATTAA
>SJXQ01013070.1:60113-210486 GCA_006408695.1 Aepyceros melampus
TGAGAGTTGGACTATAAAGAAAGCTGAGCACCAAAGAATTGATGCTTTTGAACTGTGGTGTTGGAGAAGACTCTTGAGAGTTCCTTGGACTGCAAGGAGATCCAGCCAGTCCATCCTAAAGGAGATCAGTCCTGGGTGTTCATTGGAAGGACTGATGTTGAAGCTGAAACTCCAATACTTTGGCCACCTGATGTGAAGAGCTGACTCATTTGAAAAGACCCTGATGCTGGGAAAAATTGAGGGCAGGAGAAGAAGGAGACAACAGAGGATGAGATGGTTGGGAGTTGGTGATGGACAGGGAGGCCTAGTGTGTTGCGGTTCATGGGGTCACAGTCGGACACGACTGAGCGACTGAACTGAACTGAATCCCAATGTAGGGCTCCCGGGTGGCGCTTCCCAGTGGTAAAGAATCTGCCTGCCAATGCAGGAGATATGAGAGAAGCAGATTTGATCCCTGGGGTGGGAAGAGCCCCTGGAGAAGGATCCCCACTCCAGTGTTCTTGCCTGGGAAATCCCATGGACGGGGAGCCTAACAGGCTACTGTCCATGGGGTTACAAAGAGTCAGACATGACTGACCATCCGAGCAATCCCAATATAAAACAATCGACATCTTTCTACTGACAGGTCACAATGCATTTAGAGCATTTTATTTTAATAAAAATTGTAGGAAGAAGGGATAATTTTGTCTACCAAATTACTTCATAGCAAATTAATTATAATTAAACACTGATCTTAAGTGACATCTTGACAATTTCATGAAGATTTTCACATTTTGTTCCGGCAGGGAAGTGAGAAGGCTCAATTCTTTATGTTTGCAGGATTCATTAATTTATACATGTTATAATTAAGGGCAGTAATGGTGTTTATTGTGGCAGTTCAAGACAGAGGCCAGAGATACATGGCAGAAATCTTGCCCAAGCACCTTATACCACTCAATTTACTCTTATATATTTTCCTTTGCTTTCCCTGAGCAAAGTATTGATCCCTCGTGATTTGAAAGTAAAGAAATCTTTCTCCTTTTGGAAAGACCACGGAGATCTAGGTTTAGTTCATTCAAGAAAATGTGTTCAAAGATACAGATGGCATCCCAAAAAGCAGTGGTCCAAATCTAGGAGGCTTTGGGTCAGTAGCTCTTCTAGCTTAAATCTGTCTCATAGAGTAAAATATAAATGGAAACAGACACACAGCACAACATTGCAAAACGTGAGCCAAAACATGGCTCCTCGAGTCCTGCCACTCCTTAGATCACAGCGGTTAAGCTCTGGCTGTCAGATGTCCATGGCAATGCACTCTTGTCTGGAGGTGTTTGTGCAACAAGCATTTCATCTTGTCATCCTTTATATCTGCACAAAGCTGAAGAGGAGGTAAGGAGTGAGGTTTGCAGAGTTGAGGGATGCGAAGGGAATGAGTAGCTTAGATGTTTTTTGCCTTTGAGTTCACAGGGAGATGCTGGTTGGAGCTGGCACAGGAGCACAGTCTCCACATCAATGTCAGACTTTTTACACGGGGGATTAAATCCAGCATAGAGAGAAGCTGAATTGTTTTGCTGTAAAAATAATCCCTAACAACACAGTTTGCAGTTATATCGACCCTTAAACAACATGGAGTTTAGGGCTACTGATCCTCACAGAATCGAATCTGTGTTTAAATTATAGCTGGCCCTCTATTGCCCTGGTTCCCCCCTTCATGGTTCCATATCTGAGGATTCAATGACCACAGACCATACTGTGATATTCACTATTGAAACAAAATCCATTAAGTGTTCCCAGGCAGTCCAAACCCCATGCTGTTCACAGGTCAACTCTATTTCCTACCAAAGACCAAAAGCAAGAGTAGAAAAGTATGCCTTCCTTTCCTGAAGTAAAGGGATCTTCTTAAGAATGCTGAGGGGGCACCTGAGGCCTGTGGGCGATGAGGTAAATCCTCTGTGCAGAGCAGCTCTCCAAGTGTGAAGCGGTTCCAGGCAGCTTGTTGTTAGAGGGAACACAGGGACCGCCTGAGGCAGGAGTCTCACCATGGAAAGGCCTGGACATTTGCATCCGCTGGACACTCCTGTCTGCCGGCTCTCGGCTCTGCTCAACTCTACTCCAGCCCAGAGTTTCAACCACTATATCTCCTCTTCCTTTCCTGCCTCTGACCATCACTGCAAACCTCATTCCTAGACAGGACCCTTAACCAATCTTTGTGTTGCTACCTTGCAGCTTGCTTATTGCTCTGTATTCTCCAGCTCTTCCATTACCTGGCAACCAGGGCCTTCCACATCCTTCCCGGTCTGGATGCCCTGGACCTCGGGACAACACTCAGATATTCTCCTCCATCACAGTCTTCCCAGCAAAGAGTCCACATTTGTCTGGCAAAAAATGTTCGGCTTCTTTGAGGTTGAGTGAAGAGTCTCTCTAGCAGTGGTCCTTGTTCTTTTTTTTTTTTTTTGACTCAACTCTGCTGAGAGATATGGGCAACTGCATCCATAATAGTGCCTTCCCAGTCCAGGGATGTTCAGCAGGGGAGGATGGAAAAGTTTGGGCATGCCTTCATGAAGGGGTACCAAATTCCCTTACAGTGGGAGAAAAGTTTTAATGGTAAGAATGTTCCTCTTCCCTTGCCAGATGCTTCTGATATATCTCCAGGGCAGCAAGCCTTCTTTCCACTACCCATTTCTCCTTTAGGAATCACAGCTAAAGGAAAAGCATCTTTCAGTGGAGCGGGCCAGTAGCTCATATTTTTCCAACAGGAGCCCGAAAGGAAGGAAAACAAGGGCTACAGTTCAGAGTTTATCTGGAGTCTCCTTCCCATTAGCACAGGACCGTGGAGTATGTGGTCTTGGTCCTAGCTGTTTTTTTCCTCTGTCTATTGAGACTTCCCTGGTGGCTCAGAGGTTAAAGCATCTGCCTCCAATGCGGGAGACCTGGGTTTGATCCCTGGGTCGGGAAGATCCCCTGGAGAAGGAAATGGCAACCCACTCCAGTATTCTTGCTTGGAGAATCTCATGGACTGAGGAGCCTGGTGGGCTGCAGTCCATGGGGTCACAAAGAGTCGGACACAACTGAGTGACTTTACTTACTTACTTACTTACAATGAGTAAAAGCCATTGAGAGCAGGAATGGGTAATCACTCCTCACAATGCTGCTTCAGTTGAGGTGAATATATCTTCCCTGCATTCTGTGAATGAAATGAATGATCTGGAAGGAAAATACTAAGTGAGAGAGACTGGCTGTCAGGGTGGCCAGAATTGGGAGAGAGGTGGGGGAAAAGGAGAACTGACTTCTTGCCACCCAGTCTCCTGAACTGTCACTTGCCTCTGGGCAGTACTCTCATTTCTGACCTTTATTCTCTGAGATAAAATTTGTTTCCTGTGGTCAGCAGCACAAGGATGTCCTTGAAATAGCCAATGATGCTTCTGTTCCCTGTTTACATTCTCTAGGACTTTGTGTCCATATCCATAAAGTATCTTTCTGGTTGTCACTGATGCTTATTAAGGTTGCTATCAGCTCTGAAGGGCTGATGGAAAAAATTGCTATTCTGTATCCATAGTCCTTTTGCCTTCACTACAGGAGACTCAGGTTCCATCCCTGGGCTGGGAAGATCCCCTGGAGAAGGGAATGGCAACTCCCTCCAGTACTCTTGCCTGGAGAATGCCATGGACAGAGGAGCCTGGCAGGCTACAGTCCATGGGGTCACAGAGTCAGACACGACTAAGTGATGAGCACACAACCATAGTCCCACTTTTCAGAGAGAAAGTGGTCATCTCCTAGCAGTGCCATTTTTCAGAGGCAAAATCAGTCATGTGGTATAGTGCCGGACAATGGAGGGAGGAATGATAAGGCCTTAATTCTCTTTAATCAGAACACATATCCAACCCATGATGCCACCTTCAGGATTTTATTTCAGAGTTTGGGAGTTTCTGAAGCCAGTATAGAGCCATAGGTATGTGGAGAAACCCATGAGTAAATGGCAGACTCAGTTCAGTTCAGTTCAGTTGCTCAGTCATGTCTGACTCTTTGCGACCCTGTGAATCGCAGCACGCCAGGCCTCCCTGTCCATCACCAACTCCCGGAGTTCACTCAAACTCACGTCCATCCAGTTGGTGATGCCACCCAACCATCTCATATTCTGTCGTCCCCTTCTCCTCCTGCCCCCAATCCCTCCCAGAATCAGAGTCTTTTCCAATGAGTCAACTCTTCACATGAGGTGGCCAAAGTACTGGAGTTTCAGCTTTATCATCATTCCTTCCAAAGAACACCCAGGGCTGATCTCCTTCAGAATGGACTGGATGGATCTCCTTGCAGTCCAAGGGACTCTCAAGAGTCTTCTCCAACACCACAGTTCAGACTAACTGTGGCATATTAGATAAGAGTAAGTCTGACTAAGGAAGGCTATTGCAAATTGTTACTTATCTTGTCTTTCATCCTAAAAATGAAATACTGTCTATAATGGTCAGTTAAGCAATAGATAAACATATCAATACATGTATTTAAAAGGATTATTTAACTAGAGACTTTACTTTTATTTTGAAAGTTTATTTTTACTTTAACTTATTTACTTCTCTTGATGTGGTACACAGGTTTAGTTGCCCTGTGACATGTGGGATCCTAGTTTCCTGATCAGGGGTCAAACCTGAGCCCCCTACATTGGAAGGTGGATTCTTAAGCAGTGGACCACTAGGGAAGTCCCTACTATAAACTTTTTATTTTATTTTTTTAAGAAACCGAAAAATTGAAAGATGTGAAAAAAGAACCAAACAGAACTTCGCTGTTGAGTATGATAATCAGTCAGCCCCTTGTAGGTGTTTATTTTTATTTTAAATTAATTTCTGTGTTTTAATTGGACGCTAATTACTTCACAGTATTGTGGTGGTTTTTGCCATACACTGACATGAATCAGTCATGGATGTACATGTGTCTCCCATCCCGACCTACTATAAACTTTATAAACACAGCAGACAAGGTTAATTCAGAATGACTAAAATTACATATGTATTAATTACATGTGGTCTGCCTTATCATAAACTCAGTCAAGCATAATTATCTATATCATACTATATATTTTGGCTGAAATAATTGATTTCAAAGTCCTCCACTAATTACTTCACAGTATTGTGGTGGTTTTTGCCATACACTGACATGAATCAGTCATGGATGTACATGTGTCTCCCATCCCGACCTACTATAAACTTTATAAACACAGCAGACAAGGTTAATTCAGAATGACTAAAATTACATATGTATTAATTACATGTGGTCTGCCTTATCATAAACTCAGTCAAGCATAATTATCTATATCATACTATATATTTTGGCTGAAATAATTGATTTCAAAGTCCTCCATAGTAGAAATTATTGAAATCCTTGCCCAGGTGTGTCTAGGAAACTTGTTTTTGTTCTGACATTGTTTGTTCTGTTCCAGGTTCCACAGATGTTCCTGGCTTATACTGTTGTATAAGATGTTATGGCTTATACCACTTTTATATCAGGACCTCATGTTGCTAACGGAGAACTTTCACTCTGTTAATGGCAGTGGTTCAAAGTTTGGATTTTCAGCTTAGAGTCTGTGATTCATCAATCACAGCTTAGAGCAGTTGCTGTCTTTCAGTACTATTTTAAAAGTGCCTGTCCAGTTCAGTTCAGTTCAGTCACTAAGTTGTGTCCAACTCTTTGCAACCCCATGAATCACAGCATATTACTCAAAAAAGGTGTCCCTCTGTATTTTTGTCATTTGCCAACTTTTTGTTTCTCTCTAAATGCTGCTTGCAAGCTTTTTCTTTTTCGCCTCAGAGGCTGCCAGACAGAAAGAGGAAAAGGCAGAATAATGGAAGATGGGGAGACGTATTTTATAGCCTCTGGATTTTGGGTGGGAAGAAATGCGTGTGGCTCCAATATGAAATGAAAAGGCTTCTGCTGCTGGGAAATTGGGAGGGAGGCAGAGATGCCAGAGCAACAGTATTAAATAGAACTCTGGCTGCAGAGATCCTAGATTTTAGTTTTTAACCATTTCACACCCTTTTTTGGGCAGGCTGCAGAAATGTCTTTCAAAACAAGCACCAAGCAATCTGGAGTTCTGGCTCTTAAAAGAGCTAGCAAATAGGATTTGAAAAGTGTGTTTAAAAAACTTAAAAGGATTGGAGTTTAAGGAAGAAAGTGTTATTCACAGTTGCCAAATTTCAAGATGATTAAATTCTTTTATCTGCTCATTAATTTTTTACAGCTCATCTATGTGACTCTTGGTCACTCAGCCTGGCTTATACCCAATGAGCTATTCTGGCAACCTTGCCCACCTCCACCCTCTTTCTCCCTGCTTCTCACCAAATCCTTAGCCAAAATCATAATTTAGATGCCTGCCTAGGTCTTGCTTAAGATACATTTTCCAAACTGGGTTCTACAGAATTGTGTTCCACAGCTATTGATAATGGTGCTGAGCTGTATACAGTAGGAAAATGCTGGATTCAGTTCAGTTCAGTTCAGTCNCTGTCCTCCTCCACCCTCAGGAGAGATCCCAATGCCATAGTTTGCCTGAAACCCTGGAATCTTCATTTTAAGTAACATCTGGAGATTCTGACATTGTTGACCTATGGATCACATGTTGAGAAATACTGGTCTGGGAAATCCAGATACCAGTTTTATGCCTGGGTATTTATATGCAACTTAAAGGTTAGCCAAACAGAAACCTGGGGAAACCTGCCTTGGGAGTCTGTCTCCTAAGCATAAGGTCTTAAAGTAATTAGTCACACATTCTAGCAGGATCATTAAAGGCTGTGGATTACTTAGGGTAGGATGAGAGGTTAACATAGTTTGCAAAACTTAGCTAAAATGTGCACTGGTAATAAGCTAGTGACTATAAAAACGAAAGAGTTTTTAAAATTTGAAACTACTCAAGGGACCTTCTTTGTTTCTACAGATTGTACCCCCATGGATTTTAGTATCCAATTTGAAGATTTCTATAATACACTTTGGTAAAACATGGTAAGTCCTTTGAATAGCCACTTGCAAAGTTTCCTTTAGCAGGATCATTAAAGGCTGTGGATTACTTAGGGTAGGATGAGAGGTTAACATAGTTTGCAAAACTTAGCTAAAATGTGCACTGGTAATAAGCTAGTGACTATAAAAACGAAAGAGTTTTTAAAATTTGAAACTACTCAAGGGACCTTCTTTGTTTCTACAGATTGTACCCCCATGGATTTTAGTATCCAATTTGAAGATTTCTATAATACACTTTGGTAAAACATGGTAAGTCCTTTGAATAGCCACTTGCAAAGTTTCCTTTTTTTGTGGTTCCTCTCTTGGTTCACCCAAGTTCAGATGGCCAGATAGCCCAGAATCATTTACCAGCTGTAGCAGGAGTCTGGATGAGCCCTGTGATTTTCTTGCTGGCAAAAGCACAGAGGAAAAAAACCACACACATATTCATATCCCTGTATCCACACAGACTGTGCGGTGTCTCAGCTGATGTGATAGGAAAAACTGAAGGAATGCATAACCCAACTCAAAGGAGAGTTTATTTTCGATCAGCAGTGTCTAATATAAAATAAAAAGAGGCAAAAAAAGATTACCTATTGAGCCTAGAACAATCTGGAATTGGAAAAGAAGACACTGGATGCTCAGAGGGAACTACAAAGTCCCAAAGGACAGCCTGTGAGCATCTCCTGTCCTTCAGGTACTTCACTTCCTGCTCAGCCAGTGAAAGACCCAGCTTGCCATTTCTCGTTCACTAGCTACTTATGAGTTGTTATTGAAACACCAATTTTGGTTAGTTAGGCTATTTAGGCAAACAACCAGTGTAGATAATTTTGATTCACTGGATTGACTTGATGTTTTACCAATTTTGTATAAATCTGGTAGCTATCTTGTGCCTTGAGGACAAACTTTGAAGTTGGCATTATGCAGTTGAAATGGGACTTTAAGGGGGTATGCAGATTGTTGTCTTAGTTTTGATACTGAGTTCCTTAATGATTTCAACTGGAACTGAACCATGACCATTAGGTAAAACCTATAGAAATCTGGAGCTTCCCTGGTGGTCCAGGGGTTAAGACTCCACCCTTCCAATGCAGGGGGTGCCAGCTCTATCCCTGGCCAGGGAATTAAGATCCCACATGCTGTGTGCCATGGTCAAAAAAAAAAAAAAAAAAAAAACAGGAAACCTGAATAAGGACTGGACTTCAGTTAAAAACAGTATATTAATATTGGCTTATTAGTCATGACAAATGTACCATACTGATGTCAGATGTTGGAATCAGGGGAAATGGAGCTCAAAGTATATGAAAACTCTCTATAAATATTCATGACTCCTCTATAAATTTAAAATGATTCTAAAATTTTTATTTAAAAATGCATGTATATGGTTAAGGAGAGCATTTCTTAAAATCTAGGTAATATGGTGTTCAGGTTTCTGCTTGGTTCTGTTGATTTGGCAAGACAAGCAGTTCATTCTAAATTTATTAAATGATTTTAAGACAGCACTTTAATAAGTTATATCTTCTCAGGAGACTGTTTTTGTGATTTCTTCCAATCTGCCAATAATCTAAGAGCAGGATGAATTTGCTTTGTGCTCAGGTAGACAGAGTTAGAAACATATCAATGTGGTAGTTACTGAAATAAAACTTGACTCTTCTTTTCTCAGAATAATAGCCTACATTCTCTTGACTTGGAAGGAAATATTTCCTCAAGAAATAAGGAAGTTTTTATGCCTTATAAAATCTGGAGAAATGAACTAAAAGGTAGAAATAAAACATTTTCATCATTCTAATAAAAAATTAACTGTTAGGAGCAATTCAACATAAAACTAAAAAATAAAAATTAATTAAAAGAAAAAAAATGTTTGTAGCAAATTAAATGAAAGCAAATGTAAAAACAGAAATAATGTCAAAAAACCAGGGAGATATAAAAACCATGGTGCATTATTGCAAAATAACTCTAAACAGGGGATGTGCTTAGTTAAGCTGATGAATAGTTAGTAATACCCTATTCCTCTTACTTACTTCCCCTTCTTTATAATTTCTTTCCTTCTGAGTTTATGGGTTACATCACAAAGTAATCAAGTTTTAAGTCGCTAACACTTTTAACTTTTGTTAGGAGGACACAGAAATTAGCTGTTTCAATTTGTGTTCGTGCTTTTGGTAATATCACTGTTGTGAAACCATAAAGATTTTATAGAAATTCTCAAAAAAAAATACTGTGCACACACACATATGCACACATGCCATACTGTAAAACACACACCACACATGCCTGCATATGTTAGTAGGCTAGCTGGAGGCCCTCAGCGTGCTAAGGGCACAAGCGGGAATGGACCATGCCAGTTAATCTGGAGAGTCAGCTAAGTGGAGATAAGTTAAGAAACCTCATGTATATAGGTAGGTTCAACAGATTTTCAGCCAAATGTTTGTTGAGACCTGGAGAGAATAGCAAATTCCCTGGTGGCTCAGACTGTAGTCTGCTGCAAAGCTGGAGACCCGGATTGATCTCTGGATCATGAAGATCCCCTGGAGAAGGAATGGCAACCCACTTTCATATTCTTGCTTGGAAAATCCCGTGGATGGAGGAGCCTGGTGGGCTACAGTCCATAGGATCACAAAGAGCTGGACACAAATGGGCGACTTCAGTTTCTTTGAGAGAATAGAGCACAAGACAGTTTAAGAGAGATGGATTGTGAGCAGGCTTAGGGAGTTTCCCAAGGGGGAAATTTAGGATAGAAAGTTAGCATGAGAACCCCTGAAGAATCAGGGGCTGCAGGGCAGGTCTTTATAACAAACCATCCACAGGGAAGAATAAAATGCTATTTCCCAATTTCTTCCCAAGGAAACCTTCATAGGAAAACACCAGTGTAGCCTTGTAACCAGAATGACTGGTTTGAGACTTGGGAGTAGGATATTTCATTGTCTCTTGTCACATACACGGAAGAGAAAAGGTGTCATTGCACAGGTGTCAAGACCTGCATCTAGTCTCAGCTTTCCTTCTAATTTAACTGATGACCTTGGGGAAAATATCTTACTGCTCTGATTTTAGTTTTCCTAAGATGAAGTTACTGGACTAGAAACTTTCTAAGTCCCTTTCAAATCTACTTTCTGAGAGGCTATGATAGTGATGTAACTATGTGATCAAATTCTCCAGAGAGCTTCCCCAGAAAACTGGCACATTAAGAAAATAGCTTTAGAAGAAGTATACAGAATTCAGATTCTATAATAAGTGAATTTTAGCATTTTGTCATTTCCATGCCCATTTTCCTCTCTGTTCTGGTTGTGAATATAAAAATTGTTTTATATTCAGTCATTTGCTGTCTGTCCCTCCATTGTTCATACTTTTCTCTTCTCTTCATATATTGAATTTGAAGCAGCTTCAATATTTGTAGTCAGGAGTAGAGACTCCAGGATTTGAGGACTTCCAAGCAATGAGGGAACGTTCCTATTTCTAGCAAGCATGGCTAACTTCTGCCTCCCTTACACCAGGTGCATGTTGCTCCAGAAGGTCTTGGGAAGATCCCTTACTGTTCACTGAATCAATATGACCCATATACATGCTAACTTCCTAGAAATGATTTTATGCCCAAATTGTGTTTCTGACTCTGGTATTTTGAGTTCAGTAAGAATAGTCCAAAACATCAATTCTGCATGAGACATGATTTCATTTACAGTCTCTGGCATGGGTCCCCAGCCAAAATGGCAGTAATGTCCTTACTCACAGCTTTGGGCTCCCTGGGACCATAGCGGGCTGCAAGCTATTGATCTTTCTATGCCTGTTGTTTACCAGCCTTGTCACTGGAGCATGGCTAGGCATTGACAAGAATCCTCTTTTTCATAGGAAGCAGTAATTCCAGAAGGGAGGGAGAGAATTTCTACCTGTTAGCCATTTCCAGGGTTTTTAGATGACAGTTTGTAGAGTGGGATGCAAGTCATGCTCTTTATGAAGCTCCTAGCCACTGAGACTTCAGCTGACAAATTAACTAGGGGATTTTCTCAGTCATTAACTGCTTGTCTAGTTATCTGAGAGTACTAACTGTCTCAGACTGATTCTTGGTGACAGTATAGTTAAGCTGTGACTCATCATGTCTCTAATGTCTTCATTCTAGTATAAAATGCTCAATGATGTCTGTACAAATAAAATGTCTTTGGATGAAGAAATAGTAGTACTTCAGCAGTCAACTTAAAATCTGCTTTCACATATAGCACATGGCGTGATATTAAATACAAAAGAGAAGGAAATACTAATATATTAATCAAATAAGATAGACCTGTTCCCATGAGGACAAACTTAAAACTTGGAATAATAAAATCCTTAAAAGACTGAAATCTGATGGCTCATTTACACCTTATCTCTAACCATAGTGATGAGAAAAAGAAGACAAAATTTTGATCTCAGAACTAGAGGGTGAGAGATGTGGTAGCTTGAAGCAGGACCTTGGCCTTGTCTTCTTTGAAGAAAGAATTCAACAAAGAGACAGAGATTGTGAAACAGATAAAGTACATGGGCAAATGCTCACGCTGTATTTGGTCTGATTCGGGGAGCTCCTTGATAATCTTTCAGCCAAGATGGATTCCAGGACAAGTGTTTCTGGGAGGTTAGCAGAACATACTATGGGCTGGTGCCCCCTCCATCTGTTGACCCCTGAGGACCTTTCTGCTCATGAATGGGCTGGGAAACCCCCTGGAACACAAAAATGAGGAAAGCTCTACCTTTGCTGTTGTTCAGTTGCTCAGTCATATCCGACTCTTTGCAACTCCATGGACTGCAGCATGCCAGGCTTCCCTGTCCTTCACTATCCCCCAGAGTTTGCTCAAACTTATGTCTATTGAGTCGATGATGCCATCCACCCATCTCACCCTCTGTCACCACCTTCTCCTCCTACCCTCAACCTTTCCCATACACAAGGACTTTTTCAATGAGTCAGCTCTTCTCATCAGGTGGCCAAACTATTGGAGCTCTAGTTTAAGCATCAGTCCTTCCAGGGAGTATTCAGGATTGATTTCCTTTAGAATTGACTGGTTTGATCTTCTTGCTATCCAAGGGACTCTCAAGAGTCTTTTCTAGCACCACAGTTTGAAGGCATCATTTCTTTAGTGCTCAGCCTTCTTTATGGTCCAACTCTCACAACCATTCTTGACTACTGGAAAAACCATAGCTTTGACTAGGCAGACTTTTGTCAGCAAAGTAATGTCTCTGCTTTTTAATAATACTGTCTAGGTTTGTCATAGGTTTTTTTTTCCCAAGGAGCAAACATCTTTTAATTTCATGACTGCAGTCACCATCTGCAGTGATTTTGGACTCCAAGAAAATAAAGCCTGTCACTGTTTCCATTGTTTCCCCACCTGTTTGCCTGAAGTGACAGAACCAGATGCCATGATTGTAGTTTTTTGAATGTTGAGTTTTTAGCCATCTTTTTCACTCTCCTCTTTTACCCTCATAAAGAGGCTCTTTAGTTCCTCTTCACTTTCTTCCATAAGGGTGGTGTCATCAGCATATCTGAGGTTATTGATATTTCTCCCAGCAATCTTGATTCCAGCTTGTGTTCATCCAGCCCAGCATTTCACATGATGTAGTCTGCATATAAGTTAAATAAGCAGGGTGACAATATACAACCTTGACATACTCCTTTCCCAATTCTGAAGTAGTCTATTGTTCCATCTTCAGTTCTAACTGGTGCTTCTTGACTTGCACACAGGTTTCGCAGGAGGTAGGCAAGGTGGTCTGGTATTCCCATCTCTTTATGAAGATTCCACAGCTTGTTGTGATCCACACAGTCAAAGGCTTTAGCGTAGTCAATGAAGCAGAAGTAGATGTTTTTCTGGAATTACCTTGCTTTTTCTATGATTCAGTAGATGTTGGCAATTTGATCTCTGGTTCCTCTGCCTTTTTAAAATCCAGCTTGAATTATTGTTTTTTAGTATACCAACTTTTAATATAACAATTACAGTTGAATTATTGTTTTTAAATATTATCTGAAGACAATACAACCCTTAGGCTCTACATCTGAATGGTATTCTTACATCACCTCCCCTCCACTTCATGTACTTCCCTTCCTTGGTCAGGCAGGAGACATAATTTTGAGAAGTAGTGTAATTTAAGCATATATTTCTTCCATAAGATGCTTCCTAATATGCTTGAAAAGAGAGCCCAATTCCTCAGAAAGATCAGTTGGAATTTTAAAAGTGAGATTCAAAGAGATTAAATAACATTCTCAAAGTCAAATCACTAGAAAGCAGTAGAATTTAGATTGAAAGATCTGTTTGACTCATGACTACTGTTGTGAATTTACAGAATAATGTTAGTTTTCTCTGAAGTCTAATGACATATGTTAATATTACACATTATTGAGCATTTACTCTGTACCAATACTGGTGTTAAGTATTTCATGTACATTATTCTGCATAATTCTCATGGCAACTGCCTGTAGCAATATAAAGACTTCATTTAATAGGTTAAGTGACTTTTCTATGGTCACATGGGTAGGAAATGATAATGCTTTAGAGCAGTGTCATGTATCATGTACCAAAGCTGCTGAATTTTAGGCCAATTTTCTGGGATAAATTTATGCACAAAACTAGACATTCTCATACATGGTCCTCACTACTGTCATCAAGACTAAGAAACAAAGGGCAATAGCAATACACTGTGTTCTTTAAGAAACTGTGTACTTCCTGCTTTAGTTGTTTTTTAAAAAGGTCCTGTGTGCGTGTGTGTGTGTGTGTGCTCAGTCATATCCAACTCTTTGTGACACCAGGTACTGTAACCTGCCAGACTCCTCTGTCCATGGGGTTCCCCAGGCAAGAATACTAGAGTAGGTTTCCATTTCCTACTCCACAGGATCTTCCCAACCTGACCCAGGGATTGAACCTGCGTCTCTTGTGTCTTCTGCACTAGCAGGGGTTTCTTTACCACTTGAGCCACCTGGGAGTCCCGAAAGGGCCCTAGTTGTATTCAGAGTTTCAGTGACTGGCTAGATCTGGCTTGCCATGGGGTAAAAACAAGACTACAGTAGCCAAGATATTTGAAAACCAAATGTGGATTCTTCCAATTTAGTCGTCTGCTAATTGATATTTCCTACCAGCCAGAATCTGGCTAGGAGTTTCCATCTATATTTAAATAATACTTGCTGATCTAATAATTTCTGTAGATCCTGCTATCTTATGATTATAAAGAAGTATTTGTACATTTTCAAAGGATGAATTTTGGGTCACAGGGCAATAATAGCTCTTTTCGGGGAGCTGAATCTCATTGGTTTAAAGAAATAGATGGAGGCAGAGAAAACTGTGACAATTACAATCTAGAACTTTGCAAAATCAAATGTATATTGAACATGTTAACTGTGGGTTTCTTTGGAAAGCAATTTGCAACTAGAATTGAAATCCCAGCTGTCACATGCACTTCTTCATGTGGAAAAATGCTTTGCACTACTCTTGATCTTGCTCCAAAAGTTATTTTTTAAACTGGCAACTGAACAGTAGAAAAACTTTGGGTCCAATTGGGCTGATCTTAAATTATAGATGGACTTAACCAAGTATGGCTCATCTATATTATACTTGCTTTTAGTGAATTGCTGAACAGTAGGAAGCTACCAATGTGCTTAATCAGATAATGATCCCCACAGGAAAAGGTGCTGGGGTTCCAAGGCACAGTAAAATCTCACACAGAGCTGTGTACCACTCAGCTGCACACAGCTACCACCCACGCAGCTCATTCCAGCTTTCATTGCCTCACAGTCCATTTATGGGCAAGCCATTCCTGTGGCTCCTGGGAGACTGGCAAACAATCACTGAATCTCACAGCTGGAGGTGCTCCTATCTAGGTTAACATCTGGGTTTGAATCTTTGCTCTACCATTTATCAGTTCTCTGACCATGGCCAGGTAATTTAGCCTCTCTAAACTTATTTGTTCCCCAATGAAAGGGGATATGAGTATTTATAGGATTATTAGGCAGATATAGCACAGTACTGGACAAGTAGTAATTATAGCAATAGCAATAATTGGTAGCTATTATTATTAAAGTGAAGACGCTCAGTCGTATCTGACTCTTTGGGACCCCATGGACTACAGCCCACCAGGCTCCTCCGTCCATGGGATTCTCCAGGCAACAATACTGGAGTGAGTTGCCATTTGCTTCTCCAGGGATCTTCCTGACCCAGGTCTCATGCATTGCGGGCAGATGCTTTAACCTCTGAGCCACTAGGGAAGCCCATTGTTATTGTCCATAGGTAGAATTCCTCTTTACTCTAACCCAGGGAGTTTCTATATTGTTCCAATACGAAATATCTTTTGAGAAGGAGATTCCATTCATCTCTAGATAGTTCATTTCCATTTTTAACATATGTTTGTGTTTCTTTTATTATGCTGCCGCTGCTGCTGCTGCTAAGTCTCATCAGTCGTGTCCGACTCTCTGCGACCCCAAAGACGGCAGCCCACCAGACTCCCTCGTCCCTGGGATTCTCCAGGCAAGAACACTGGAGTGGGTTGCCATTTCCTTCTCCAATGCATGGAAGTGAAAAGTGAAAGTGAAGTCGCTCAGTCGTGTCCGACTCCTAGCAACCCCATGTACTGCAGCCTACCAGGCTCCTCTGTCCACGGGATTTTCCAGGCAGAGTACTAGAGTAGATTTAAGACAAATTATCATTACTCTTGAGCAAATCTCAAAGGCTAATTCCTTATTATAGTTAAAATGTTAAATTCTACTCTGGAAAAATTTCTCAAGCAGTTTTTAAATGCCCACAAACAACTTTTTCAGAGTTTGACCTATAACAGCTCTGAAGATCTGGAATGGCACACTTGGGCTGTGACACGCAGAGCTGAGGAATGTGAGAAATAAACACTGTTGATGAAAGCCTGACTCTGCACCAGTCTGTGTGCTCAGTAATGTGGATATAAAAGTAAACTGAACACAGTTCTTGACTGCTGTTGGGCTAGCTGGCAGTCCCCTCTCTTTTCTTTTTTTTTTTTTTTTTTTTGTTCTGGAGTCTTTATAACTTTAACTTTTATTTATTTTTTTACTTTTATTTTACTTTATTTTACTTTACAATACTATTTTGGTTTATACATCAACAAGAATCCTCCACGGGTATACATGAGTTCCCAATCCTGAACCCCCCTCCCACCTTCCTCCCCATACCATCTCTCTGGGTCATCCCAGTGCACCAGCCCCAAGCATCCTGTTTCCTGCATCGAACCTAGACTGGCAATTTGTTTCTTAGATGATATTATACATGTTTCAATGCCATTCTCCCAAATCATCCCACCCTCTCCCTCTCCCACAGAGTCCAAAAATCTGTTCTATACATCTGCGTCTCTTTTGCTGTCTCGCATACAGGGTTATCATTACCATCTTTCTAAATTCCATATATATGTGTTAGTATACTGTATTGGTGTTTTTTTTTTCTGGCTTACTTCACTCTGTATAATCAGCTCCAGTTTCATCCACCTCATTAGAACTACAGAGAACGCGATGGCACCCCACTCCGGTACTGTTGCCTGGAGAGTCCCATGGACGGAGGAGCCTGGTGGGCTGCAGTCTATGGGGTTGCGAAGACTCGGACACGACTGAGCAACTTCACTTTCACTTTTCACTTCCATGCATTGGAGAAGGAAATGGCAACCCACTCCAGTGTTCNCATTGAATAAACTATGGTTCACTGAAAAGTAGGCATGTAGAATTATTGTTAGAATTTTTGGCTGAAAGCAATAAAAACCCACATTAAGAGAGGAATAAGGATTTACTGGAAGGAAACTAAAGGAAAAGTTGAGCAACCTGGCCTCTGGAATAACCAGAACTAGGTCAATGGACAGACTCTCATAGGAGCCACTGCTATGTTCTTTGATGGCAGGATCCATAGGAGACAAGCACTGGATAACTCAGTTGTAATTGCCTTCAGGACCCTGTGTCTCTGGCCAAAATGCCAGGAAAGAGGGTCTGATTGACCAAGATTGTGTGTTTCTGTCCATGCAAACACGGGTTGGTGAGGAGGACTGTGTCCCTGGGACTTTGTGCAACAGAAGGGGAGTTCTGAGGGAAGAGGGCTGCGGTTTCCAAAAACGTGAGATGTTGAGCAGATAAAAGTCAACAGATTTCCACTATAATGATTTTTCTTGGCAATGGCATGAACTTGCTCTGAATCAACCATGTTTTCTTGCCTACTGTGATCTGTAGCATATATTTTTGAGGAAAAACTGAAAAAGTATGCTTTTCTAACTCAGGTTCTCAACAGCTGAGGCCACTGCTCATTTGTCTCAATATCTCCAGAATTTTGCACACCACACGGTATATTGCTGTGGTTGCTGTTTAGTGGCTAAATCATGTCCAACTCTTTGTGACCCCAGGAACTGTAGTGTTGAGCAACCTGGCCTCTGGAATAACCAGAACTAGGTCAATGGACAGACTCTCACAGGAGCCACTGCTATGTTCTTTGATGGCAGGATCCATAGAAGACAAACACTGGATAACTCAGCTGTAATTGACTTCAGGACCCTGTGTCTCTGGCCAAAATGCCAGGAAAGAGGGTCTGATTGACCAAGATTGTGTGTTTCTGTCCATGCAAACACGGGTTGGTGAGGAGGACTGTGTCCCTGGGACTTTGTGCAACAGAAAGGGAGTTCTGAGGGAAGAGGGCTGCGGTTTCCAAAAACGTGAGATGTTGAGCAGATAAAAGTCAACAGATTTCCACTATAATGATTTTTCTTGGCAATGGCATGAACTTGCTCTGAATCAACCATGTTTTCTTGCCTACTGTGATCTGTAGCATATATTTTTGAGGAAAAACTGAAAAAGTATGCTTTTCTAACTCAGGTTCTCAACAGCTGAGGCCAATGCTCATTTGTCTCAATGTCTCCAGAATTTTGCACACCACATGGTATATTGCTGTGGTTGCTGTTTAGTGGCTAAATCATGTCCAACTCTTTGTGACCCTAGGAACTGTAGCCTTCCCAGCTTCTCTGTCCGTGGAATTTTCCAGGCAAGAGCACTAGAGTGGGTTGCCATTTCCTTCTCCCGGGGATCTTCCTGACCCAGGGATCAAACTTGAGTGTCTTGTATTGGCAGGAGAATTCTTTACTGCTGAGCCACCAGGGAAGCCCAAGCAAGAATACTGGAGTGGGTTGTGCTTAATAGATATTGTCCTGAATTGAGTCAGTAACTCCCTGGAGGAACTTGAAGTCTTTGCATTTAGCTGATGGGGGAACGTGCTGTCTCTTCAGTCATATCCAACTGTCTGACTCTCTGCAACCCCAAGGACTGTATCCTCCCAGGCCCTCTGCCCATGGGATTCTCCAGCAAGAATACCTGAGTGGGCTGCCATTTCTTCCTCCAGGGAATCTTCCTGCTCCAAGGACAGAACCCACGTCTCCAATGTCTCCTGCGTTGCAGATGAATTCTTTACCCATTGAGACACATGGGACGCAGCTGAATGGGAAGGGATGCTACCAAATGTAGGCTGCTCTCTACTATACTTATGCGAAAGTTTGGTCCTGCTGGCTTGGTAGAAATCAATCTGTAATCACGTAGGAATTCTTGAGACTCCTGGGTCTCTGGTGGGGTCTTTTGTTTGCTACTTGAATAAAAATATTTCAGGTTGAAATCATATGAAATGAACACTGGTTGTCAGTATGTGTGTCATATTGATCAATTCAAGATTAAAATTTCTGAGAATTAATTTCTTTAAAACAACATTGTTACCCAAAGCATAGTAGCTGCCACCTACATATGTTAAGTGTGTTTCGAGTTGACTTAGCCATTGTAATTTTAATTCAATTGGGTTATTTTATTGGATGAAGAACCACCTTTTATCTGAGACTTCTATGTAGACATGTTGCTGAGTCTTTGTGTAATAATTTACTCAGTTTCCTGGCTTTGTGTCACTCACTATATCTTTTTAGAATCAAGGCAATCTTCTATATATTAATAGATTTTTTTATTTTTATCAAAGATCTGGCCCAGAGAGTCAGCATCAAGCCAATATCCTTGTTAAATCTCCTTCTGATTTTCACTTGTGCCCACCTCATGACGCACATTGTATTTCTAATAAGTGGTTTCTTTTCTTCACTTTATTCCCACAGATGAATGCCGCCTGGATTCCTTGTAACTTGTACAGTAACTTAGTTCCCCTGAGATAGGATCCTTCCTTGCTTTTCATTTCCCATAGCCCATTTCTTCCTGTTTTTTCTGGTTCCCATGACTGAGTCTTTTTATTACTTGTCACTAGACCTCTTGGTACTGACAGCTTATCTACCTAGACATCTCCCTTTTAGGTAAAGCATGACCTGCTGCTATCCAGGGGTCTCAGGGAGTTGGCATTCTCCTAGCCGGGTTATTACTGTCAACCTCACCCAGGTTGGAACATCATTTCTGCTACTCAGTTCTCTGTTAGATTTGTGAGAGACAACAAGAGAGAGAGAAAAGTAGGGGAGGGATGGGGAAAGAGAGAGAAATTGGTTTGTAAATAGAATCATTTTCTCTCACTCTCATCAGGTGACTAACAGGAAATGAGCAGAGGAGAGACAAGTCTGAAAACAGCTGTGGTATCATCATGAACTCAGAAACAGATCATCTCATCTGAAATTGGCCCACGTAGCTTGCAGAAGTCCACGTGAATCAATACTCTGGGAGAAGACCTATTTCCTGAGATCTGCAGTTCCAGGAAGTCTCTTATCATCTGTACAATAAGAAGAGCTGCACAGTTCAACCCATCACTTTGCTAGAGAACTGTCATATTTAACATTATGTTAAGGTGGAGACTCAGAGAAGACAATGGCACCCTACTCCAGTACTCTTGTCTGAAAAATCCCATGGATGGAGGAGCCTGGTAGGCTGCAGTCCATGGGGTCTCAAAGAGTCAGACACGACTGAGTGACTTCACTTTCACTTTTCACTTTCCTGCATTGGAGAAGGAAATGGCAACCCACTCCAGTGTTCTTGCCAGGAGAATCCCGGGGACGGGGATGCCTGGTGGGCTGCCGTCAATGGGGTCGCACAGAGTCGGACATGACTGAAGTGACTTAGCAGCAGCAGCAGCAAGGTGGAAGCTGAAATGCTGTCTTCTTCAGAGACATGCTTCAAATTTCTGCCATGTGAGTCTTCACTGATCTTCTGGGCCACCCATTCAGGTGCCAGGAAAGCTTGTACTTGAGTCATTGTTGTCTTTTGAAAGGTCTGTGTTGACCAAACCACACACTCTATATCAGTTCCTTGTGATCCCTGGAAATATTAGTGAGGCTGCTGGGCTGCCGTCTATGGGGTCACACAGAGTCGGACATGACTGAAGTGATTTAGCAGCAGCAGCAGCAAGGTGGAAGCTGAAATGCTCTCTTCTTCAGAGACATGCTTCAAATTTCTGCCATCTGAGTCTTCACTGATCTTCTGGGCCACCCATTCAGGTGCCAGGAAAGCTTGTACTTGAGTCATTGTTGTCTTTTGAAAGGTCTGTGTTGACCAAACCACACACTCTATATCAGTTCCTTGTGATCCCTGGAAATATTAGTGAGGCTGCTACTCTGCAATTCCATTCAAACATGATTGAATTCACTTTCGCCTGTTTTCTTTTCTATGTTCAGCTCTAACTGGGTTTGTTCAGAGCTTCATTGTTTAGGGAATCCTATGGGCCATTGTTGTTACATGATAAGAAGCTGTAATTGAGCATTTACTGTGGACAGGAGGAGTGGTATGCTAAAAAAGACTGCTTCAGTTTGAAACTACTAAGGTCTGTGTTGACCAAACCACACACTCTATATCAGTTCCTTGTGATCCCTGGAAATATTAGTGAGGCTGCTACTCTGCAATTCCATTCAAACATGATTGAATTCACTTTCGCCTGTTTTCTTTTCTATGTTCAGCTCTAACTGTTTTTGTTCAGAGCTTCATTGTTTAGGGAATCCTATGGGCCATTGTTGTTACATGATAAGAAGCTGTAATTGAGCATTTACTGTGAACAGGAGGAGTGGTATGCTAAAAAAGACTACTTCAGTTTGAAACTACAAACAAAGCCCTGACTTGGCACTGCCAATTTCCATGGTGTAAATACTTCCACCATGATCAGTTTCAAGTTACCAAAATTAAGAGGAGTTGAGAATGAGAGTTGGGAGGAGCTATACAGACTAGGTTCTCACAAGCCAGTTTCCAGCACACTGTAGGCATTTTACAAGTGTCATCTCCTCCTGTTTAGATTAAATCCTCATGAAGTTTTTTGTGTATTATTATTATGTGTGTATTTAGTCTCTCAGTCGTGTCCAGCTTTTTGCAGTACTTTGGACTATAGCCCTCCAGGCTCCTCTGTCCAGGGGATTTTTTCAGGTGAGAATACCGGAGTGAGTTGCCATTTCCTCCTCCCTATCCAGAGATTGAACCCTGTCATCTGTGTCTCCTGCACTGGCAGGAGGATTCTTTACCCACTGAACCATCCAAGACATCCTGAGTACTAGTATTATCTCCATGTTATTCATCAGAAAACAGAGGCTTAGAGAGATTATGCAACTTTCCTAAGTCCACACACCTACTAAGGGGAAGAGTAGAGATTGTGTCTCAGTCTGTATACTCCACAACCATGCCCGCTGATGGAGATAGCCTGGTGATGGAGATACAGTCTCCTTGTATATACTCATTTCATTCTTTTATTTGGATGGAACCAAGAAGGGGCTTGAATCTTTAACATCTAATTTCCTTAACTTCAAAATGTTCTCTCAAAGAGGTTCTGCCTTCTTCCAGTTAAATGTAAGTAACTTCTCTGTTTCTCAGAGAAATACAGACAATGAATATCCTTCATAAAATTTTTCCTCTGAAAAGACAATAAACATGATAAGGGATTCCTACTTGGCATCTCTTTGTGGCTTAGGCTGATTTTGTAATCTAATCTCTTTCCAAGGGTAAAAAGTATCTTCAAGTTCTTTATGTAATCTATCAATTCAAAGTTAAATTTGATGGTACCATAAATTCTGCAACCACTGTTTTCACTTTTTGTAGAAATTTTTTTCTCTGAATGAAGCTTGTGTTTCACCTTTTGCAGAAATACTTATTTACTTATACATCAGTTGATGATAGTATTTGCCAACCAGAAACATGCATGCTGCTGCTAAGTCGCTTCAGTCGTGTCCGACTCTGTGCGACCCCATAGACGGCAGCCCACCAGGCTCCCCCGTCCCTGGGATTCTCCAGGCAAGAACACTGGAGTGGGTTGCCATTTCCTTCTCCAGTGCCTGAAATATGCATACTTGTTGTTCTATGCAGAAGAAAGGGCCTTATGAGTCTCATTTAGGGACATACATACACGTTCAGCCACTATTTAGATCTTTATATTATACATCAGTTGATGATAGTATTTGCCAACCAGAAACATGCATGCTGCTGCTAAGTCGCTTCAGTCATGTCCGACTCTGTGCAACCCCATAGACGGCAGCCCACCAGGCTCCCCCGTCCCTGGGATTCTCCAGGCAAGAACACTGGAGTGGGTTGCCATTTCCTTCTCCAGTGCTTGAAATATGCATACTTGTTGTTCTATGCAGAAGAAAGGGCCTTATGAGTCTCATTTAGGGACATACATACACATTCAGCCACTATTTAGATCTTTATAAAAAAAATTAGTAGGTTAAAAATAGGCCAAACCATTTTCTTGACTATTACAGTGACTAACCAGTCATATGTGTAGAAAATGCCTCTGTCACGAGATTGAAGTTTATTATTTTTTTTTTCTCAGGGACGAGTGTGAAGAGGGAATTACTGTTTTGGATGATCTCAGATTTTTCTAAAAGTCAAATTTGTTGTGCATAAACAGCTTGAAACAGGATGCATAAGTCTGGAAAATGAATTCAGAAAAGGACAAAAAAAGACAAGTGGATTCACTCATGCTAATGCCTCCAGATGGTGCTGAGCACAGAGTACAACCCTGACCTTGGCATGTCTTGCATATGTATGTCTCAGATTTCAGAGGGCAGCTGAACGAGCCTAGTGTGTTCTTGAAAACTTTACTGTCCCAGAATAAATCTGAAGACATTTACACCAAAAAGGGAAGTTGGAACCATTTCCTCTCAGCTGGACTATTTCATCATGACTTTGACTTATTGCTTTTTTTAGCTCATGGTAAAGAGGACACGTAAGGGCTGTAGGCCAGTGAGAGGTTGAGGGACTGTCTCTGCATTCCCTCGAGGTATGGTGCATCTCAGATAGACTCCTCTGAGACCTCCTTCCCAGCTGCTCTTCAGGATTGTTAACCAGAGTCTGCAGCCATCACTGCTCATTCATTGCTACCTTGTTGCTCTGTCTTCAGCATTAGTTTTCAATTAACAGTTTCCATAGCAACCAGATAACACCTCCAGTGGGCTACCTGTTAACTCCAGAGATGAAAAGAGTAAAGGAAACATAAGCTAAGAGCAACATATGGATTTTAAAAGAATTGCAGTTTAAGTCACAGTAATGCTTTCAAGGGTTGAGGACAGCCACTAGGCCATCATGGCAAAGAGAAGGATAGTGAATAGCAAGGAGACACCGAATAGAAGGGAGAAGTCAGATTACACCAGCCGCAATCCAAACGTGGGGCTTTCCTGGTGGCTCAGTGGTAAAGAATCCACTTGCTGATGTAGGAGATGTGGGTTTGATTCCTGGGTTGGGAAGACCCCCTGGAGAAGGAAATGGCAACCCATTCCAGTATTCTTGCCTGAGAAATTCCATGGACAGAGGAGCTTGGCAGGCTACGGTCCATCGGTTCACAAAGAGTCAGACACAACTTAGCGGCTAGACAACAACAAATCCAGTTGTGGGTATATTTATAAAGTGGTTGAATACAAGGTTGCTTGGTAGCCTACTCTGCTCACTTATTAGCTAAGCAACTCACAGGTGGCACATGGGCCATTGTGTGCTTTTCTCAAGATCACAAATGTCTATTAACACATCACTCTTTGGGATCACTAGAACAATTTAAATCTTGAATGTTACATCTGGAAATGCCAGGGTTTTTTGGTATACTTAAAGTGAAAATGAAAGTGAAGTCGTTCAGTCGTGTCCAACTCTTTGCAACCCTGTGGACTGTAGTCCACCAGGCTCCTCTGTCCATAGGATTCTCCAGGCAAGAATACTGGAGTGGGTTACCATTTCCTTCTCCCGGGGATCTTCCTGACCCAGAGATCGAACCCAGGTCTCCCGCATTACAGGCAGGTGCAGGCAGACACTTTAACCTCTGAGCCACCAGGGAAGCTTTGGTATACTTAACTTACATAAAATTAACCTTATGAAATAATTTGGAAAAATACTTAATAAAATAATTACACATTAAAAGAGGCAATAAAAGATTATCCTTTCACAAGTAAAAAAATAAAAAATTGCAGTTTAACTACCAATAATTATTTAATACAAAAATCCAAATTGAATGGTCATAGTTTACCTTGCTTTAGTGCTTTCAGTTCAGTTCAGTTCAGTCGCTCAGTCGTGTCTGACTCTCTGAGATCCCATGAATCGCAGCACGCCAGGCCTCTCTGTCCATCACCATCTCTGGGAGTTCACTCAAACTCATATCCATCGAGTCGATGATGCCATCCAGCCATCTCATCCTCTGTCGTCCCCTTTTCCTCCTGCCCCCAATCCCTCCCAGCATCAGAGTCTTTTCCAACAAGTCAACTCTTCACATGAGGTGGCCAAAGTACTGGAGTTTCAGCTCTAGCATCATTCCTTCCAAAGAACACCCAGGGCTGATCTCCTTTAGAATCATAAAATGATACAAATCTGAATAACTAATATAGTTAGGAATATTATTCATCATCATCTTTTCATGCATGGTCCTTGGCTCGCTTTAGAGAAACTAGTGGCTTCTTTCTGTACAGAATTGTTTGGTGATTGAAGCTAATGGGGAATATAGCTAAAATGCTCTTCTAAAGGAGACATCTCATATATATAGAAAAGTATATAGATATGTGTATAGAAATACATAAATATACACATATATACACAGTCCATTCTCCTTATTGGAAGTTGTTATAGTCTTTAAAGTTATCATAAACACTACCCTAGGGAAAACGAACCCATTACTCTTAGGAAACATACAGGGTTAGGTTCCTATGAACCTCTGGTCACATTTTTTTCAACTAGAAAGTATGTAATCTTATTTGATGTTTGAATACATCTTACTGATTTTATTCAGTTGATTCCTTCACCTTGAACTCACAGTCAACAGCACAATAACTCAATGTTGAACAAAGCTTGTCTAACTCCTGTGTTTTCTGCATAAGGCACATTGCAGCCTTCTGGAGCTTAGAACATTTGACACTACTTAAACACTCTACCTGGGTGCCATTAATACTGACATCACCAATATTAATAAAGCAGAAACATGAGAAAAATGTAGCATTAAATAGACCACAGGAAGAGCACACTTGCTTTCAGTATGCACTTAAACAAGAAAGCAGAGCATCGCCTTGTTTGACTTCAGCTGGTAACAGGCACGCCAGGCGGCCCCAATTCTTCACCACTCTGTGCATATCAAATGAGTGATAGATATATTTTAGCTGCTACATACATGTTTAAATACTGAATCCACAAATAATGAAGAGAGACACACTATTCATATCACTTACAGTTTACTTAAAATGTAGTAATATCCTCAGTAATAGCAATATACACTTCCCCAACAAAGAATATTTTATGTTTAAGGCATATTTTATTTGGCAAGAATTGGCTTAAAGCAGCTCATTTTTCCATTGGATTTGCAATGAATATGAAAGAGTGTTCTTACACAGTCAAGGATACTGCTCAAACTCGCTGGCTTTGGCTTCTGATCCCATTTGAAACTTTTCAGCACTTATGCAACTCTCCAAGGTACCCTGTAACTTAAAGAGGAAGGAGTTAAGAGACACTTTGGAGGCGCAGTGTAAAATTTGATATTTTGTGTTGAAGAATTTGACCTGTGTATTAAATTTCAATTTCTCTCAGCATTAAATTAGTCAGAAAACTATAAAGCAAAGGGAAATCATTTAATAGATAAGTTTTCGGAGGTGGTATGGGAAATGTTTGCTCTACATTTTGTTTTAACCAAAATCCTAAGGAAATAAGCTAGGATTATTTAATGCCTACTCTTCATTGCTATGCAAAGAAATACCCTCAAACATAGTGGCTGAGAAGACAAGCGGTTTAGTCTCCCTCACGAGTCTTTGGGCTGGTTCCTCTGTGCTTGCCTGGGTAATTCCGCTTGCAGCTACAGGTCAAGTGTCAACAGAATTGGTTCTGCCCCAGCAGCTCTCATCCTCTAGGCAATGCAGAGCTAGGATGGAGCCCACACAAAAGCAGTAATACTCAAGGCCTCATTAGGACTTCTCAGGTGGTGCTAGTGTTAAAGAACACTCAGGAGAAGTAAGAGACGCAGGTTCAATCTCTGGGTCGGGAATNAGCAGCAGCAGCAGCAGCAGTGACCTAAAAAAATGTTTCTCAAGCTGGTGGTTAGGACTCTTAAATCAATGGTGATACAGTGAAAGAGCTGGGAATGAAAACCTGCAGATTCTCAAAAGAAAAGAAATAGAACTCTGGGATATTCTTCCTCCAAATGTGCCAGCTCCCAGCCTGCTTGCTTTTCTTTCTTTTTCCTGGCAACTCCAGGAATCTAAGTGACATTAACTGATGACTGACGGGAGAATGATGAGCAAAGTAAAAGATAATGTGTAAGAAAGTGTAAAGCGTAATGGAGATAGCAATGGTTTTAGACTACTTTTTATATAAAGTTATTTACTTTAATTAAAAAGGGTAATGACTTTGCACACATTACTACGTATTGCTGCCTCTTTAAAAGTTTCCTAGTCACTGGAAGCTTGTGACTTATCTCTCTTGAAACTCTGAACAGTGAACCAGTATGACCCCTTCACCATCTGAGTTTTATTCATTATCCAACACATATTTATTCAAACCTTATACACCAGTTAAACAGAGAGGAACAGAAGAGACAAGTTCTCACAGAGAGTCTATGAGTATCTTAGCTTTTCTTCTTAAAGTCTTTGGTTGCTTCTGAATTAAAACAATTTCTGCCAAACCAAACCAAGATCATCGAAGTGCCCAGGCTGGCCAAGAATGACTTAGATTAGGAGTCTAGCTGCTCAGTGAGGTCAACAAAGTAGAGTCAGAAAGTATGTGATTGAGACCGGAGAAATCTGCTGGGGAACGTGAAGCAGGTATTTCCCATGGGGTGAGAGAGGGTACCACGGGTAGACAGCATTGTGCTCTTACGCTCAGTCACTTTAGTCATGTTCGAGTCTTTGCGATCCTATGGGCTATAGCCTGCCAGACTCCTCTGTCCATGGGATTCTCCAGGCAAGTATACTGCCGTGCCCACCTCCTGAGGATCTTCCCGACCCAGGAATCGAACCTGTATCTTTTACATCTCCTGCACTGGCAGGCGGGCTCTTTACCACTAGCTCTGCTATTATCCCACTTAAGATTTATTGTGATTTTTGGCTATGCAGATGAATGTTTTAAAAATCAAATTTAGAAAGTGTTCAGCTATTATTTCTTCAAGTATTTCTTTCTCTGTGTCTCTCTCTTTCCCTTCTTCTTCCTTCTGTTCTTCAGATTGGACAGTCTCTCTTTATCTGTCTTTAAGATTGCAGGCTCTTCCTTCTGCCTGTTCAGATTTATTTTTGAACCAATCTAGTGAATTTTTCATTTTGGTTATTGTACTCTTCAACTCCAGAACTTTTTTTCCTGAAAAAGTTTTTGTTTCTTTATTGATATTCTCTATTTGGTGACGTATGATTGCAATGTGTCAGTCACCCAGTCGAGTCCGACTCTGTGACCCCATGGGGTGTAGCCTTGCCATGGGATTTTCCAGGTAAGAACACTGGAGGGGTTGTCATTTCCTTCTCCAGGGCATCTTCCTGACCCAGGGATCAAAACCGGGTCTCTTGCATCGTAGGCAGACTCTTTACCATCTAAGCCAACAGGAGAGCCTTTCATTTAGTGACTAAACGTGGCTTCTTTTCATTCTTTAAACATGTCTATAATAGCAAATATGAAGTCTCTGTCTACAAAGTCCAATATCTGGGCTGTCTTAGAGAGTTTTATTGATTGCTTGTTTTCCAGTGTATAAGCTACATTTTCCTGTTTCTCTGCATTTCTGGTAACAAAAAACCTGAACATGCTAGATAATATATCATGGTAATTCTGGATTGAGATCCTCCCAAGGGGTGTTGTTGGTTTGTTAAGTGTCTTGCCTGGACTGATGCAGTCTGTTCAGCAGTTCAGCAACTGGCTGCTGAAGTTTCTGATCAGGTTTTTAAAGTTTTTAATTGTTTTTATGTTCAAGTCAATTCTTAGCAATCATTTCTGGTTCAGCATAGCTGCATGGTTATCCAATGATTGTCATAAGTTTACCTTAAACATCTTGAGTTAGCAAGGCTTCCATGCATTGCCAAGGGATCTGTATAGGTTGGTGCATACTTTCAAATTCAAATGGTTCATGATTCTCTCTGAGCTTTCACTTTCTGTTTGCATAGGTCCTCATGCTCATTTAGCAGCCCTGGGACCCACTTTGGTCTTTCCTGAATATGCATCCATCCTTCTACATTCACATAGTTTTCCAGATCTCCAGGAATATGTTGGATCTTTTCAAAGCTTCCATGGCTGTCTCTTTTCTCCAGATATCCCTTTAACATTTTTGACTGGTCTCTGTTTATTTCAACCAGCAGACTTAGGCAAATGCAATATTGGCTTTCCCAACTACTTGCCACTAATTGCTTTTTTAAAAAATTAATTAATTTATTTTAATTGAAGGCTAATTACTTTACAATATTGTTATTGCTTTTGTTTTTAACCATACCCTAGGGTATAAGATTTTTATGGGAAACTTCAGATATGATCAGCCCCCTCCAAGGCAGTGACGTTTTTGGTCTTCATGGTTACTGAACCATGGATCTGGGGGCTGGGTGGAGAGGGAATAAATGCTACAAACCCCACTCTTCTTACTGAAAGTCAGTTGCTTTTCCTGAATAAATGATTTTCAATTTGTTTTATGCCTTTGGTTAATTTCTAAAGTTTTGAAATTGCTGCTTTTGAGAATTTTGCCAGTTATGTCAAGCTTTTTAAGGGAAGATTTTCCAGGGTTCTTTTTCCACCATTTGTGAAGCGCCCAACTCTCTCAGTATCTCTGTTTGGCATCCGAAACTCTAATTAATTATACAGAAAAAAACCTAGCCACAAAACCAAGTATACTGATGGTGGAGATGATAGCAAAGTAACTGCAAACAAGTAAAAGTCTATCCAGAAAACTTAAAAACAACTTAATTTGATGAGACATATGCAAGCAAGAGGCTTCCCGGGTGGAACTAGTGGTCAAGAACCCACCCTCTCTTATGTAGGAGACATAAGAGATGCAAGTTTGATCCCTGGGTGGGGAGGATCTCCTGGAAGAGGGCACAGCAACCCACTCCAGTATTCTTGTCTGGAGAATAGCATGGACAGAGAGCCAGGAGGCTATAGCCCATGAGGTTGCAAAGAGTCCAACACACCTGAAGCAATTTACCATGCATGCAAGCAAGAAGTTTTGTAGATTTGTCATTAGGAAGTGTCCAATGACGAGCCTCCCCTTAGAATTCCTATACTATTCTTTGCATATTTCAGTCAGTACAGTCACCAAATTGTTTCTCCGCTGAGCTATGAGCTACTCATAATAAAAGGTTCTGTTTTAATACTATAAGGAGTCTGTTGATGTGTGATCAGAGCCTACAGTAAATACTCTACTAGCTTTTTAAGACTTATTTATATATTTATTTATTTATTTTTGGCTGTGCTGGGTCTCCATTGTTGTGCTGACTTTTCTCTAGCCGCAGTGGAAGGGGTTCCTCTCTAGTTGTGGTACACAAGTTTCTTTTTGTGATGGCTTGTCTTGTTGCAGAACACAGGCTCTAGGGTGTGTAGGCTTCAGTAGTTCCCAGGCTCTAGAACACAGGCTCAGTAGTTGCTCTGGGGCAGGTGGGATCTTCCCAGATCATGTATCAAACCCTGTTTCCTCTCTTGACAGGCAGTTTCTTTACCACTGACCCACCAGATATGTTTTAGAGATGGCCCAAGGCTGAGGGCAATGCTAATAGTGCCTAAACAGAGAAACAATCAAATTTCTACACACCTGAAGCAATTTACCATGCATGCAAGCAAGAAGTTTTGTAGATTTGTCATTAGGAAGTGTCCAATGACGAGCCTCCCCTTAGAATCCTATACTATTCTTTGCATATTTCAGTCAGTACAGTCACCAAATTGTTTCTCTGCTGAGCTATGAGCTACTCATAATAAAAGGTTCTGTTTTAATACTATAAGGAGTCTGTGATGTGTGATCAGAGCCTACAGTAAATACTCTACTAGCTTTTTAAGACTTATTTATATATTTATTTATTTATTTTTGGCTGTGCTGGGTCTCCATTGTTGTGCTGACTTTTCTCTAGCCGCAGTGGAAGGGGTTCCTCTCTAGTTGTGGTACACAAGTTTCTTTTTGTGATGGCTTGTCTTGTTGCAGAACACAGGCTCTAGGGTGTGTAGGCTTCAGTAGTTCCCAGGCTCTAGAACACAGGCTCAGTAGTTGCTCTGGGGCAGGTGGGATCTTCCCAGATCATGTATCAAACCCTGTTTCCTCTCTTGACAGGCAGTTTCTTTACCACTGACCCACCAGATATGTTTTAGAGATGGCCCAAGGCTGAGGGCAATGCTAATAGTGCCTAAACAGAGAAACAATCAAATTTCCTTTCCAAAAAAAAAAAAAAAATCAGTCTTTTGCATACAGATTTCAAAAATTAATTTGAGTTGTTCTTTTATACACATTGTGCAATTAATTATCTTTAACCCAATTTGGTATTGACTTCTGAGACATCTTTCTTTCAAGCAGCATATTCCCAGAAGAAAAGTGCTAAAATCATCTTGGCTAGTTCTGTTGTTTAATGGCACCTCCGTGACACGTGTTAACTTCTGACTTGTGTTTGCAATAGCTTGAATAAATTACAGTTATCAACCATTTGAGAGCAGCCAATATAAAAAGCTCAGAACACTTGTCAATTAGGATGTGATTAACTGCAAAGTATTTGCTATCACATTCTCTTTAGTATCAAATTGTCACTGTGTTCTTTGTTACCTCTTCTAGCTCCCGTATCCCCTATGAGGTCACCTCTAGCCTGCGTTACCATTGGGACAATCCCTCTGACTGTAGATGTCCCTCTGTTCTCATTTCAAAGGTGAGACTTGTTTCCCCTGAATTCTACATGGTAGAGCAGATTGCTGCAGGTAGTAAGAATGTATCAAAATCTGAGATAATGGAAAGGAAATAACCACATTGCACAGATCCAGAATGTCTGGAGGGTTCAGGCTCAGATAGGCTATCTGCCCGACACGCACAGCTAACATCTCTGTGGTCATGGGGGGTTTGCCTCCCACCTCTGAGATTGCTATAGGCATTTCCATGTCTCCTAGTCCAAGCCCTACTCATTTCTGGCTCTAAAAGAGAAAGGAATTTTTCCCTTAAGCCAGACTTCCTTCTGATTCCTCATTCTCTGACCCANTGCTGAGCTCCTAGAAAGTGTCATTCACTGAAGTGGATGGTGCCAAGTGTTGAGTTTAAGGGAAGGGACTATAAAATGAGTTTAAGCAGGAATTTTCCCCTGGGAGTTTTCTTAAGAGTTGTATTCAAATACAGGAAGTGTGGCAAGTGGCAGGAAGAAGGTTACTCTAGAATTCACACATAATTTATATTTTGTATTGAACATACCAATACAGGCAATGCTAATACACTGAAGCTATCTTCTCTTGAGTTTTACATTTGAATTTCTTTATCCCACCTTACCACTTCCATCAATGACTCAGCATCTTGCAATTACAGTGGTGTCTGCTCAGCAAGCTGACAGATTCTCATGAAACCCAAAGGGAAAAGAAAATTCTCTAGAAGAGGAAACTCACTCACATGCTTCCTTTCTCTCTATTTTTGCCACATCCCACAAGCAGAGGTATGTGGTGCAAATACAGATGGTGGTTTGTGATTCATTTCTAGATTCTAGAAACAGTCTAAGAGATGTAATCTGGGTGATTAAAAAGTTAGAATGTGCAGCAATTTTGGTTGGTTATGGGACCAGGGCAAGAGTATTGGAAATGAGGACTGACCTAGAAAGTCTGAATGGTGCCCATGATGAAAAGAATGGATTGGGAAGAGAAGTGAGTGGAGAGCAAACTCAGCAGACACTAGTCAGGAATATTGTTCCAGAATCCCTGGAATTCTCGGGCTTTCCTGGTGACTCAGTGGTAAAGAACCCGCCTGTCAGTGCAGGAGATATAAGAGATGTGGGTTTGATCCCTGGGTTGGGAAGATCCCCTGGAGCGGGGCATGGCAACCGACTCCAGTATTCTTGCCTGGAGAATCGCATGGATGGAGGAGCCTGGAGGGCTACAGTCCTCGGGGTCACAAAAGAGTCGGAAACAACATAACAACTATGACCTGGAACTACTCATTCCCAAATTCCTCATATTTCCTCACCCAGCCCTACGCTTTTTCACCCTGTTGAAGCCCAGGATGGAGAGTCTTCAGCTTGGAGGGGAGCTCCAGCCTCCAGTAGTCACCAGCCTTTTCAGGGAATATCCAAATTCTCTGTTTGCCCTGGAAGATTCCCTTCTCTGTCTCAGGTGTTGTTATGGAGAATCGCATGGATGGAGGAGCCTGGCGGGCTACAGTCCTCGGGGTCACAAAAGAGTCGGAAACAACGTAACAACTATGACCTGGAACTACTCATTCCCAAATTCCTCATATTTCCTCACCCAGCCCTATGCTTTTTCACCCTGTCGAAGCCCAGGATGGAGAGTCTTCAGCTTGGAGGGGAGCTCCAGCCTCCAGTAGTCACCAGCCTTTTCAGGGAATATCCAAATTCTCTGTTTGCCCTGGAAGATTCCCTTCTCTGTCTCAGGTGTTGTTGTTTTTTTTCCCCACATGTATCAGCCCCTCTTGTTGACACTGGAACCATCTTTTTGTCTCACCTCCCATCTCTGTGGCTTATGACTTGATAGAGGGAAAATAATTTCCTTTTGAACACCCCTGTCACTCCCTTCAACCCCCCTTGTAGAAAGCTATCATTTTCAGATAGGTCCTACCTTAAGGAAAGAGCAGGGTACCAGTTGTGAGAACCATTGGAGGCCATTCCTTGAGTCATCTTCAAAAACATGTTTCTGGGAGCACGCCAACCCGATTTTACAGGGATGGCAGGGCTGCAGATGGAACACGGAAAGAAATGATTGCCCTGGGCCAACTCCACAGACAAATGATGAGCTAATTTCTCCTCAGTGAGAGTGTTCTGTATTTGCTGGTCAGAATCTGCCAAAAAGTTCAAGTTCATATGCTTAGAGCTGTATCTCTCCTTATGTCTATCTGGCTCCATTTAATGTTTAAATAGCCCATTTCACTGAGCCTTAGGCTGAACAGTGTGGAGTCATTTATTCATAGCTGAGGTGGTAATCAAGCTAATGAAGAAAATCAGAGGAAAGACAGTCAGCTGAATTTAAGGGTAAAACATCACGTAGTGTGGTGTGTATGTGCCTATGTGAGTTCAACTATCCAATAATTAGTCACATATTGTTCTCCTTTGTGGCTTATTTGAAGCACACTTTATCTCTAGTTTGACTTTCCATTTAGAAAGTGTCTTGCCCATCTTTCCTTTGTGTGTCTCTTTTATGAACTCAAGGAAGGTAAATTTGTATTGTCACCTAGGCAAAACATAATTAGAAAGGAGAATGAATTATTTCAAAATCACTATAATGTTTTCTAGAACTGAAGATGAATATTTTTGTGTTGTTATCCAACATTTCAAAATGGTCTGTGTTTCTGTTCATTTCCGCACCAAAGATAACCAGGATTACAAACCGAAGTACAATCCAGCCTAATATTAAAATAAAAGAGACCAAAGTACATTTCTCAATTTGCATGCTGTTACAGTTTCTTTTTAAAGATAGCTTCACTGAGATATAATTAACATACCATACAATTCACACGTTTATAGCCTACAGTTCAACAGTTTTTAGTATATTCATAGAAGCAGGGCTGCAGATGGAACACGGAAAGAAATGATTCCCTGGGCCAACTCCACAGACAAATGATGAGCTAATTTCTCCTCAGTGAGAGTGTTCTGTATTTGCTGGTCAGAATCTGCCAAAAAGTTCAAGTTCATATGCTTAGAGCTGTATCTCTCCTTATGTCTATCTGGCTCCATTTAATGTTTAAATAGCCCATTTCACTGAGCCTTAGGCTGAACAGTGTGGAGTCATTTATTCATAGCTGAGGTGGTAATCAAGCTAATGAAGAAAATCAGAGGAAAGACAGTCAGCTGAATTTAAGGGTAAAACATCACGTAGTGTGGTGTGTATGTGCCTATGTGAGTTCAACTATCCAATAATTAGTCACATATTGTTCTCCTTTGTGGCTTATTTGAAGCACACTTTATCTCTAGTTTGACTTTCCATTTAGAAAGTGTCTTGCCCATCTTTCCTTTGTGTGTCTCTTTTATGAACTCAAGGAAGGTAAATTTGTATTGTCACCTACGCAAAACATAATTAGAAAGGAGAATGAATTATTTCAAAATCACTATAATGTTTTCTAGAACTGAAGATGAATATTTTTGTGTTGTTATCCAACATTTCAAAATGGTCTGTGTTTCTGTTCATTTCCGCACCAAAGATAACCAGGATTACAAACCAAAGTACAATCCAGCCTAATATTAAAATAAAAGAGACCAAAGTACATTTCTCAATTTGCATGCTGTTACAGTTTCTTTTTAAAGATAGCTTCACTGAGATATAATTAACATACCATACAATTCACACGTTTATAGCCTACAGTTCAACAGTTTTTAGTATATTCATAGATGTATGCAACCATCCCTGCAATCAATTTTGGAACATTTTTTTCATCTCAGAAGGAAACCTTGTACCTTTTAGCCATTACCTCCCTCACTCCCTGGCCTCCCTGCCCCAGCTTGAGGCAACCACTAATCTACTTTCTGTCTCTAAATTTCCTTATTCTGGACATGTCATGCGCATAGAATCGTGTTGTATCTAGTCTTTGTGACTACTTTCTTTCAGTTTGCACATTTCCAGGTTCATTTACATTGTATTAATACCATGCATCAGGACTCTATCACTGTTTCCGTACAAATAATATTCCATTTTATAGCTATGTCACATTTTGATCAATCACTTGTCCCTTGATGGGTTATGTGGGTTATTATTTCTACATTTTGGCTATTATGAAAAATGCTGCCTTGAGCATTCATGTATAAGTTCTTGTGTGGACATAGTTTGTTGTTACAACTTCTGTTGTCAACTGTAAAAGAAAGCCTTCATGCATCCAATGACTCATCCATGCATTTTCTGTGTCAGAGGCAGCAGCCATTGCTGGTGCCCTGCCCAGTCCATATGGGTATAATAAATAATTGAATAAATACATGGGGGGGAGGCGAATATACAAATCAATGCAGAAGAATTCAAAGTAATTTTGTAGATATTCCATCCTCAAGATACCCTGTTCCACAGAATCAGCTGTTCATAGGGACTCTGCCAAAGAGGATAGTGCAGAATGGGAAATAAAGGAGTAACATTACAGAAGAGAAATTTGATAAATACCGCCTCATCTGGTGATCAAGGTTAACATCCACAATGATAAATCATATGGATAATATGTACCCTTCTTATGAATTAATGAAATGACATGCAATCTTCCTCCTAAAAACATAACTCCTGTCTAATTATGAGAAAAATGTCAGACAAATTCCAGTTGAGGGATATCTACAAAATACTTGACCAGTACTCCTCAAAACTGTCAAGGTCATCATAAACAAGGATATTCTGAAAAGCAGTAATGGCCAAGAGGAATTTAAGGAGCTATGATAACTAAAAATAATGTAGTCCTGGATATGATACTGGAATAGGAAAAGGATATTAGGAAAAAGCTAAGGAAAACAATAAAGTACAACTCTAGGTAATAAAAATGTATCAACTTTGGTTCATTAATTGAGACAAATCCTATTAGTGTAAGATACTAATAATGAGGGAAACTAGATGCAGGGTATTTGGAAGTCTATATTTTTCTGTAAATTTAAAACTATGCTTAAAAAAATTTTTTAGGGCTTCCCTGGTGGCTCAGTGGTAAAGAATCCACTTGCCAATGGAGGGGACAAAGTTTCAATCCTTGATCCAGGAAGAGCCCACGTGCTGGGGAGCAACTGAGCATATGTGCCATAGCTACTGAGGCTACATGCTTCAACTACCAAAGCCCATGCACTCTAGAACCCACTCTCTGCAATAAGAGAAACCACCACAGTGAGAAGCCTGTGCACCGCAACTAGAGAGGAGTCCTTGCTCTCCCAACTAGAGAAAAGCCCACAAAGCAACAAAGGCCTAGCGCAGCCAAAAATAAATACATTAAGAAATAAAACTATTTTTTAAAAGAAACTAAAAAGGAAAAAATTAAAAATGCTCTTCTAAAATTTTTTTTAAAACACAGATGAAGACCATTTTTAAAAAATACAAATTTATTGATTTTCTAATTCTTATCCTCTTTTGCGTATATCCACTTCTCTTCAGTGGGAACACTGGTGAGTGCTGCCTGTGACAACTTCTCCAGGGTTAAGAAATCAACTCAATGAAGCCAAAGAAGAAGGAGAAAGGGACAGTGGACTGAAATTCAGGAAACCACACTCTGCTCTCTAATTTCCTGTGACCAGGGCAGCTGCTCTGTGTCTCTGGATCTCCATTTTCTTTCAAAACTGTGAATAAGTGGGGATAGAATGGGTGAATGAACTCGAAGGGCTTATCTAACCTGAAACCTCTGGGCTCCCATTTTATCAGGCTAGAAATTCTTGACTCTGTCTTGACTGCTCTCATATACACCCCCATCTGGGCCATCAGTGTGTCCCGGGGTCTGTACCTGAATCTCATCAGTCCTCACTTCTGGTTCGGCTGCTGCCTTGGTCCAAGCAGTCACCGTCCCTCCTGGGATTATTGTAACAGTCTTCACACTCTTTTCCTGCTTTTCTTTTCGCATCCTCACAATTCCCAATATAGGAACTGAAACGATCTTTTAAAACAGAAGTCAAATCATGTCATTTCTCTGTACAAAGCACTAATGACTTCCCATCTCACTGCTGGAAAAGACAATCTCCCTTCACTGGCTTCTAAAGTTCTAAATGATCTGGATTTCCATTTCTCTCTGACCTCAAGTCTTGCTCTCTTCCTTTCAGTCACTCAAACCCCACTGGCCTCCTTGGACAGAGGAAGAACATTTCTGCCTCAGGGCCTTTGAGTCGCCGTTCCCCTGCATGAAATGCTCTTTCTCTGGAGAGCTGCATTTTGCTCCCTTACCCCTTTTAGTCCCCAAACTAGAGAGTTTGTCCTCAAATCCTTTGTTATAAAACAGCGACTTCCTCCCTGACCCTGGGAAAGACTGAAGGCAGGAGAAGAGGACAACAGAGGATGAGATGGTTGGTTGGCATGGACGTGAGTTTGAGCAAACTCCAGGACATGGTGAAGGACAGGGAAGCCTGGCATGCTGCAGTCAGTGGGGTCACACAGTCAGACACAAATGAGAGACTCAACAACAACAAACCTCCTCCCTTTTTCACCTCCAGCCCAGCCTCTTCCTCCCCTCTCTGCTTTGTTTTTCTCTATAGCACTTATCACCATCTGATGTCTCATATGTTTAATAAGCTATCTGCTGACTTTCAGTCTCTTGGGCACAAGAAAATAAGCATCTTGAAGCATTAGGACTTTGTGATTGTTGCTGCTATGTTCCCAGTGCTTAAAGCAGTCCCTGGTCCGTAGGATTTACTTAATAAACACAAGTTGAACAAATGCCTAAGTGAATGAATCATGAATGAATAAATGAACAATTGCTTCTGTGGATACAGGAACTTGTCTCCAATGGCTTGGTTCATTCCTCATCTTCTTCTTCTCCTTCCTCAAATATATGAGTTAAATCTCTCTTCCCTGAGGTTTTAGGCTTTTGTACATTTAAGCTGGGAAGACTCCACTGAACCGACTTTCTGCTGGGTCACATCCCCCTTTATGGCAGTAGGTGGGTTGGCCTCGTGCTTGCATGGGCATAAGGAAAAGAGAGAATTTACAGTGCTTAAAAAAAGAAATCAGTAAAAATTTCAGAAATGTTAACTGCTACTCCCTTCTCACACTACTTTTAGCTTTTTGGTTTCCAGGTGTGTCTCCCTCACAGACTATGAGCAACTTTCACAGAAGGGTTATGTGTTACCCACCTTTGTATTCTGAGTTTGTAGCATGGTGCTCTGCCCATAGCAGTTTTTCCATCAATATTCACAAATGTCACTGAATCAATAAAATAGAAGCACTAAGGACTTTTCTGGCAGGATGCTGAAAGTTCCATTTTTATTCGGTTTCTGGTGGAGACGAAGGAAGTTTTTCTGTGAAAACATTCCAGCTGGATGTAAATACTACTGCAAAGACTGACTTACCAGCAATCCCTTTATGGCTCAGAAACATGAAGACAGCTCCACAAGGGATTACGTTCCAACTCTATTACCAATATGGCCCTTTGGGCAATATACTTAAGTTTGCTCATTTCCGAATAGCCTTGTTCATCAGTATTATATTATCCTTCAGTCATATAGGAGGAAGTAGCCAGCAGGCAATACTGGCTCCAGAGCCCACACTGATAAGTTCATTTCAGTCGCTCAGTCCTGTCTGACTGTTTGCGACTCCTTGGCATGCCAGGCCTCCCTGTCCATCTCCAACTCTCGGAGTTTACTCAAACTCATGCCCATTGAGTCGGTGATGTCATCCAACCATCTCATCCTCTGTCATCCCCTTCTCCTTCTGCCTTCAATCTTTCCCAGCATCAGGGTCTTTTTGAATGAGTCAGCTCTTTGTATCAGGTGGCCAAAGGATTGGACTTTCAGCTTTAACCTTCTTTCTTTAAAATTAACTAATTGGTTAATTGGGCTACACTGGGTCTTAGTTGCAGCACATGGGATCTTTAATCTTTATCATGGCATGCAAACTCTTAGTTGAGGCATGTGGACTCCAGTTCCCTGACCAGGGATCAAACCCAGGCTTCCTGCATTGGGATCATGGAGTCTTAGCCACTGGACCACCTTGGAAGTCCCTGCAGCAGTCCTTTTTTTTTTTTTAATTGGAGCTAAATTGCTTTACAATGTTGGTATAAGCCATAATTATACATATATCTCCTCCCTCTTGAGCCTCCTTCCCCTCCTCCCATTCCATCCCGCTAGGTCATCACAGAGCATGAGGCTGGCCTCCCTATGTTATACAGCAACTTCTCACCGGATATCTATTTTATACATGGTAGTGTATATATGTTGGTATTACCTTCTGCATTCACCCCACTCTTTGTCTCCCCAACTGTGTCTACAAGTCTGTTCCCTACATCTGCATCTCCATTCCTTCCCTACAAATAGGTTCATCAACACCTTTTGTCTAGATTCCATACATATGCATTAATATATGACATCTGTTTTCTCTTTCTGACTTTCTTCACTCTGTGTAACAGGCTCTAGATTCATCCACCTCACTAGAACAGACATAAATTCATTTTTTAATGGCTGATACTATTCCATTTTATATATGTACCACATCTGCTTCATGCATTCATTTGTTGATGGATGTCTAGGTTGCTTCCATGTCCCGGCTATTATAAAATAGTGTGGTAGTGATATTCAAGCTGGCTTTAGAAAAGGCAGAGGAACCAGAGATCAAATTGCCAACATCTGCTGGATCATGGAAAAAGCAAGAGAGATCCAGAAAAACATCTACTTTTGCTTTATTGACTATGCTAAAGCCTTTGACTGTGTGGATCACAATAAACTGTGGAAAATTCTGAGAGAGATGGAAATACCAGACCACCTGACCTGCCTCTTGAGAAACCTGTATGCAGGTCAGGAAGCAACAGTTAGAACTGGACATGGAACAACAGACTGGTTCCAAATAGGAAAAGGAGTACGTCAAGGCTATATATTGTCACCCTGCTTATTTAACTTCTATGCAGAGTACATCATGAGAAACGCTAGACTGAAAGAAGCACAAGCTGGAATCAAGATTGCTGGAAGAAATATCAATAACCTCAGATATGCAGATGACACCACCCTTATGGCAGAAAGTGAAGAGGAACTAAAAAGCCTCTTGATGAAAGTGAAAAAGGATAGTGAAAAAGTTGGCTTAAAGTCAACATTCAGAAAACGAAGATCATGGCATCTGGTCCCATCATTTCATGGGAGATAGATGGGGAAACAGTAGAAACAGTGTCAGACTTTATTTTTTGGGCTCCCAAATCACCGCAGATGGTGATTGCAGTCATGAAATTAAAGACGTTTACTCCTTGGAAGGAAAGTTATGACCAACCTAGACAGCATATTGAAAAGCAGAGATATTACTTTGCCAATAAAGGTCCATCTAGTCAAGGCTATGGTTTTTTCAGTAGTCATGTACGGATGTGAGAGTTGGACTCTGAAGAAAGCTGAGTGCCGCAGAATTGATGCTTTTGAACTGTGGTGTTGGAGAAGACTCTTGGGAGTCCCTTGGACTGCAAGGAGATCCAACCAGTCCATTCTAAAGGAGACCAGTCCTGGGTGTTCACTGGAAGGACTGATGTTGAAGCTGACACTTCAATACTTTGGCCACCTCATGCGAAGTGTTAACTCATTGGAAATGACCCTGATGCTAGGAGGGATTGGGGTCAGGAGGAGAAGGGGCGACAGAGGATGAGATGGCTGGATGGCATCACCGACTCGATGGACGTGGGTCTGAGTGAACTCCGGGAGTTGGTGATGGACAGGGAGACCTGGCGTGCTGTGATTCATGGGGTCGCAAATAGGTGGACACGCCTGGAGCGACTAAGTGAACTGAACTGTGTCTTTTATAATTCTGGTTTTCTCAGGGTATATGCCCAGTAGTGGGGTTGTTGGGTCATATGGTATATTTATTTCTAGTTTTTTAAGGAATCTCCATACTGTTCTCAATAATAGCTGTATCAGTTTACATTTCTACCAATATTGTAGGAGGGTTCCTTTTTCCCTACATCCTCTTCGGCATCTATTATTTATAGATTTTTTGATAATGACCATTCTGATAGGTGTGAGATAACACCTCACTGTAGCTTTGACTCACATTTCTCTAACAAATAGTGATGCTGAGCATCTTTTCATGTGTTTATTGGCCATCTGTATGTTATCTTTGGAGTTCTTAATACAAGGCCTATTTCCTCTGAAAATCAGCACTTCATAAATATACTGAGTTTGTGTTCGGGGTAAAAGAAAATATTCTTTTTATGGCACAGAGAGAAAGAAGTAAAGGTGCTGGGAAAAGAAAACCACAAAAGGTCAAGTTCCCAGAGCTAGAACCTCTCTCAGAGCAGTGCTTCAGGTTCTAGTTTCATACCGTTTGCCTTCATTGTCTGCCGGTGATTACATCACAGAAGCTTGGAGTAGAATGAGCTACGGAGATTTCTCCACGTTGCACCCTGTCTCCTCCAAACCTGACAGCTTGTTAAAAATGCCTGTTTCCTTCGCTTGCCCCTTATAGCTTATGGCAGGAATCAGGCATGTAGTTAAAAAGACAGTTTGCCTTGCAAGCAAACTGACTTGGGATCAAATTCTATTTCTAAGCCTCTGAACTCTGTGATATTGGGCAAGTTGACTTTTTCTGTCTTGATAGGAAAATAAGAATAGTAATAGCTACTTTTCTTTTTTCTCTTTTTGGTTTTTGTGAAGAATAAATGACAAAAATGGCTATTTCCTTATACAATGTTTGGCACTCAAGTGTTCAACTATAGTTATTGCTATCATTGTTTTCTCTATCAAGGGCTGATTTTCCTTTGGTTTTATTATTATTGTTATTCATCTTTTGACCCATGTTTCAGTAGACCTATTTTTAAATATTTTCATTTTTATTTATATATTTGGCTGCACCTGCTCGGGTCTCAGTAGTTGCAAGAGGGGTCTTTAGTTGCAGCACGTGAACTCTTGGTTGTGGATCAAACCTGGGCCCCCTGCTTCGGGACCACAGGGCCTTAGCCACTGGACCGCCCGGGCAGTCCTTGATTTTTCTCTGGACATTCTGCTACATTGACACCCTCCTGAAAGTGAAGGGTGCCTTGAACAAAGCAAAATTCCTTTGATACCATCCCATACTTGGAGAAATGACAGAGAGAGGGGTAGATGAGGGCTTGTGCACAGAGCATTGTGCTAAATACTGAGCATGCGGTGTCCCGCAGAGCATTACACAAGTCTTTGAGGTGACATAATGTAGCATTTATCATGAAGAAGCTGAGGTTCAGAGAGGGTAAACAACTTGCACAAGACCACACACAGTTAAGGTGTGGTCAGGCGGCTGGGGCTGAGAGTCGCCTTCTGTGACTGGGAGCTAGGGTGAGGTTCTGTCTGAAGCAGCACTTCGGGGGTGGGGGTGAGGCAGGGAGGTAGAAAGCCAGGAAGGCAAACCTGGTCAGAGTTTTTCAGAAAGAGTTGCACTTTATTGATTTTTTTAAACTTTTTTTTTTAATTGGCCACTCTGTAAGGCATGTGGGATCTTGTTTCCTCCACCAGGGACTGAACCCAAGCCCCCAGCATTGAAAGTGCAAAGTCTTAACCACTGGAGGCCCAGGAAAGTCCCACGAGAGTTGCATTTTAAATCGTGGTAAAAACTCAAGTCCCAGAGCCAAGCAATATCGGTTTCTTTGGAATCTAAACAACAGCATTTCAGGGAGAAGTAGGATAGTGGTGTTGGAGGCAAGGGACATTAGGGTTTCCTGAGCTAATTTTGTGGATGTAAGTGTGTACCTGTATGAGCTGGTGGGTGCCTGAGTGAGTCTGAATTAAAGAGGCTGCATCAAGACAGACATGAAACAGGGCCTACCGGAAGCTAAAGCTCCATGCATTCACAATGTGCTGAGTGAAGTTAGATCTAGATTGGTCAAAGCCTGAAACAGCATTCTTCTGTTGGGTGGTGGAAAGTCAAGTCCCCTGTGCTGTGTGTGCTCAGTTGCTTCAGTCAGGTCCAACTCATTGAGACTCCATGGACTGTAGCCCACCAGGCTCCTCTGCACATGGAATTTTCCAGGTAAGAATACTGGGGTGGGTTGCCATGGCCTCCTCCAAGGGATCTTCATGATCCAGAGACTGAACCCTCCTCTCCTGCAGTGACAGGCAGTTCTTTACCACTAGTGCTACCTAAGAAGTCTGTAGAGCTCTCAAAACTCTTTAGTGACAAAGTTGTCCCTGCTTCCCTATTCCATCAGAGATGGACTTGTGTTGAGTTACAGAAAGACTTCTCAGCTTCCTGGCTCTCTCTCCTCAGCATCTTGAAGGCAGACAACTCTTACAAAGCAGATCTGGTGATTCAGTCTAGGGGAAACCCAGGATCAGTTTCATAAACTCTTTCTCATCTCTTTTACTTCGTAGCTGTCTGTGCGTATAGGTATGTCCTCCTGCCAGTCCTGGGAGACATAAAAGCCCGGTGGTGGATACGGAACCATCCTAAGCAGCTCAGTCCAACAACCTATGATGTTAATAGCAAATCCAGACCCCGAGTTCCAGTAGGGGGATGATTTTACTACTCAACCTGCATTTCTCAATGAGCTCTAGGTTGATGGAAAGTGCTTTGATAAGAGACATCTTTACATGTCATTTCTCGATTTTGTTTTCTCGAAGACAGAAATTATGCTTATTTCTTAGATGACACTCCAAAAATTTACCATGATATTAACATTTGCCTTCAGTAAGTACATATAGAGACAGATAGACAGATATGGATGCCTGCGCGTGCATGCGTGCACGCACACACACACACGGACACACACATGGGTATTCCATCTAAGTTCCACATGAGAACTTAAACTTGCTTTCACATTGCTTGGAACTGCTGGCATCAGGAAGAACTGCCCTGCCTTTCCTTACAAAGATATAATTATAAGAATTACTGATGATTTGCAACTGAGAAAGAACTGACAGTGACAAGTCTAATTAGATGCTGAAAGAGAGTGACGTGCCACATTTAGCTGATTCTGACTCTTTCTGACTAGAATCTTTCTGAACACAAACTAGTATATTTACTTAAATATCAAGGCAAATTAAACTAGGTGAAAGAAGCATGAGTTCTGGCATTCCCATGGTAGGGAATTCATATGTGTTTGTGTTTTAAATATATACTGGGTTGGCCAAAAAAGTCCATCTGTGTTTTTCCATACAATGTTATGGAAAAGCCCCCCAAAAAATTTTTGCCAACCCTCTACATTTCTTGCGAGAGTGGTCACTCACCAGCCTCGTGGACAGGAGGCCTGCCAGGCTCCACTGTCCATGGGATTCTCCAGGCAAGAGTACTAGAGAGGGTCGCCATGCTCTCCTCCAGGGGATATTCCTGACCCAGGGATCAAACCTCAGCCTCCTGTGTCTCCTGCATTGGCAGGTGGATTCTTTACCACTGAGCCACCAGGAAAACCCATCCATTTCATACAGAGAGATTTATGTTTTCCTGTATTATTGCTTTTGCTACTGTCTTTAGAGAAAGAAATAGGAAAGATGAAGCAGATGTGATTTTTTGTATTTCTTCCACTGAGTACAGTGAAAAAGCTTGGACAGTACATAGAGAAAGACTTAAGATGATTCTGAAAAGAAGAGAGAAAGCTGACTAATGATTTTGAAGAGCAGCATTGTGATAAGTTTTCTTTTTATTTCATGTTTCTGAGACACGGATCTCAAGAAGTTGGCATCCCCAAACACGAGTGGGTGCTGACAAGAAAGACTCTACGAACAGCCTGCTCTCTTAATCAGAGGACCAGGAAAAGAGAAGAAAACTATTAAATAATAATTGGTCTGCTCCTGCCAACAACATGGAAAATACCGTGGTCCCACCCCACCCCTCCAGCAAAGGCTGGGGAGGGAACATTTGCACCTTGGTGAGGCTGTAACGAAGCACTCCAAAGCTCGCACTCTTTGCTATGGGGGTGACGTCCTAGAACGGCCACAGCCAACCAGGACTTCCATTCCTCCTTTGTGGACTGCAGTGTCCCTCCCCCTCTCCTGGGTTGGGTCAGAGGAGGCCTAATGGAGTGGACTTTCACCACCACCCACCAATAATGAGCGCCCTCACCCTCTATCAAAAGAGGCCACGTGGAGAGCAGCTGTAAGGGGGAGGCTCCAATGCCTTCTAGCCAGGGAGTATCAGCAGAGCTTAGTTAGGAGCCAGAACCCCCAGCCTTGCTCAGTAGCAACTAGGAACATCCAGAGACCAACAGGATGGGAGTACAGTGAGAGTGGAGACCCCAACTTCTACATTCTCTCTGGAGCAATGTTAGAGAAAGTCAGCTAAAACAGAAGGTTTAATTAAGATCCATCTCTTACAAGGCAGTACCCAAAATGTCTAGTTCTCAGTCAAAAATTACTTGTCACATCCAGAGCTAAAAAGATCTCAAATGGAATGAAAAAAGAAAACCAATAGATGCCAACAGCAAACTGACAGAGATGTTACAATTATCTGACAAGGATTTTAAAGCAGCCACTGTAAAAATGCTTCAGTGAGCAACTGAGAACACATTTCAACCCCTCTCCTGCCCTCCCAAAAGAAGTCAGCCAAAGGCGCAGGGAAAAAAGTCTTGATTTCACCAGACACTTTGCAAAATTGTTGTCAGTTTCTGCAGCAATGAAAATAAACTCAAGGCTTTATTTTAACCAACTTGGAGAACTCATTGTCAGTAACAGACAATTTAGGAGTAAAGATGAGTGGTCTGCATCTGGTCTTGGCTCCTGGGAGGCCTCAGTGGCCAGGAGGAAGGCAGATGGGGCTTGGATCAGGCCTAGCATGTGTCCTGGGAGACAGGATCAGCATGAGCAGTGAGTGTGTGTTAGTATCGACGTTAGGAAGGCAAGCCCAGGACAGTCGGAGAGTCCTGTGATCCGAGGGAGACTAGACTAGACACAACTTCCAGTTAAGCAGCCTGGGGTTATCATTCAAGGTGATTCACCCAATAGGTGGGGATTCTAGACAGTGAGGTGCTGGGAGTGCTTCCTAAGCTCTAGCACAGAGGACTTGGTAGACATAGCAAAATGGGTTTATGAATATGTATCTTAGCTCAGGTCAGACCCTGCATAAACAGTGGTGGTGGTGTGATTTAGTCACTCAGGTGTGTCCGACTCATTGCGACCCCATGGACTGTAGTGTTCATGGGAATGTCCATGCAAGAGTACTGGAATGGGTTGCCATTTGCTTCTCAAGGAGGCAGGGAGAAGCAGAAGCTGGCTTGCCTGGGCTCTCCACATTATCAGGACACCTAACATCAGCAGGCTGCACTAACAGAGGCCTGGGAAGTGGGGCAGATAGTCTAAGCTAAGTCACAGAACTACATAACTCTCAGACTGAACATCATAGCTCATTCGGTAAAGGATCTGCCTGCAATGCAGGAGACCCAGGTTCGATTTCCGGGTCAGGAATATCCCCTGGAGAAGGACATAGCAACCCACTCCAGTATTCTCGCCTAGAGAATCCCATGAACAGAGGAGCCTGGCGGGCTACAGTCCATGGGGTCTCAAGAGTCAGACACGACTTAGCGACTAAACCACCACCACCACTACATAACTCTCACATGATTAGCAGTCAGGGTAGGCTGGTTATTGAGCCTGTAAAAAGGCACTAGTAATCTTCCATATACATAGAGCCAGTGTTTTCACTCTCATCCAGAGATGGCACTGAGTATAAGCCTGTTACCCTCTCAATTATCCAACCCCATGGCCTGCAAATCCTGGCCACTGTGCTTCTCACCTGAGCTTCCCAGGTGATGTTAGTGGTAAAGAACCGCCTGCCAGTGCAGGAGACATAAGAGATTGGGTTCCATCCCTGGGTCAGGAAGATTCCAGGAGGAAGGCAAGGCAACCCACCCCAGTATTCTTGCCTGGAGAATCCCATGGACAGAGGAGGCTGGTGGGCCACAGCCCTTAAGTTTCGAAGAGTCGGATATGACTGAAGCAACTTAGCACGCGTTCCTACTTGGGTTCATATATTTCCTTATGCCTGAACTCCATCTCACCTTAATGAGTAGCCTTCTGTTTTTACATCCCAGGAAGTGGCAGCAGGGGTGGTAGGTGATGGTAGAGGAATGACAGAAGGCTAGAAATTGAGGGGCAAGTCAGCTCACCTCTTGCCATCCATGGGTCTTCCATTATTTCACTACATTTTGTGGGACCCCCTTTTGACCTCAGTTCAGTTCAGTTGCTCAGTCGTGTCCGACCTTTTGACCTAGTTATTGCATATAACTCTTTGACCTAGTTACTGATGAGCCACTTGCATTCATCAGTCTATTGCTATTGATATAATTGTTTGCTTTTGCCAGATTATTTGCATTACTCATAGTTCCCTCTATGAGGGAACTGTCTTACCCTTCTATAGAAAGAAAGAGCCAAGTATCTATACTTTATAGACAGAGATATACTGGGCAGAAGAAAGAGAATTTGGAAAGATACAAAGTTACAGCCTTACTTTATGCCAAAGTTACTCCGGATGAATTAAAGATTTATGTGTTAATTAAAAAGGAATAGTAGAAAATGCAGGTGATTATAAAGTAAGGAAGACATTTCTAAAAATATCAAAAAATATAGAAATCATGAAAGAAAATATTAAAATGGTTCAGATTTTACTAAAAGTAAAAATTCTGCGTTGTCTTGGTTCTTTCTGGGTAGTGATATTTAAGTGACTATTTTATCTTATTTTATTTCTTTTTTTTTAAGTTTTTAGCAAATATATGGAGAAGGCAGTGGCACCCCACTCCAGTACTCTTGCCTGGAAAATCCCATGGACAGAGGCGCCTGGTGGGCTGCAGTCCATGGGGTCGCTAAGAGTCGGACACGACTGAGCAACTTCACTTTCACTTTTCACTTTTATGCATTGGAGAAGGAAATGGCAACCCACTCCAGCGTTCTTCCTTGGAGAATCCCAGGGACGGTGGAGCCAGGTGGGCTGCCATCTCTGGGGTCGCACAGAGTCAGACACGACTGAAGTGACTTAGCAGCAGCAGCAGCAGCAAACATATGAAAATGAAAATTATTTTAGATGGCCAATACAATAAATAACATTGAAAGTCAAATATCAAATTGAAGAAAAGAGTTGCAGCATATAGAATGTAATATATAAAGAGTTCTTAAACATCAATGTGAAAAATATTCAGTTCCCAATAGAAAATCATATACAAAAGTTGCTAATAATGTATCACAAAAGTGGCATTAAAATGAGTGATAAATTTTAAATATGCTTACTGTAATACTTATTGAAGTATTATAGTATACATGCAAAATGAAACAATATTAAGACACATTTCAGTGGGTGCCTATCAAAATGCCAGAGATTAAAATAACTTAATCATAGCTGGTGGCTTTGTAAATTGGTGCAGCTTTTTTGGAAAGACATTTGGTGATGTGTCAAAAGATTTTTTTTTTTATCTTTGGAACAGCAATTTTTACAAGCTAGCAATTGATCTTTAAGAAAGAGAAGTCGCTCAGTCATGTCTGACTCTTTGCGACCCCATGGACTGTAGCCCACCAGGCTCCTCTGTCCATGGGATTCTCCAGGCAAGAATACTGGAGTGGGTTGCCATTTCCTTCTCCAGGGAAATCTTCCCAACCCAGGGATTGAACCCAGGTCTCCCACATTGCAGGCAGATGCTTTAACCTCTAAGCCACCAGGGAATACTGATCTTTAAGAAAGGATCATAAATGTGTCAAAAGTGCAGATTTTATCCAAATAATTTTTTAATAAGAATAAATTTAAATGTTTCCCCAAATAAGAGAGTTAAGTAGCTTATGGTGTATTCATAAGGTTAAAAGGAAGTAATATATATATATATATTATTATATATATATTATATTATTATATATATATATTACTTTTATAAATGAATTTTCAGAACAATAGCTGATATGAAGAGTATACAATATATTTTGTTTGGTGAAAAAGCAGTACGTGAAATAGTACATATAGTGTCGACTTTCTTTTTTTGGTCAAAAGACAATTCATGTACAGAAGCAAGATACACACATCAAGTGTGAATAGTGGTTACCTCTAAGTGGTAGAATTGTTTGGCTTGTCTATGCTATATACATTTTCTTTAATTAGCATACATTCTGTGGGAAAATATTTAAACTGGGTTGTTTTTTTTTTTACAAAGTTGGCCGCCGGCATGGGCAGATAAAACAAGCCGCACTCTTTGTATGGTCTGTCACCCCTCCACAAAGGGCTGATATTATTTTGCTGACAACCCTGAAGACCACTCAATCTCACGTTGCAAATCCTGCCATGATGGGAACAAACCCAGTTGAAGGAGAGAATTTCAAAACGTACTCGGGTGAACAGTTTCTCCTCTTTCAGACTCAGGTGCACGAATGCACAGTAATATTTTTGTCCACAGATTCGGAGAGAAAAAAATCTGACCCGGGAAAGACACGCCCTTGGTTTGTCCATTGTGAATTTCTTTGAGAAGTACAGGGAGGGGAGGGGTTGGGGGGTTCCGTGTGGTTGGTTTTTACTGAATAGCACTAAGCTTCGAGAAAACCCATAACTAATTGGCTCTGTCGGAGGGGGAAATGCTATTAAGACTTTCTTCTTTCTTTCTTTCTTTTTTTTAAAAAGTGCAGTAGGCACAGAGCCGTGACACGGCATGTTGTGCAGTAATATTGGTGTTCTAGCCGATGCTCTCCTGGACGGAGGACCAAGGAGAAAATCAACTGAGATTAGCATCCAGTGACCAGCATCACATTTGCATCTGAAAGTGCCCGCCAGGAACAGCTGAGGCAGCATTTGTGCAGGGGGAGAGGGGACTTGCATAAATCCACCGGGGCTGTGTGTCCTGTCCGAAGCCTCTGAGTCAAGACTTGTGCAGCTCTAGCCTCCAGAAAAGAGCCTTCTGGAGTCAGTATTAACATTTTATCTCAAAAGAAATAGCCCCTATCTCAGGTTAAATACTCCATTTGGTGAGGATTCCAAGAGCGACATTTTTAGTTCCTTACCAGCTTGCTTTTTCTCATCCTTCCTGCCTAAAGCTCCACCTCTTTCACCATAGGGAGGATGTGGTCTGATATTCCTTTGTTACGTCATATGAAAATGTGTGGGGGAACAGTCCTTGAAGTTGAACAGATAAAAATCTCTTTAGCCCTGGAAATCTGATTAATATTTTCCCTCCCTGAGGGCGTGAGTGCTGGACCTTACTTGGTCAATTGTTCTGGTCCACAACTCTGTCCTCTGGGGGTGGGGCGCTGGGGCGGGAGTTGGGGGAACAGCAGGGACAAAGGAATGGAATTCCACTTCCTCCTCAGGGAAAGAGAAAAACTTGACATTGTGAGTTTTCCCAGGCTTCTTTTGGGACCTCAAATAAGACTGAATTGCATCATTTCAGAAAAATGCAAGAGGCACCTACACCCCATCCATAAGCTCTGATAATATAGAGTCCAGGGATTAGAGAAAGGGAGAAACACATGCATGATTTCCTGACCTGAACACAATTAAAGACCTTGATTGCAAAACCTAAGTGCCTCCAGACTGAAGAACTACAGAGGCAGGCACTGGAATTCACCGTGAAGGGATCCCAATGCCACATGGAGCTCTTTCACAACCCAACCCGGAGACACATATGAGAGTCTTTTTCCACTGCACAGTAAACTCAAGGTTTTCCATATTGGAAACCCTGCCCGTGCCTCCAATAGAGATCAGTATTTGAAGACAAACAGAGCTTTTAAGATGTGGCTATTTATTTCATAGATTTCCTTCTCGGAGGGTAGAAGGAAATGGCAACCCACTCCAGTATTCTCGCCTGGAGAATCGCCGGGACAGAGGAGCCTGGTGGGCTGCCGTCTGTGGGGTCGCACAGAGTTGGACACGACTGGAGCGACTTAGCAGCAGCAGCTTCTCTGCGGTCTCAGGCTAATTTCTTGACATTCAGTTGTTTGCATTTGTTTGTGCTTTAAAATGTGTTGATTATTTACTGTTGAACAGCAAGGATGGGCTCAGAGTGAAGCTGCTGAGCTTGGGACCCTACCCAACTACTGGGAGGGCCTCAGCGACCATCCCAGTGATGGCCCAGGCCCAACTGACATGAAGGAGAGGGAACGGGTTTCTACTAAAGAGCAGTTTATTAGGCACCTATTGTGCTATACTGTGTTAGAGAATGCAAAGATAAATATGACACCAGCCCTGCCCTTAAGAATGTCATAGTCTGATGGGAAAATACACATAAAAATGAATTAATATAATAAGTGCTAAACTGGCACTATGAATAAACACTATTTTTATACAGTGATCTTGGGCATAGAGGAGGACCTTTAAAGATCCTTCAGCAAAAATCATGATCCGAAAGAATTTACCTAGACTTATTAAAGAGAATCCTTTCTTTGACTTCCAATTCAGTGGTATCCAAGGTAGATGTGGGTACCCTAGGGGTGCAGAAAATAACTGTGCAAATGCAGAAATAAAATATTATAACTTATGTTTATGCTTGTTAATGTATTCTTTAGATTTTTTTGTATGTCTTTTATAACATTATGGAATGGTTCAGTAGTAAATGTTTATCATTTATAAAAATAGTATACTATATTGGGAGGTGCATACTCAAAATATGTTAGCATGGTAGTGTGAGCAAAAGTTTGAAAACTACTGGAATCATCTGCAAGGCTCGCACTGTCTTTCTTGGGCCTTTGGACAGTTTGCCTGTGTCTTGGGAGCTCAAGTTCACCTGACTGTCTTCCATCACCTCTGCTCAGAAAAAAGGAGGACCCTCCTATTACCTGTATCCTTCCTTCTTTGAAGGCTGTCTGTAATTATATGATCCCACTTTCCCCTTTATGTCATAATGGGATGAGGAGACAGACATGCATTAGTTATTAGCTGAAATAACTTATTCAGCTAACACTACTCAGGTGTTCTCTGGGAGAAACAAAGAAACAAAGCAAAACAACCTTGATGTTGGTTGAGGTATTCTACTAACAAGAAACTGGCCAAAGTCTTAAACAGAAAAGTAAAAATCACAAAGCCTGTTGCTACAAGAACTATAAAAGCCATGAGATAAATGAGACAGGGTAGATGAATCAGCGTAACTAATGGCTGCTTGTGGGATTTTGTAGTCATACAGGTTGGAGTTAAAAGTCCAACTTTGCCACTGAGTATCTGTGAGATCTGAGCACTTACTGAACACTTTCAAGTGTATCAGTTGCTGTTCTTGGGTTGCAAGGAATAGAAACCACCTCCACAAGCATTCCCAAAAGGAATTTGTCGGAAGGAAACATGGAGTCAAAGGAAGAGCTGAAACCCAGCCTTTGCAAAAGAGATCTAGGGCAGTTTCGGGGATCTTGGCAGTGACATGAAATCTCTTGTATCTTCAGGGTTCTCAGCTCTGACAACTCCACTCTTAACTGCTTTTGAGTCCTCAAATGTGTCTCTACTCAGAATTCAGATTCTCAGGACGAGATTCTAAATGGCTTTCTTGGTCATTTGCTTGTCTCTATGATTGAACAGAGCTGAGATATACACATAGAAAAATCCACTCCACCCCCGCAAACCCTGAGAAGTGGAAAATCAGCACCTCCACAATAAAAGACAAACGAGACACACTGAGATGAGAGGAAAGGTAGTGATAAATCCTCACCAGGACCTCATCTCAGGTGTGGCAACCTACAGCCAAGAGGGCCTTCCCAAAATAAGGAATTCAGGAAGATCCCCTGGAGAGGAGAATGGCTACCCACTCCAGTACTGCTGCCTGGAGCATTCCATGAACAGAGCAGCTTGGTAGGCTCCAGGGGGTCTCACAGAGTTGGATACAATTGAGGACCCTTTCACTTTTCACGTTCCTTGAGTAGTGAACAGATTGTGCCCCATGTCAGACACTCTGATCCTTGGGGCCAACATGGAAACATTAGGTTTTGAAAACCAGAGGAATTAGTGATAGAACTGCAAGGACTAGAGAACCAACTTGCCCTGAGATCCAGCCCGAAAGCAATAGTCTAAAAGGCATCTGGACTATAAGGGCTTAAAGTGACTACTGGAGAGGTAGAAATTTCCTGAGACCTTATCTGGAAATGATAGTGCTGATGGATGTCATTTTTGCAATCATCCTAGCTCGCTTGTGACAGAGCTGACAGGCTTAATTTTTTGGTGTCTTCCTTCTATCCTGCTAGCCCAAAGATGTTCGACCCAACTTGGCGTAGCAAGCAGGCAGGATCTATGCCCTGCAGTGGATAGGAGCCCTAAGCTGAGCCCTCCCCTTACAGCAGCTGAGCTGCAACTGGATCAGGCAAACTTCCTGTGCCCTGTTCATCCTGAGGCGCTACTAAAGATGGTAGGTACATGCAGCCCATGTAAAGGATGTCCACAGAATGCCTGGCTCTGGTGGCTAAGAGAGATTTTATTTCTGAGTCACTTGAAACATCTACACAAGACCACTTCTTCAAGGCTAGAGGAGGGAGTCATTTTGCCTGTTACAGACAAACCACAGAAGTAGGCAAAATGAGGAGAGAGAGGTATTGATTCCAAACCAAAGAACAAAGAAAATCCCCAGAAAAAGACTTTAGTGAAACAAACATAAGCAACTTACCTGATAAAGAATTCAAAGTATCAGTCGTAAAAATGTTCACTGATCTTAGGAGAAGAATGGATGAACACAGAGAGAACCTCAAAATGATATAAAATATAAGTTATAGGACTTCCTTGGTGGCCCAGTGCTTAAGAATCCACCAGCCAATGCAGGGGACATGGATTTGACCCCTGCTCTCGGATGATTCCACATGATAATGAGCAACTAAGCCCGTGCACGCCAACTGCTGAGCCTGAGTGCTGCAGCTACTGAAGGCCATGTACCCAGAGCTCATGCTCTGCAACAGGAGAAATCACCAGTGAGAAGCCCATACAATACAATGAGGAGGGGCCCCTGCGTGCTTCAGCTAGAGAAAGCCCTCATGCAGCAATGAAGATCCAGTGCAGCCATAGATAAATAAAAAGAAGGAAGTTATAACTTAACTGAAAAATACATGAGAAGAATTCAACAGCAGAATGGATGAAATAGAAGCATGAATCAGTGAGCCAAAAGACGAAGAACTGGAAAATACCCAGACAGAGCGGCAAAATGAAAAAAAAAAATTAAAGAAGTGAGAGAGAGGATGAGAGGGCAGACAGACTGAAATGACAGTCACAGACAACTAGCCAGTCTGATCACATGGACCAGAGCCTTGTCTAATTCAATGAAACTAAGCCATGCCGTACAGGGCCACCCAAGACGGATGGGTCATGGTGGAGAGATGTGACAGAATGTGGTCCACTGGAGAAGGGAATGGCAAGCCACTTCAGTATTCTTGCCTTGAGAACCCCATGAATAGTATGAAAAGGCAAAAAGATAGGACACTGAAAGATGAACTCCCCAGGTCAGTAGGTGCCCAATATGCTACTGGAGATCAGTGGAGAAATAACTCCAGAAAGAATGAAGGGATGGAGCCAAAGCAACAACAACACCCAGCTGGAATGGGACTGGTGATAGAAACAAGGTTCAATGCTGTAAAGATCAATATTGCATAGGAACCTGGAATGGTAGGTCCATGAATCAAGACAAATTGGAAGTGGTTAAACAGGAGATGGCAAGAGTGAACATTGACATTCTAGGAATCAGTGAACTAAGATGGACTGGAATGGGTGAACTTAACTCAGATGACCATTTTATTTACTACTGCGGGCAGGAATCCCTCAGAAGAAATGGAATAGCCATCATAGTCAACAGAGAGTCTGAAATGCAGTAGTTGGATGCAGTCTCAAAAACGACAGAATGATCTCTGTTCATTTCCAAGGCAAACCATTCAATATCACGGTAATCCAAGTCTATGCCCCGACTAGTAATGCTGAAGAAGCTGAGGTTGAACAATTCTATGAAGACCTACAAGACCTTTTAGAACTAACACCCAAAAAAGACGCGCTTTTCATTATAGGGGACTGGAATGTAAAATTAGGAAGTCAAGAACACCTGGAGTAACAGGCAAATTTGGCCTTGGAGAACAGAATGAAGCAGGGCAAAGGCTAATAGAGTTCTGCCAAGAGAACACACTGGTCACAGCAAACACCCTCTTCCAACAACACAAGAGAAGACGCTACACATGGACATCATCAGATGGTCAATACCAAAACCAGATTGATTATATTCTTTGTAGCCAGAGATGGAGATGCTGTATACAGTCAGCAGAAATAAGACCGGAGCTGACTGTGGCTCAGAACATAAACTCCTTATTGCCAAATTCAGACTTAAATTGAAGAAAGTAGGGAAAACCACTAGACCATTCAGGTACGACCTAAATCAAATCCTTTATGAGTATACAGTGGAAGGGACTAGATCTGATAGACAGAATGCCTGATAAATTATGGACGGAGGTTCATGACATTGTACAAGAGACAGGAATCAAGACCATCCCCATGGAAAAGAAATGCAAAAAAGCAAAATGGCTGTCTGAGGAGACCTTACAAATAGCTGTGAAATGAAGGGAAGTGAAAAGCAGAGAGGAAAGGAAAAATATGCCCATTTGAAAGCAGAGTTCCAAAGAATAGCAAAGAGAGATAAGAAAGCCTCCCTCAGTGATCAATGCAAAGAAATAGAGGAAAACAACAGAATGGGAAAGACTAGAGATCTCTTCAAGAAAATTAGAGACACCAAGGGAACATTTCATTCAAAGATGGGCTCGATAAAGGACAGAAATGGTAGGAACCTAACAGAAGCAAAAGATATTAAGAAGAGGTGGCAAGAATACACAGAAGAACTGTAGAAAAAAGATCTTCACGACCCAGATAATCACGATGGTGTGATCACTCACCTAGAGCCAGACATCCTGGAATGTGAAGTCAAGTGCGCCTTAGAAAGCATCACTATGAACAAAGCTAATGGAGGTGATGGAATTCCAGCTGAATTATTTCAAATCCTGAAAGATGATGCTGTGAAAGTGCTACAGTCAATATGCCAGCAAATGTGGAAAACTCAGCAGTGGCCACAGGACTGGAAAAGGTCAGTTTTCATTCCAATCCAGAGAAAGGCAATGCCAAAGAATGCTCAAACTACCACACAATTGCACTCATCTCACATGCTAGTAAAGTAATGCTCAAAATTCTCCAAGCCAGGCTTCAGCAATAGGTGAATCATGAACTTCCAGATGTTCAAGCTGGTTTTAGAAAAGGCAGAGGAACCAGAGATCAAATTGCCAACATCTGCTGGATCATGGAAAAAGCAAGAGAGTTCCAGGAAAACATCTATTTCTGCTTTCTTGACTATGCCAAAGCCTTTGACTGTGTGGATCACAATCAACTGTGGAAAATTCTGAAAGAGATGGAAATACCAGACCACCTGACCTGCCTCTTGAGAAACCTATATGCAAGTCAGGAAGCAACAGTTAGAACTGGACATGGAACAACAGACTGGTTCCAAACAGGAAAAGGAGTACGTCAAGGCTGTATATTGTCATCCTGCTTATTTAACTTCTATGCAGAGTACCTCATGAGAAACGCTGGGCTGGAAGAAGCACAAGCTGGAACAAGATTGCCAGGAGAAATAGCAATCACCTCAGGTATGCAGATGACACCACCCAGATGGCACAAAGTGAAGAACTAAAGAACCTCTTGATGAAAGTGAAAAAGAATGAAAATGTTGGCTTAAAGCTCAACATTCAGAAAATGAAGATCATGGCATCTGGTTCCATCACTTCATGGCAAACAGATGGGGAAACAGTGGAAACAGTGTCAAACTTTATTTTTCTGGGCTCCAAATTCACTGCAGATAGTGATTGCAGCCATGAAATTAAAAGACATTTACTCCTTGGAAGGAAAGTTATGACCAACCTAGACAACATAGTAAAAAGCAGAGACATTATTTTGCCAACAAAGGTCCATTTAGTCAAGGCTATGGTTTTTCCAGTGGTCATGTATGGATGTGAGAGTTGGACTGTGAAGAAAGCTGAGCACTGAAGAATTGTGCATTTGAACTGCAGTGTCGGAGAAGACTCCTGAGAGTCCCTTGGACTGCAAGGAGATCCAACCAGTCCATCCTAAAGGAGATCAGTCCTGGGTGTTCATTGCAAGGACTGATGTTTAAGCTGAAACTCCAATACTTTGGCTACCTCATGCGAAGAGCTGACTCATTCGAAAAGACCCTGATGCTAGGAGGGATTGGGGGCCGGAGGAGAAGGAGGACAACAGAGGATCAGATGGTTGGATAGCATCACCGACTCGATGGACATGGGTTTGGGTGGACTCCGGGAGTTGGTGATGAACAGGGAAGCCTGCTGTGCTGCAATTCATGGGGTCACAAAAAGTTGGATATGACTGAGCAACTGAACTGAACTGAACTGAAAGAAATGAGAATACCTTAAGGGATCTCCAGGACTTTCAAGCAGAATAAAATTCCCTTTATAAGAATCCCAGAAAGAAGAGAGAGAGAAAGGGCCTGAAAAATTACTTGAAGAAATAATGGCTGGAAAATTCCCTAGTTTGGGGAGGGAAACAGACATCCAGGTCCAGGAAGCCTAGAGTTCCAAATAAGATGAATCCAAAGAGGAATCACTGAGACATATTATACTTAAAGTAGTAAAAATTAAGCATAATGAAGGAACTTTAAAAGCAAGAGAAAAGCAATTTATTATGTACAAGAGAAACCCTGTAAGTCCATCAGTAGGTTTTTCAGCAGAAACTTTATGGGTAGAGGGAGTGGCAGGAGATTTTCAAAATGCCAAAAGGAAAAAATTTTCCAACCACAAATTCTCTACATGACAAGGTTATCATTCAGAATTGAAGAAGAGAATAAGAGCTTTCCAGATAAGCAAGGTGCTTGCTCCTCGGGAAAAAACCTATGACAAACCTAAACAGCATATTAAAAAAGAGACATTACTTTACCAAAAAATGCCATCTGGTCAAAGCTATGGTTTTTCCAGTAGTCATATATGGATGTGAGAGTTGGACAATAAAGAAAGCTGAGCACTGAAGAACTGATGGTTTTGAATTGCAATGTTGGAGAAGACTCTTGAGAGTCCCTTGGACAGCATGGAGATCCAACCAGTCAATCCTAAAGGAAATCAGTCCTGAATATTCATTGGAAGGACTGATGCTGAAGCTGAAGTTTTAATACTTTGGCCACCTGATGTGAAGAGCTGGCTCATTGGAAAAGACCCTGATGCTGAGAAAGACTGAAGGCAAGAGAAGAGGATGAAATAGTTGGATGACATCATTGAGTCCAATGGACATGAATTTGAGCACACTCTGGGAGATAGCGAAAGTCAAGGAAGCCTGGTGCTGCAGTCCATGAGGTTGCAGAGTCGGACACAGCTTAGCAACTGAATAACAATAAAGGAGTTCATCACCAATCCTACAAGAAATCTTAAAAAGACTTCTCTGAGTCAAAAAGAAAAAGCAGTGATTAATCAATACTAAGAAAATATGTGAATATAAAAATATCACTGGAAAAGATAAACAAATAATAAAGACATATCAGGCAGCTTTTCTAGCTGCAATGGTATAAAAATAGAAATCAACAAGAAGAAAACTGGAAAAGACACGAGTGGTGAAGACTAAACAACATGGTACTAAACCAATGGGTTAATGAAGGAATCAAAGGGGAAGTAAAATACATGTTGAGAAAAAGGAAATCGGAAATGTGACATTTTAAAATATATGGGATACAGCAAAAGATGGAAGCTGAGAGTAATACAGGCTTATCTCAAAAAATGAGAAAAATTTCAGACAAACCACCAAACTTTAAATTTATAGGAACTAGAAAAAGAAAAAGCCTAAAGTTAGTAGATGAAAAGAAATAATGATTAATTAAACAAGATAGCATTTTCAAAGTCCTTAATACAATACCTGTACTTAATAAGTGTTCAATTGTTATGAATTATGTGAGACCATCTGGAAATTATTAGAATGTCAGGCTTCTTTTCTTATACAGTATTGGTAGAAGTGGCTTTTACTGAGGGATTTATTTGATTGAATGCCAATGATGGAATAATATTGGAAAAGAAGGTGATATTATAATTACTCCAGTGTGAAATTTTAGTTACTTTTATTCCTGCTTTGTGTATGAAATCTCACTCCTCATCACATGTCAGTATTCTTAGACTCTGTGATTACAAGTGCAATATGCAAAAATCAAAAATATGAACCATTCTTCTAAGCCAACCCTCTCCCCATTTGCTCTTTCCATAAGGTCTTGAGGTCCTTTCCTTAGTTTCCCTGAACTCTCCAAAGACACGTTGAGCTTAAGCAGGGAAATATTCTACTTTTGAGAAGAAGCTACTCACAGGATATATCAACATGAACTAAAGAGTCAGTTAACTTTGTAAAACAGCAGTCAAACCAATAGACAGAATTTTAGATAATTAATGGAATTCTTTAGTCATTGAGCTGCATTAAATGTTTAAACATCTCATCAATATAACCTCAGGTTTGATATGAATTTGTTCCAGGGTTGATAAATAGTCTCCAGTTGTACAGTTATGATTGGCTGAATGACCCATGCCCCCACATTCAGCCATGGTTTGTGATGCATGATGAATATACATGGAGAGGGAAGTGGTGTGGCCAAGTGGGGAGCTTGTAAACAAGCAGAGCCAGGCAGGTGGGATGGGCATGGTCCCACCACTGCTCTGGCAACATTTTTATCTCCCTGGCATAGTCTTAATCTCTGCCCTGGGACACATTATCCCAGAACAGAAAGTCTTGTGAGAAAGAGCCTTGAGATGGGAGTAGTTAAAGGGTTGTTCAAGATCAAGATGACCAGAAAAATATTCAGAGAAGGTCCCAGCCAGCCTGTGCAAAATAAACAGATGGCTCTTGCATGCAAATGTGAGCAATGCTTATATGCACATGGGTAAGGTTCCTGCTGACAAAGCGAAAGGGGAAACTGGAGAAATGGGCTGGGTAATCCAAGCAACAGGCTTATTGTGTCTGGCTGAGCTGAGTGATTCAGAAAGGCCTGGGAGTGGAGCTTCAGCAAACCAATTCTTTGATGTGTGGAGTTCCTCCAAGCTGGATTTAGCAACCTCCTCCTCCCGCCAGCAGGCCATTGCCTTGAACAGTCTCTTCCTCCCTTCCCTGGTTTCACCAGCTCACCGTGTCCTTCAAAACAGACAATATTTCACATAGACTTTGGGAAGATTCCAAGAAGTTCTTTCCCTCCTCCCTCTTATACTCTTAAAAATAAAACACACTGTCACCAGACATTCTGACACCTCAGATACTTATTGTGGGCGTGAAGTAAATGACAATAAACTGGCGTTTTCCTGTCTGAAAGTTGGGCAAATAATTAGGGCAGTAGTTTTTTTTTTCTTTTTTTTTCCTATGTCAGGCCATTGAACTCCTTGAAAACAACAGAAAATCAAGAGTTTTTAAAATGGTAAATTTAGTGGGTGAGTAAGCCATGGTTTTATCCAATTTGTAAGCCAAGATGAATTTAGTACACACACACACACACACACACACACACTCACTCATATGTACATGTGTTCAGTAGACAAAATGCTCTTTAAATAGCAAGGTCCCTGAGTACATTTAAAATGTGATTTGATTTGCAACATGTAACTTAAACATAACTTTCAGGAAATGCATTCTTTGCATAAATTGTGGCAAATGTACAAGACAATGTTTAAATGCTGTCAAAATCATTGGCTGAAGAGTAGTTGGCTGCATATATCTTTGGTTCACAGAAGCTAAACACCCAGATAGTTTCTAAAATGTGTTTCTAAAAGAAAAGAAAAAAAAAAAAAAACCTGTTATGTTTCTCAAAAACTTCCCTTGGCCTATCATTCCGGTTCTCAGAATTTGGCCTAAACCTTAGCTTTGAAATTTTCTTTCTCATTACTCTCCTACATAATTCTTCTATTTCAGTTTCTTACAAACTAACTCAACACTTCAAAGTGTGTAGTGTATCTATGAAGACTAAGGAATAAGGACTGAAATTTGGGATTCTCTCTGAGTCTCGGGCCCTAGAATTGGAAGCGCTGTAGAGATTGGGGGCAGGGAGTGCAGTGCTCAGTGAGAGGTCATCTCTCCTTCATTCTGTCTCTATTTCTCTCTCCCACACACATGCTACTGAGTTCAAGCTCATACTGCTCGCCACACAACAGGCCAGCAGATCAAGAGATGGGTTTTGGGGGCAAGGAATAGCGACCTTTATATAGGAAACCAGCAGACAGGAAGACGGTGGACTAGTGTCCCAAAGACCATCTTGCCTGGGTTTGGATGCTTGTGTCTTTTATAAAACAAGAAGGGGGAAGTAAGGAGATAAACAAAGAGACAAGTTATTGCAAATATTTTCTAGTTCTGACCAGAATCAAAGGGGATGTGTTAATCTCTTCTTTCTTGCAGCCATTTACAAGTGGGCCTGGTCCACCTCTGATGTTTCCTGTAAGCTAAACAAACAAAGGCATTTTAGCTTAAGCTCAGGTATGGGAGGCAGAGGTCTCAGAGATAGGTCATTGTGTATACTTTAAGCTACAGGCAACATCCCTTCAGTGATTAACTTGTAGCAATAGAATATAAAGGAATAAATCCAATATGGAGTCACCTTTGTTTTTCTCTGTTACATAAACACACACATACATAACTTCTGTAGACAGAGTAGTACCACCAGATGTTAATAATAAGGGTGAGAACCCACCTGATGCTGAGGAAGTAAAATGGATGCTATGGGCATGTCCTACTTTAAAAAATATTTTGACCAAGTAGATCTCAGGGGTCACTGGTTTAAGTATTGTGTTAGAATCAGAGCAACATGGGTTGAGTCTTCCTCAGTGGCTAAAGCCTGCTTTGCTGACCAAGTTAGTCCAGTCTTCATGTTGGAGCCTGGGTGGTACTTTCTGCCTTTCAAGCAGAATATCAAAGTTTGAATTCTATCTTTGACCATGACACAAACTAATCCTATCTGTTTAACTGTACTTTTTTCCCCTGTCTAGGAACAAGGGGACCTCAGCTGAAATAAACTCTGACCGTCCTGGCCCCTGTGTCCTTGTGCAAAAGCCAAACATCCATCCTTCTATGCGACAGACCACCTCTGCCGTGCGTCACAGCATTTAGCTCAGTGTTCTTCACAGAAGGGAGTCGGGGAATGTTTGAGTACCTAAAGGAGTTCAATAACAATTTGGGTGAAAAAACAAAACAGAAACAAAAAAAATCATTTGTATGATAAGCTGAATTTTTATGTTTTAATTCAAATGTGTTAAAACTACATAGGGACGTTTGTGTTCAGTGCTCCTTTCTCCTAGAAGTATCTCTAGTCAAGGAAGTAACTTTGAATCACTACTGACTGCTCCCTTCAATGGGGCTCAGAATGACCCAGAGAACAGGTGTGAGACTGGGGTCAGGAGCCTTGGATAAGTCAAAATCCTACAGGAGCTTTGTGACCCAGGTCATGTTAAACTTTGTGAATCCTAGTGTTTTCATTTGCTCATAGCAGGTTTTGAGGTTAAGATGTGGTATTGATGTGAACCTATTTTGACTATTGTCCCTTTTTATACGGCTTTTTCCCCCCCCATGCTGGTAATATACGAGTACAAGGAGCTTAACCTAAAAAATCTAAGGGTAGCTTCTTACATGTGAGCAAAATTCAAAATGAAACTGTGCGAGATGATGGTCTACATAGTTAAAAGCTTTCCTGAAATGGGAAATTAACAAACGCTTTTGTAATATGTTCAAAGCTTTAATTGCTTGAATCCTGGCAAGATTTGTATGTAACATACTTTGTGCTGCCTTTAGGTCCCACGCGTGTGTGCACGCTCAGTTGCTTCAGTCGTGTTCAATGCTTTGCGACCCCATGGAGTGTAGCCCTTGAATGTAGGCAAGAATGCTGGAGTGGGTTGCTCTGCCCACCTCCAGGGAATCTTCCCCACCCAGGGACTGAACACATTTTTCTTGTGCCTCCTGCACTGGTGAGCAGGTTCTTTACCACTAGTGCCACCTGGGAAGCCCTTAGGTCCCATGCTGCTGCTGAGTCGCTTCAGTCGTGTCCCACTCTGTGCGACCCCATAGACGGCAGCCCACCAGGCTCCCCCGTCCCTGGGAGTCTCCAGGCAAGAACACTGGAGTGGGTTGCCATTTCCTTCTCCAGTGCATGAAAGTGGAAAGTGAAAGTGAAGTCGTTCAGTCGTGTCCGACTCCTAACATCTATCAAAACAACTATCAATTAACTACTGATATAAGTAAGCCCCACCCTTTTCTGTTCACAATGGTGTCTCTAGCTATCTTTTCTGAACGCTCAGGGTAGCGCAGAATGATAGGCTGAGAATGGTTACTTCTTGCTGTCCTGCAGCCATAGTGGGGGTGGAAGCCATGAAACAGGAAACACTGTCCCTTATGACTCTCCCTGAGGTAACGCTACCCTGGACTTCAATAAAGTTCAGTTCAGTTCAGTTCATCGCTCAGTCGTGTCCGACTCTTTGCGACCCCATGAATCGCAGCACGCCAGGCCTCCCTGTCCGTCACCAACTCCCGGAGTTCACTCAGACTCACGTCCATCGAGTCAGTGATGCCATCCAGCCATCTCATCCTTGGTCGTCCCCTTTTCCTCCTGCCCCGAATCCCTCCCAGCATCAGGGTCTTTTCCAATGAGTCAGCTCTTCACGTGAGGTGGCCAAAGTACTGGAGCTTCAGCTTTAGCATCATTCCTTCCAAAGAAATCCCAGGGCTGATGTCCTTCAGAATGGACGGTTGGATCTCCTTGCAGTCCAAGGGACTCTCAAGAGTCTTCTCCAACACCACAGTTCAAAAGCATTAATAAAGTTATGAGACATTAGAAAAATGTTTTTATTGATGTACAGTTGATTTACAATATTTTGTTAATTTCTGCTATACAACAAAGTGACTCAGTTACACATGTATATACATTCTTTTTTTGTTTCTATATTTTGGTTTATATTATATGACAGCTTATCATAATATTATATATTGTATAATATACAATATATAATATTATACAATATTATACAAGCTTATACAATATTATATATTGTATATGGTTACTATATTATTATGCTATGGTTTATCAGAAAATATTGAGTGTAGTTCCCTGTGCTACTCTGTAGGACCTTGTTATTTATCCATTCTATATATGATAGGTTGAACCTGCTGACTCCAGATTCCCACCCTGTTCCTATACCACCTCCCTCCCTCCCTCTTGGCAACCACAATTCTGTTCTCTACATCTGTGATTCTGTTTCTGTATTGTAGATAAGTTCGTTTGTGTCATATTTTAGATTACATGTATAAGTGATATCATATGGTATTCGTCTTCCTCTTTCTGACTTACTTCACTTAGTATGATAATCTCCAGGTCTATCCATGTTGCCGCAAATGGTATTCTTTTCATTGCTGAGTAATATTCCATTATATATATATATGTATATATATATTCACCTTCATTATCTATTTATCTGTTGATGGACAATTAGATTGTTTCCATATCTCCGTTATTGTGAACAATGCTTCTATGAACAAAGGAGTGCGTGTATCTTTTTGAATTATAGTTTGGTTCAGATATATGCCTCAGGAATTGCTGGATCATATGGCAACTCTATATTTAGTTTTCTGAGGATTCTCCATACTGTTTTCCATAGTGGCTGCACCTACTTATATTTCTACCAACAGTATAGGAGGATTCCCCTTTCAGTATAAGACAATTTTTAATGAAGGGCTTTAGTTGACCAAAATTCTGTAGCGTGGGGAAGAAGATGCAATTTATAATAAGAAAAGTATATGTGGTCTTCATCCCCATTTCTGTTACTGCTGCTGCTGCTGCTAAGTCGCTTCAGTCATGTCCAACTCTGTGCGACCCCATAGACGGCAGCCCACCAGGCATCCCCGTCCCTGGGATTCTCCAGGCAAGAACACTGGAGTGGGTTGCCATTTCCTTCTCCAATGCAGGAAAGTGAAAAGTGAAAGTGAACTCGCTCAGTCGTGTCCGACTGTTAGCGACACCATGGACTGCAGCCTACCAGGCTCCTCCGTCCATGGCATTTTCCTGGCAAGAGTACTGGAATGGGGTGTCATTGCCTTCTCCTGGTACAGATCTCCTAAAACACTTGAAATTTCCTAAGTGATAAGAGCCATAAAGCCGGGCTTGTGCCTTTTGTTATGTTAATGAGGTGATATTTGGACTGCAGCTAAGGTTGGGGCCAGTTGCCAGAAAAATGAACCATGTGATTCAAAAGTTGGAACATTTAGTCCCAACCCCTAACCCTGGGGAAGAGAGACAGACTGGAGGTTTAATCAGTTGCCAATGGCCAATAATTTAATCAATCGTGCCTGTATAATGAATTCTCCATAAAAACCCAAAGGGTTAGTATTTGGAGAGCTTCCATGTTGGTGAATATGCGGAGATTTATGGAGAGTGGTAAGCATGTGGTAAGTGGGGAGTGCATGGAAGCTGTATGCCTTTTTCCCATACCTTGCCCTATGCACCTCTTCCATAAGTAAAATGATTCTCTGAGTTGAGCCATCCCAGCAAATTAATGGGACCTGAGGAGGAGGTTGTAGAAATTCCACAGCTGGTCAGTTAGAAGCCCGGGTAACAACCTGGACTTGAGAATGGGATCTGAAATGTGGGACGAGCCCTTGACTGTCTCCAGGTCGACAGTGTCAGAATTGAGGTGAGTTGTAGGGACACACAGCTGGTATCTCATAACTATTTGGATACATGTATAATCCCCCACCCCCACCACAACACACACAAACCTGGAACCTTTAAAGATGGAGAAGAATTGGCATTCTCCCCCAGGTTATTTCGTTGGCTTCTCTGGATCACACAAGGGTCAAGGTCTCACTGCCTAGGCCTGCTGGGAGAGGCTTACCTTGATATTTCCCAGGCAATGTGGGGGTGCCTTGCGGACGTCTCTTGATCCCAAACTTTCTACTCATCTCCCTCTACTAAGAGTTCTTACTCTTTCATTCCTTTCCACTTCTAGTACTTTTCATCTGCCTGTAGAATTCCCTCTCATTTGGAAATCTTTAAGTTCCAAGCTCAGTCTCAGGTCTTAAAAATTCCACAGCCTTCATCACTGAATGTCAGTGATGAATGGGGGGAGGGGAACTACCCCGTGTTTGCGTGTCCTTTAGGATCTAGTCTTATGTATGAGGAGGCAGCAGCTCTAGAGCTTCTTCTCCAGACCTTGGCTAGATCCTGGGTGAACTGAAGATTTGACTTTGCCTTTTTTGATCTGCAAAGAGATGTTGTTCCTCTCATTGACATAACTTTGACTCTCTTGTGAAATACTTTCATCAGCTTTATTATGCAGAGGGAAGACTGCCCTGAGTTATTTCACAATCCATCATATATGAACTTGACTCTGAAGAGCAGTATGTCTAATTGCCTCTCTTTGAGGTCCTCAGAGGTGGTGGTGGTGGAGATGGTGGGCTGAACCATCAGCCCAGTTGACACCATCATGATCATCATCATGATGTATTGAGTATTGGCTATCTGCCAGATATAATACCAATAATAACACTTTTAATAGCTTATACTTTTATTGCTCAATATGAGCCAGATAATGATATAGGAGTTTTAAATGCTGGAGAGGGTGTGGAGAAAAGGGAACCCTCCTACACTGTTGGTGGGAATGTAAATTGCACAGCCACTGTGGATAACAGTATGGAGGCTTCTTAAAAAACTAAGAATAGAGCTAACATATGATCCAGTCATCCCACTTCTGGGCATATATCTGGGGAAAAAAACCCCATAGTTCAAAAGTAAACATGCATTCCAGTATTCATTGCAGCATGTTTGCAATAGTTAAGACCTGGAAGCAACTCAAATGCCTATTGACAGATGAATGGATAAAGAAAATGTGGGTCTTCTTCTTATATATGTATATACAATAGAATGTTGCTCAGCCATTAAAAAAGAGTGAAATAATGCCATTTGAAGTAACATGGATGGACATGGAGATTATCATAAGTGAAGTAAATCAGCCAGAGAAAGACAGATATAATATGACATTGATTATATGCAGAATCTAAAAAAATTGATACAAATGAACTTACCTACAAAACAGAAACAAATTCATGGACTTCAAGAACAAACTAATAGTTACCAAGGGGGAAGGGTGGCAGGGAGGAAGAGATTGGAAGTTTGGTATTGACATGTATACACTGCTATATTTAAAACAGATAATCCACAGGGACCTACTGTATAGCACAGGGATCTCTGCTCAATATTTTGTAATAACCTAAATGGGAGAAGAATGTATATATATATATATATATATATATATATATATGTACATGTATAACTGAATCACTTCACCATATACTTGAAATGAATGCAATATTGTTAATCAACTATACTCCAATATAAAATTGAAACATTTAAAAATAATATAGGAACTTTACATGGAGAAGGAAATGGCAACCCACTCCAGTGTTCTTGCCTGGAGAATCCCAGGGATGGAGGAGCCTAGTGGGCTGCCATCTATGGGGTCTCACAGAGTCGGACACGACTGAAATGACTTAGCAGCAGCAGCAGCAGAAGCTTTACATGTATTACATGTTATTATAACTTATTGATAACCCTATATGATAAGTCTTGTGGTTACCTCTATTTTACAGAGCAGGACACTGAAGAACTGGTATGAAGTAGTTGTGCCCACAGTCACAGCCAGAAAAAAGTAAGCAGATGTGTTCAAACCCATGTCTGATGAACTGCAGTGGCTTATCCATTATTCCCACTGTGATTGGCATTTCCTAAGGAGGGCTGATTGACTGATCTTCAAAAGACTATTTAGATCTGTGATATTTAAAACAAGGTGTAGTTAGGTGCCCTTGTGTAGGTCTGAGTAGTCACAGCCATCTGCAGTAAAGAAAGGAGGTGGGAAGGAGGTTCAAGAGGAAGGGGACATTGGTATACCTAAGGCTGATTCAAGTTGATCTATGGCAGAAACCAACACAGTATTGTAAAGCAATTATCCTTCAATTAAAAATAAATTAATTTTTAAAAAAGAGAGTATAAGTATTCATAGTTGAAATTTATCCTAACTGAAATGGTGTTTTTAAAAAGCCTCCTTTTCTGACTTGCTAAGTGAATTTAATGCTCCAAATGGGTGCCAGATTGGCAACTCATGGGATAAATTCCACTCTTTATGCAAGAAATAGACACAGTGGCCATGTGCTTCAACCATAACCTTGAGGAACCTTCTCTGTAGAACATAAAGTTAATGCATCCTTCACATCTTATCCCATCTTGGCCCCCAAGAGCTCTGCTGACGTAGATCCTGGGCCAGCAGTTATAACTGTGCTAGATAGAAGCCTTTAGGGCTGTAATTCCAAACCTGCTTGTATATCAAAGCTTAAACAATATACAGATGCCTGAGCAATCACTTAACTTTCTGAATTAAAACCTGGCTGGGAACCTGTATGTATTTTCTGTCTTCCACCCCTGGTTTGGGATCCACGGCTTTGGGAGCTGTGTTCTTTGTGGACTACTGCCCATTTCCCCTGTAGAGTCAGTAACCATCTGCTTGCTTATTTATCCCTCTACCTTCCCGCACATACTATGAAGCAAGTGTCTTGCTAGTGTCAGAGAAACCAGAGAAAATGTCAGGCTTTGTCAACTGAAGTCAATATTTACTTGAGAAGCCTGTTGGCACATCTGTGTTACCAGCAAATGTCTTTCCAAACTGCTCAAAAAAATAAAAAAAAGAACAAATACTAAACCTTAATCAGCAGGCTATATTTAAATACAGCCTCATCTTCTAAGTTGCATTCACATTTTTGTTAACATGTTTTCCTCATTACTTCTTCTCAGTGGATTCCATTGTTTGCTTATTATTTCTTAAGAATTGTTTCCAGAGACAGGAAGGCAAGGAAAATGAAGCACGGTTAGAAGTAGGGGGGAAAAAAGAAACAAACCCACCTCTTTGATAGAGACTAACATAATAAGCTTCTTGGCAGTTTTTTGAAAGAAATATTATTCCAGTACAATAACCTTGTAGTGATTACTGTAGAAATGGCAATGTTGCAAATCTTTGGAGATTATAGGCAAGAAGGAAGATGGAAAATAAGTGACTCAAATTCTTTTGTAGGTGTTAGAGGAGAAAGAATGGGAGAATGAATAGAGAAAAATGTGCAGATGATCCTGATTTTGGAAGCTGTTAGTATTATCTGCTTCCTTATTGCCTGATGTTTTATTCATTATGTATAACCTATGTGTTGAAGAATCTTCTTGTTATGTACGTCTTTACACTAGCTAGAGTCAGAAATCTGGAAAAAATACACTGTACAGAATAATCACATATTTCTCCATCATAAGGACTCTTAACAATGTTCATAAAAGAGATGTAATAAATGGAATATACCTCTATGCTTCACAGTCTATCAGAGAATTCTTACCCTGACATCATGGTTTGTTGGACTTTAAACAGCTCATGCAGCTCTATGTAAAAAAAAAAAAAACAAGTAACCTAATAAAAAATGGGCAGAAGATCTAAATAGACATTTCTCCAAAGAAGATATACCGATGTCCAGAAAGCACATGAAGAGATGTTCAACATCACTAATTATCAGAGAAAAGGAAATCAAAACTACAGTGAAGTATCACCTCAAAGCAGTCAGATGGCCATCATCAAAAAGTCTACAAACAACAAATGCTGGAGACGGTGTGGAGAAAAGGGAGCCCTCCTACACTGATGGTGGGAATGTAAATTCGTACAACCTCTATGGAAAACAATATGGGGGGTTCCTTAAAAACTAAAGATAGAGCTACCATATGATCCAGCAATCCCACTCCTGGATACACATCTGGAGAAAACCATAATTTGAAAAATGCATGCACCTTGGTGTTCATTTCAGCCTATTTACAATAGCCAAAACATGGAAGCAACCTGAACGTCCATCAACAGAGGAACAGATAAAGAAGATGTGGTACGTACATACAATTGAATATTCCTCAGCCATAAAAAAATGAAATAATGCCATTTGCAGCAATATGGATGAACCTATGTTCATCCATGTTGATAACCCTCAAGATTATCATATTAAGTGAAGTAAGTCAGAGAAAGACAAATATTACATGATATTACTTCTATCCGGAATCCAAAAGAATGATACAAATAGCTTGTGGTCATTCCTATGGTAGCCACAGGAAACCAACTCACTGATTTTAAGACAGAATGTTTGGCGATGGGTCTACTGTGAGATAAGGAAGGCAGAAAGAAAATTCTCCCAAAGGCACTCTCTCTTTCTCCTTCCTGCTTTCCTCCTGCTTTACCTTCTGCACATCCGTGATCTCACTAGTGTCTTCTCTCTGCAGACAGCATTCTATTCACCACTAAAGAGCTCCCACCAATTCCATCTCCAGTGATAAAATGCCCCCAAATAGTCTCAGTCTAGTTTTTCTATGAACTATAAGTAAGTCTCACTCTGGGTCTTTGTAATACCAAGTAGCCAGCATCTCAGTGAGGAAAATAAAATATTGAATAAGGCAGACCAGCATAGAAGATGAGCTTTTATGACTATTTTTTAAAGCTACTAGACAGATAAGCTCTTGAAAGGCCTAATACATCTGGCTTCACAGCCCAGAGGGGTGGTTAAAGTTGTGAATCTGACTTTTGTTCAAAAGGGGAGAATGAAGCATCAGATTGGAGGCTTCATGTGGTCAGAGTGAAGAAGAGGATGATATTAACCATGGGATGCTGACATTACATGGCGTTTCAGGGGCTGAATTTTCTCTGCCTTGGTCTTACACTCTTTCTAACCCCTCAACTTTAACAATGCAAATGATCTCCAGGAGAAGTTGGAAACTTTCATAACAAAGCTACACGTGCAACTGACTAAGTAGCTAGAAAAACGAAAGGAGGACTCCGCGCTGCAGCACTGCAAGTCTGTCTGTGACTCTGGATCATCAAGATGAGATCAGTGACAAAGTGCATGAGCTACAATGGCACCTGGTGTCTTGCCCCTAATTCTGAGCTTAAGAACGTGGCATCTACTTCACTTCCACCTTCCAAATCAATGTCTCTTGGGGCTCATGCCAATCCAAAACTGTGCAGAGATGGAAATTCAGGGAAACATAGTTCCAGCTTAGCTAAGCTGACATAGTACAAAACCCATCACAGCATTATTCCCTTTAGTAAATGTAAACAGAATCTGAAGGTTGAGTGATTTTTCAAAATGCCGTATGGGTGTCAAGCCAAAAAATGATAACTGAAAACCAGGACTGTAGACTCTTACCACTACATTAACGAGAACTCTTCTAAATGAACTCTGATTGCAAACTTTTCAAAATAAACTCTGATTTTGTGAGTGAACCTAGGGAAACAGCCATTATTGATAATGTTTTGGAGAAACGTCTTCCAACCAATCAGAAATCAATGTCGTGGGTCCCAGACTCTGGGATCCATTGCAGCTGTGTGCCTGCACTTTTCCTCTGACCCTCGGTCAAGGTCCAGACACACAGTGGGGGCTCAAGACTCACATATATGTAGACTGCTCTCTGTTCTAAGTGGTGATTGCTAGCTCAGAATTTCAGCAGTTTTTACCTTTTCTCCAGGCATCTATACCGTTACTCTTGACCATAGTGAGGTCCATTTTCTGCTGTTTTGTCCTCTTACACAATGACTTACTATGGGGTGTCTTCACCAGTGTGACCCTCTTTATCAAAAGAGTTTGATGTCTTTTATCTGTGAATTCCCCAGAAGAGCTTGATTTCTGAAGCAGGAATTCACCTCGGGTGGATTTTGTCTCATCATGGAGAGGTTGGACAATTGAGAGCTTAATCATTTCAAGTTAGGTAGAAACATCTCACAGAGAGTATTTAACTTTGGCCAATACTGAAAATATGCATAATAATGATGGAAAAATTAGTATATGTTGGTCATTTACTGTGAGTCTATGCCGACTGGTTTTTCCATCAGTTATTTTATATAATCCCTCAACAATCTTATGAGGTAGATATTATGATTATCCCTTTTCACAGATAAGCAAACAAAGGCTAGCCAGCTACTAGTTATCAAATTACTTCTCTTTTCTCCCTGACTGTATATCCCAGGCACTCTTGCAGTCAGGTATAGCTAGGAGAATGTGGGCATAAGGGGTACAAACTATTGACCCATTAAAATCTCCCACCTAATCCTCCAGCTTGTTTCTCACCCCTTATCTACTGAGTGGATATAGAGGATCCAGAGAGAGCCTGAAGGCACTAAGGAAACATTAGAACCATTTGATAAAAGGAGCCCGGGTACCTGAACATGTGTGTGGAGCCGAGTATATCTTGGTGACGTAAGCAAGAAATAAAAGTCTTTTCTGGTTATTTTATTATATTAGATAGCACATATACTTGTATTGAGGGCTTCTCTGGTGGCTCCAATGGTAAAAAATCCACCTGCAATGCAGGAGACCCAGGTTTGATCCCAAGGTTGGGAAGACCCCCTGGAGAAGGAAATGGCAACCCACTCCAATATTCTTGCCTGGAGAATTCCATGGACAGAGGAGCCTAATAGGCTGCAGTCCATGGAGTCACAAAGAATCGGACACGACTGAGTGACTAACACATATTGTATTACATTTCCCAAGTGTCGCTAGTAGTAAAGAACTTCCCTGGCAATGCAGAAGACGTAAGAGACACGAGTTGGATCTTTGGGTTAGGAAGATCCTTGGATCAGGAGGGCATGGCAATCCACTCCAGTATTCCCTGGTGGCTTAGAGGTTAAAGCATCTGCCTGCAATACGGGAGACCTGGGTTCGATCCCTGGGTCGGGAAGTTCCCCTGGAGAAGGAAATGGCAACCCACTCCAGTATTCTTGTCTGGAGAATCCCATGGACAGAGGAGCCTGGTAGGCTACAGTCCACAGGGTCGCAAAGAGTCAGACATGATTGAGCGACTTCTCTTTCTTTCTGTCACTTTGACAAGGTATGACAAACGAACAAGTGAACAAGAGCAACAACAAAAAACAACATAGGAATCAAATCAACTAGCCAGTTTACAAGTTACAGTGGAAGGAGAGAGAATGAGTCCAGGAATTCAGGGCATCAGGTTTGGGAAAACTAACTGCTTCTAGATTCCCAAAGTTAAGACTCTTAGAAAAGGATTGAGTGACAAAGATCTAGTAACATTCGTCAACCGAACAAAGTGACTTAGGCTTTTGACCAAACCAGGTTAGGTGTGGCTCTTTCCTTCATATTGTTTCAGATGAGTTCAGGGTGGTCACCATTAAAGAGAGAGAGACAGAGAGTGGGGGACAGGGGAAAATGATGGAGGCAAACCAGGAAAGCTAGAAATCAGACTTGAGGATTGTATTAAGAAAGAACTCTGGGAATGGCTACGAGCACACGCAACTAACTGGTGGCAAGAACTTTCCCAGTTGTAAAACAGCCACTGGGCCTCAAAATCTGCTTCAGTAGGAAATGGACTCCTATAAACTTCTAAGACATATACCCCAGTGCTCTCCTAAGCCATGGACAGAGAGATTGTCAACTGGGGAAAAACACCACAAAGTGTAAGTTAGGGACCAGAGAATGAGGGACAAAGTAATGCTTCCCAGAAAGCCAAGTTAAGGTCTAATGAAAATACATCTCTGATCTCAAGGAAGGGAACCTCTTCCTGCCCTTCTAGTCATAGGCAAAAACTGAGTGTTTGCTTTCTGAAGGGAAATGAAGTGAAGTTGCTCAGTCGTGTCTGACTCTTTGTAACTCCATGGACTGTAGCCTACCGAGCTCCTCCATCCATGGGATTTTCCAGGCAAGAATACTGGAGTGGGTTGCCATTTCCTTTTCCAGGGGAAATTCCCGACCCAGGGATCGAACCCAGGTTTCCCGCGTTGTAGGCAGATGCTTTACCATCTGAACCACGTGGAATTTTCTATTGAGAATACCCTTCCCTTAACCCATCACTGTACATTGGGTGGGCACTGGGGAAGGGAAGTATAAATTGTCTTTTTGATCAAATTTAAAATTTCTAGGGGCTTACCAGGTGGCTCAGTGGTAAAGAATCTGTCTGCCAATGCCAGAGCTGCAGAAGATGCTTGTGGATCCCTGGGTCAGGAAGATCCCTTGGAGGAGGAAATGGCAACCCACTCCAGTATTCCTGTCTGGGAAATCCCATGGACAGAGGAGCCTGGTCAACTATAGTCCATAGCGTTGCAAAAGAGTCAGACATGACTCAACTGAGTGACTGAGCAGGCATGCACGCACAGATCTCTAGACAAGAAGAGGGTAGCATCTGGACTTGATGGGGAGGATTGTGCATCCCTTGGCAATCCTGGATGGAAACTAGCGGCAGGCACTGAAAGGACTCTAGGATTTGGATTGTCTCCTGCGGACTGTCTATATGAGGGACTAAGCATCAACAAACATTTGATGACCAGAATAGGGGTCTATAACAGAGACCAAATTCAACCCCTTGCCTTTCTCCTAGATGTGCAGAGACATGGCATTTCTGTCGTCTTTTATGGTTAGGGGCAACCATGTTCCTATGTTTAAGCCAGTTGACTATGAATGTTGTGTGTGCCATTCCAGGTCTGGCCCTGACAATCCTGCATGATGCTCCCTGTCCTCTCTTTTCTCTCATTCACCAGCATGGCTCAGGGAATCCAGCAGGAAACTCTGCAGGAGTTGGTGGCACCTGAAGGAAGGAATCTGGACCTGACTTCCTGTGTGAGGTGGAAACGCCATCCAGTCTGTGCTGGACCATGGCACAAATGAGAAACAAATCTATGTTGTGTTAAGTCACTGAGCTTCTCAGGGTACTTTTTATAGCAGCTTGCTTATCCTCACAGGTGAAATTAGATTTAGAGCAACTGAAGAATCTGCCCAAGGTCATGAAGCTACCAAGGGGATAGAGCAGAAATACTCCTGAAGAGTAAGCCCCAAAGTCTGTAGAAGAACATGATCAGAATCACTGGGGAACTTTCTCAAAATACAGATGCTTTATCTTTACTCCAAAAATGCTGTTTTGCTGACATGTAAGAATGAACTTATGGTTGCCAGAGGGGAGAGATGACAGGGAGGGATAGTTAGGGAGTTTGAGGTGAATATGTACACACTGCTATATTTAAAATGGATAACCAACGAGGACCTACTGTATAGCACAGGGAACCCTGTTCAATGTTTATGTGGTAGCCTGGATGGGAGGGGAGTTTGAGGGAGAAGGGATACATGTGAATGTGTGGCTGAGTCCCTTTGCTGTCTCTCTGAAACTATCACAACATTGTCCATCAGCTCTATTCCAATATAAAATAAAATGCTTTTTAAAAATTAAAAATGCTGTTTCTGTAGTTTTCTGTGGGGAGGGGTACAGAGGCGCTTGAAATCTATTTTTAATAAGCTTCCTGATTAACATGACCTAACTAATGCTGAGAGGCACCAAATGCTACCAGTTATTCTAAAACATATATGTTGAATTCCCATGGAGAGATGTCATCTGAGTAGGAAGGCCATTCAGTTTATTGTGTAATCTGAGACACTTCTGAGAGTGAAAGGGAAGCTAATAGTAATTACAGTGGGAAACCAGGCAAACAATGGGATTTTTACAGGGAAGTTGGCCTATAAGAGCCTATACTCATGAAAACAAAAGATGAGACAGCTGTGTTTTCTGCTAAAAAAATTTATTTCCTATTAGGTGAATTTTTAATTTTTCTAGAGCATGTTAGCTGCCATCTGGGTAGGACAAAGGTCAGACTTTGAACTAGGGGCAAAGCTGAATTCTAAAGAGAAGTCTTGAAGGGTATTTGGAGGAAGGAGGCTAAAGTGTTTTCTGGAGTTGGAGAAATGAGACCACTATTATCACAACTGCTCATACAGACTTTAGAACCATCAAAGCCTTAAGGAGTAAATACAAGCAGTAGAAAATGAGAACAGTCCTGATGGAAACCTCTAAGAAGCAGGCAAAGTGCACAGCCAGGATTCAGACTGGGAGAGTGGGAGAGGAGCGGTCTTGGTTAATTTTCCAAGAAAGGATTTTGCTCTCTCCTTTGGAAGTCTCTAGTACCATCCAGTGAGTTGGAGGTCTGAACAGTAGCCGAAAACCCCAGACTCCCAAGAAATAATTCTCCAGAAGACTGCCTTCAAGATGACAATGTACAGATGATATTCAAGTGTGAAAAAGAAGTACCAGAGTTTGTTCTCAAAAAATTGTCATCTTTAAGCCACTTACTACTTGAGCAGTCTGGTAGCACCTTAATCTTTCTAAATCTCAGTTTCTCATCAGTCTAATGTGGATAATTATACCTCTCTCTGCCTACTTTATAAAGGATGATTGGGTGGCTCAAACAGCATAGGACATAAATAGCATGTGCGGGTGTGCTCAGTTGCTCAATCGTGTCCAACTCTCTGTGACCCCACGGACTTTAACCGACCAGGCTCCTCTGTCTCTGGGATTCCCCAGGCAAGAATACTGGAGTGGTTTGCCATTTCCTCCTCTAAGGGATCTTCCTGATCCAGGGATCCAACTGTGGCCGTCTCCTGCATCTCCTGCTTTCGCATGAAGCTTCTTTACAAGAGAACTGATCCACCAGGGAAGCCTTTTAATATATAAATAATAGTGCTTTATAAATAGCAAAGCTTACTCAAATGGAAGATAATATTAATATAATATTAATTATAATGTTAATAATGTTAACAAAAAATATAAAATACAGTTAGTTCAGTTGCTCGGTTATGTCCACTCTGCAACTCCATGGACTGCAGGACGCCAGGCTTCCCTGTCCACCATCAACTCCCAGAGCTTACTCAAACTCATGTGCATTGAGTCGGTGATGCCATCCAACCATGCCATCCTCTGTCTACCCTTCTCTTCCCACCTTCAATCTTTCACAGCATCAGGGGCTTTTCAAATGAGTCAGTTCTTCTCTTCAGGTGGCCAAAGTATTGGAGTTTCAGCTTCAACATCAGTCCTTCCAATGAATATTCAGGACTGATTTCCTTTAAGATAGACTGGTTGGATCTCCTTGCAATCCAAGGGAGTCTCAAGAGTCTTCTACAACACCACAGTACAAAAGCACAATTCTTCAGGCTCAGCTTTCTTTACGGTCCAACTGTCACATCCATACATGACTACTGGAAAAACCATAGCTTTGACTAGATGGACCTTTGTTGGCAAAGTAATGTCTCTGCTTTTTAATATGCCATCTAGGTTGGTCATAACTTTTCTTCCAAGAGAAAGCATCTTTTAATTTCATGGCTGCAGTCACCATCTGCAGTGATTTAGGAGCCCTCAAAAATAAAGTCTCTCTCCGTTGTTTCCCCATCTATTTGCCATGAAGTGATGGGACCAGATGCCATGATCTTAGTTTTCTGAATGTTGAGTTTTAAACCAACTTTTTTACTCTCCTCTTTCACTTCCATCAACAGGCTCTTTAATTCTTCTTCACTTTCTTCCATAAGAGTGGTGTCATCTGCATATCTGAGGTTATTGATATTTCTCCCAGGACTCTTGATTCCAGCTTGTGCTTCCTCCAGCCCAGCATTTCGCATGATGCACTCTGCATATAAGTTAAATAAGCAGGGTGACAATATACAGCCTTGACATACTTCTTTCCCAATTTGGAACCAGTCTGTTGTTCCATGTCTGGTTCTAACTGTTGCTTCTTGACCTGCATACCAGTTTCCCAGGAGGCAGATCAGATGGTCTGGTATTTCCATCTCTTGAAGAATTTTCCAGTTTATTGTGATCCACACAGTCATAGATGTTGGCATAGTCAATAAAGTAGAAGTAGATGTTTTTCTAGAACTCTCTCACTTTTTCAATGATCCAGTGGATGTTGGCAATTTGATCTCTCGTTCCTCTGCCTTTTCTAAATCCAGCTTGAACATCTGGAAGTTAACAGTTCACATACTGTTGAAGCCTGGCTTGGGGAATTTTGAGCATTACTTTACTAGGGTGTGAGATGAGTGCAATCATGCGGTAGTTTGAGCATTCTTTGGCATTGCCTTTCTCTGGATTGGAATGAAAACTGACCTTTTCCAGTCCTGTGGCCACTGCTGAGTTTTCCAGATTTGCTGGCAAATTGAGTGCAGCACTTTCACAGCATCATTTTCAGGATTTGAAATAGCTCCTCTGGAATTCCATCACCTCCACTAGCTTTGTTCGTAGTGATGCTTTCTAAGGCCCACTTGACTTCACATTCCAGGATGTCTGGCTCTAGATGGGTGATCACATCATCATGATTATCTGGGTCATGAAGATCTTTTTTGTACTGTTCTGTGTATTCTTGCCACCTCTTCTTAATATCTTCTGCTTCTGTTAGGTCCAGACCATTTCTGTCCTTTATCGAGCCCATCTTTCCATCAAATGTTCCCTTGGTATCTCTAATTTTCTTGAAGAGATCTCTAGTCTTTCCCATTCTGTTCTTTTCCTCTATTTCTTTACATTGATTGCTGAAGAAGGCTTTCTTATCTCTTCTTGCTATTCTTTGGAACTCTGCATTCAGATGCTTATATCTTTCCTTTTCTCCTTTGCTTTTTGCTTCTCTTCTTTTCACAGCTATTTGTAAGGCCTCCCCAGACAGCCATTTTGCTTTTTTGCATTTGTTTTCCATGGGGATGGTCTTGATCCTTGTCTCCTGTACAATGTCACAAACCTCATTCCATAGTTCATCAGGCACTCTATCTATCAGATCTAGGCCCTTAAATCTGTTCCTCACTTCCACTGTATAATCATAAGGGATTTGATTTAGGTCATACCTGAATGGTCTAGCGGTTTTCCCTACTTTCTTCAATTTAAGTCTGAATTTGGTAATAAGGAGTTCATGATCTGAGCCATAGTCAGCTCCCGGTCTTGTTTTTGTTGACTGTATAGAGCTTCTCCATTTTTGGCTGCAAAAAATATAATCAATCTGATTTCGGGGTTGACCATCTGGTGATGTCCATGTGTAGAGTCTTCTCTTGTGTTGTTGGAAGAGGGTGTTTGCTATGACCAGTGCATTTTCTTGGCAAAACCTATTAGTCTTTGCCCTCCTTCATTCCGTATTCCAAGGCCAAATTTGCCTGTTACTCCAGGTGTTTCTTGACTTCCTACTTTTGCATTCCAGTCCCCTATAATGAAAATGACATCTTTTTGGGTGTTAGTTCTAAGACCAAAAGTCTATAATTTAGTAGGCCTTCCAGATAATTTGTATGTATCATTTTTGAGATGAAATGCTTTAAAAGATGGAACTCTAGGAATCAGCTTCTCCTTGTTTGGACAATAGTTGGTTATCAAATATTGTTGTAATTTGATCCAGGAGGCAGAACCTATCAATATTTCTATGAAGCTGAAAGAGCTCTCCAATAGAACTAGGTTTTGCTGTGTGTGATACTGTGTGATTAAGTATCTGAATTATCAAATGAAGCCAACCTGTGGATCACAGCACCTGATTGGTTGCTCACAAAGACATAGGAGGGTAGGAAAGTTTCTTGCCTCCATTCTCCAAAGAGCAATCTGAAACTAACCAGTTGGACTTTTCCATCCATTTCTCAGGTCCCACTAGATTTTATGGAGATGGGAATAAATTTCAGGTCCAGAGGATGACTATTCCTTAGACATTAGAGGAATGTCTATTTAATGTCTATTCCTTAGACATTAAAAGAAAAGCATTAAAAACATTTTTCACATCTCTCTTTGTTGGATATCAGGAAGTTCTCATTCATTTTGAATGAATATTTCTTTCATTCATTCAACCAATATTTATTCGCAGTTGTTATAATATTTATTCTCAGGTTGCTGTGGACCCTGTTGGTCAAAAAAGAAAAATTAGTGAACAAGATAGACAGCCCTTCAGGATAAGTCAGCTCTGGATCCTACTTGTCCAACTCACTTTCTTATTCCAGCCTAATCTTGGATGTTCCTGTGACGGTTAATTTTATGGGCACAGATACTTGATCAAACATTCTTTGCTGTGTTTCTAGGATAGTGTTTTGGATGATAGTAACATTTAAATCAGCTCCATAATGTGGGTGGGCCTCATCCAATCAGTTGAAGGCCTGAACAGTACCCCAAAAAATAGCCTCCTGAGAAATAATTCTCCAGAAGACTGCCCTCAGAATTCATCTGCAATGTTAGTTCTTCCAGGCGCAAAAGCAGACTAGCTTAGACTTGAATAAAACATCAGCTCTAGTGGGTTAGCACTCTGCCAGCCCACTGTGCCAGTTTTGAACTTGTTAGCTTCCATAATCATGTGATCCAATTCACTGAAATAGATAGATAGCTAGCCTGTGGAAGTTTTCCCTCTGCAAACCCTGTTACAATTTCCTAACCTAGTCACTGAATCCAGTATGCATCCAAAAGTTTTCCTCCTAATTCCCCATGGCAGTTACATGCTTAACTGAAAGGATAGATGCCAAAATAAAGTTTCCACTCTTCATCTGGGATCCCTTAATATGAGCACACAGAGAGCATCAAAGTATTAAGTATATGAGGGAACCAGTGAATTTGGTTCTGAATGGTGAAGGGTAATAGAACGTCCATCCAAGGTCATTACAAGGATTCAGTGAGCATCTATGTAAAACCCTTAGCATGGTGCTTGTGGGGGCCAAGTTGCCTCTAACTACTTGTTATGTTGTTCTTTTCCATGAACAATAAAATAATGAAAAGTTTCTGAGAGGCGGTGGAATCTCAGCTCTAACTTTGATGTGTGTTGTCTTTAAAGATCTGAAATGGAGTTTAATTTTTGTCTTCAAGTATTTAAAGTTAGGGGAATGGAATTCCATGTAGAAAGTGGCAAGGGGTGGATCTCTTTAGGGCTCTGGGAAGTGGTAGGATTTGAGTGGCAAGATTAATCTGTGGTAAATATGAAATACAGATCCCTAAGCTGTGAAGTATTGAATAATTTATTGCTGATTTTAGCTCACAAAAATCATCGCTGTTTCTTTTACCTCAAACCACTATTTTCCAGAAGAGCTTGGCCTGTGGTTTTCAAACTAAGGTGTTCATCAGAATCACCTGGAGAATTTGTTACATAAAACACAGGCTATTGAACTTTATTCCCAGAGCTGCTAACTCGGCAATTCTGGGGAGGGACACAAGCATTTGCCTCTCTAACAATTGTTCACAAGGAGATGTTGATGCTGTTGTTCCAGGGACCACATTTTGAGAATCACTGTGATGATGAAAGGGACAACAGCAAGTGGGAGAACTGCTAGTGAGGAAAAGAAACGGTTCATTAGCATGCTCACATCGTGTCTCCTCTGAATTCCTAAGGCAATTATCATCTGCACAATACATCTGGCAATTAATCATGTCTTGCCTTTTGACAACTCTTTTCTTTGCCTGAATGCTATTTACATATTTCTGTTGGTTTTATGCTTAAGAATCAGGCAGGAAGTGAGGCCAGCAATGGGACAACCCAGTAGGAGAAAGCAGGAAAAGGATGAATAAGGAGAGGATCCACCTGCGGGGAAGTGGAATTGGAGCTGGACCGAGGCTACCTCTTAAGATGCCGAAGGGATAAAGCGAGGAGAAAGAGAATTCACATGGCATCCAGAAGCCAGAGTATGGGAAAGGCAGGTACCAAAAAAGCTATAGGGTAACCTCATAGAAAAGTGACCCAGCTGCCATGTAAGATAAAGAGGAGGGGGAGTTCATGAGGAATATGATAGCCCCTAAAAAGGGAACTCAGATATTGTTGGACATTGTCTTTTATCCTCTGCAGAAGAAGAAGGTGCTGATGTGTTGTTTGTTGAAGATGAAGAGGGCTGTTTACTATGAGGAGGTCAAGTTCACAGACTCAAGCAATTTGAGTCAGCAAGTTCCAGGATCAGGTTCAAGGTCAAATGCCTGGGAAAAGTCATTTTTAAAGACACCAAACAAAGAGGAATAGCGCTAGATAGAGCCTGAATGGAAAGAAGGATCAGGGTGTGGATTGGTTTGAAAGAACTAGAATTGGATTCTTGAGACGCGGTTGTTGTCGTTTAGTCTGTAAGTCATGTTCAACTCTTTGTGACCCCATGGACTGTTGCCTGCCAGACTCCTCTGTCCATGGGATTTCCCAGGCAAGAAAGACTATTGGAGTGGGTTGTCATTTCCTTCTCCAGGGCATCTTCCCGTCTCAGGGATCAAACCCACGTCTCCTGAATTGGCAGGCGGATTCTTTACCACTGAACCACCAGGGAAGCCCTTGAGACAGGGTGGTCTGTGTTCTATTTTCATTTTGCTATACTTTTTCCGTTTTGGACAGTTGCAAGCTGCAGCCTTTCTCAACTGCATCTGACAGGTGAATTAATCTGGAGTGCTAGCAGGCTCAGGAAATTCTCAGGAAGCACCAGCAGCCGGTGATGTCCTGGATAAGGGGGCAAGGCCCTCAAAGGTGCCATCACGTTTGGACCAGGACTACTATTTCACATTTGAAAAACAAATGAAAGAGATTCTGGTGAAAAGCTATGATTTCCTTTCTACCCACAATCCTATTTCCCAGAAACAAGATTTTTAAACTGTTTCTGTTTTTGGTTCTTTGGATAAATCCAAATATTTAAATAATGTGCGTGTGCTCCTTTTTCTTGATTTATCTATACAACACATTTGTTGACTTCTCAGTATGAGTTGAATATTTAAGTTAACAACATAACTCCATTTCCCCTCCTTGTCTTCATACCAATGTTTGGTTGTTTTTAGTTCTTCTAAACTAAACCTTCACACCTGATTATTTAATACACTGATATTTCTATTTCCTGTTATGTTCCTTCACATAGAATTGCTAGATTTTCCAATTCCTAAAATGAAGATATTTTATTCTTTATCTTTTCTATTATTTTTTCTCTCTTCCCATTTCATTCTACACTCTGGTCAAATCTTTCTACTTTTACATTGTGTCAAAATTGTTAACATTTACTTTCCATGAACTAATTAAATAAAATTGGTCCTAGCTTCATGATCAAATAGTTATTCTTTTTTACAGTGCATCAGTTGCTTAAAATCTCCTAGATGGTCTTAAAATTTGATATATGACTTTTTTGGAGCACTCTTATGTTTTTCCTAGAGTTTCTAGTTCTCTGTTTCCTTTCCTTATAATTTATCATACATTCAAGTTTTCCAGTCTTTACCTCATTTTATCTACTCTGTAGTATCTTTTTCCAGAGACCTGCCTCCTCCTGGAGTTTTCAGGTTAATTTAGGCTAACTCCCAGCTGACGTCTTAGAAGTTTCCACTCTGCCTTCCTGAATTGGATTCTCGGAGTCCACACCATCTCTTTCTTGGTTTACTTCCATAGCTGAGACTATCAGTGAGTATTGGGTTGGCCAGAAAATTCCTTTGGGTTTTTAAGATGGCACAGAAAACCCCAAACAAACTTTTTGGCAAGCCCAATAATTTCTTAAGAAAGGATGCAGCTTTGTATCTTCAAAAATACTTTCTACTCTCACACTTGCCTAATAATGTCATGTGTACAGACTTCAGATTAAAAAACTGTTTTAAAGACGCATATTTGAACATCCATGGGGCTTCCCAGGTGTCTCAGTTCAATAAAGAATCTGCCTGCCAAGCAAGTGATGCAGGCTCAACGCTGGGGTTGGGAAGATCCCCTGGAGAAAGGAATGTCAACCCACTCCAGAGTATTCGTGCCTAGAAATCCCATGGACAGAGGAGCTTGGAGGGCTACAGTCCATGAGATCACGGAGTCGGACATGACGTAGCAAATAAACCACCTCCATTTGAACATCCAGTGTTTCATTCCTTTTTAGGCAACTTGTTTTATTTTTCTCTGAAAGCCTTAATATCTCTCTTTGGCCTTTGCTGTCCTGAAATTTCATGTCATTGGATTGAAGTATGAGGGTTTTATTGTTCCCATCAGTTGACCTGGTAGTCAGTGGATATTTTCCCTCTAAAAAACTATTTATTCTTTAACTTAAAAAATTTTAATATATTGCTCCTTTAAAGATTTTCTTCCCTTCATTTCCCCTGTCCAACTTTTCCTTAAGATTTGTATATGTCTGACATTGAATCAGATCTTTCAGACAGTCCTTCTGCTATTTTTTCCAAGAGATTTTCTTGGTTTTATTTCCAGTTATTATTTTGACAAAATTTTTTCATATTCGATGGACCTAGGAGGTATCATGCTTAGCAAAATTAATCAGGGAGAAAGACAAATACTCTTTTACCATGAATGTATATAATAAAACAAAAACAGACTCAAAGATCTAGAAAACAAACTAGTGGTAACCCATAAAGAGAAGGAAGAGGGAAGGGACATGGAGGATAAAGGATTAAGAAACACAGCTACTACGCATAGAATAAATAAGCAATCGGATATACTGTGCAGCACACGGAAACATGCCATTATTTTAATAACTTTAAATGGAGTATAATATATAAAAATATTGCATCACTATGTTGACACCTAACACCTAAACTAAGATTGTAAATCAACACTACGTTTCAATTTAAAAAGATCTTTAACAGTTTTCTGATAGTTTATTTTCATGCTATCATATTCTTATTTAAGAGAGTAATATATTCACTAATCTGTTGGTTTTTTACACTTTCTTTTCTTTAGAGGTTCTGCATGTGTATTGAGAAGGAAGAGCAACACGAATAGAAATAGCCTGAGTCCTTGCCACCATGGGACCTCCCTGTCCAAACAGGGATGTTCATACTCAGACTTTCCCAGAAAGACAAATAAACCTCTATCTTTGTTATTATTATTCTATTATTAGCTGCATGGGGTCTTCATTGTTTCCTGCAGACTTTCTCTAGTTGCCCTGAGCAGGGGCTTCCCTCTAGCTGCGATGCATAGGCTTACTCCCTGCAGTGGCTTCTCTTGTTGCAGAGCATGGGCTCTGGAGCATGGGCTTCAGTAGTTGTGGCACACAAGTGTGCAGGCTTAGTTGTTCCTCAGCAAGTAGGATCTTCTTCGACCAGGGATCAAACCCATGTCCTCTGCATTGGCAGGCGAACTCTTAACCACTAGACCACTAGGGCGGTCCCTGGGTTTTCTTTTACAGGCAATGAAGAAGCATTGTAAAAATGACATGGTAGGATTGTTCAGTGAGCCTGGAGGTGAGACAAATGACAACAGTTTTGTGATCAGAGCGGATTCGTAGCTCGGCCCCACAACAGAGGCACGCGTCTCAGGTAGCAAATTCTTGCACTCATGTGAAGGATGGCCTCCTTTCTCTCAATGCTTGGATGGGAGCTCATTCTAAGTTGCCAGTCATCTTTCTCATATCCTAGCTTCTCAACAAACATGGTATGAAGCAGTCAATTCATTTTCATGTTTCATCATATTTCAGTATTCCTTTCCTAAAACCACTCGAGAGTCCTCATTCTCTTCATAACTGGTTGATGGATCATCTGTAAACTTACCTTTTTTCTTGCCATTTTTCTCACTGATTCCCAACACATATTCTGCATGTGGGCCAGACTGAACCATTAGCTGTTCCTGTAACATGCCCTGGCTCCTGCTTCCTCTCTTTTGCTTATACTTCCCAGCAGTCTGGAATGCCCTTCTTTCCATCTCTGCTCAATGAAATCCTATCCACCCTTGGGGACTTAGTTCCAATGTCACTTTCTGCCTTAGGCCTTTTCTGAGTCCCTGCAGGGGTTGGGATCTCTTTCTCTGCTGTGCCTTTGACCTTTATCATCCCCTGCCTGGCACATTTGTTGCTGTTTGCATGTCTGGGGATACTCCTCAATCAAGGACAAGAAACTTCACCTTTGACCTCTCCAACAGTGCCTGGCTTTAGCAGGCTTTCTTCTGAAGGGATCTGTGAGTCTATTTAAAATGGGACCAACTGTTCTTATCAGATTGATGTGAACTTGCTTCTGAAAAAAGAGACAGTGACAGAAACAGTTAACAATAGACAGTATTGGCAATCAGTTGGGATAACATAACCCCAAATTATATATATTATATATATGTACATATATATGAATGTATGTATGTATGTATGTATGTCTATTTTTTCATTAAGAGAAATAGTCCTCATTCAGGCATAGCAGAAAATCTCTTTGATATGAAAAGGCAATGAACAGTTTTTATTTTTATGAAAAAAAGAGAATTAAGTAAAGTAACAGCTGAACTCATGAACAAGTCATGAGTCAGAGAGTCTGAAGCAGAGACTGAGTCCAAAATTTACAGTAAGGCTATAAAAAACTTAGCAGAATTAAGTGAATAAAACAAAAATTTCAGAGATTTACATCATTATTTCATAAATTTTCTCCACTTGGTAATTCTCAGTGAGTAACTGATATAGCAAATTAAAGTTTAATTTAATAAATTCCAGTTTCTTTGCTTGTGGTTCTAAATATCTGGTCCCTTGTTGGCATAGCCTAAGCTCTATAGTGAGAACATGTTAGCTGAATTTTATAGATCAGTCAGAATTCTCTCAAATCTTCAAAATATTATTTAAATTTTTTATTGAAGAATAGTTGATTTACAATGTTGTATTCATCTCAGGTGTACAGCAAAGAGATCCAGTTATACATATATTAATACATAGATTTTCAGATTCTTTTACATTATAGATAATTAAAACAAATTGATATAATTCCCTGTGCTATATGGTAGGTCCTTGTTATTCATCTATTTTACATATAGTAGCATGTGTATTGGGAGAAGGCAATGGCACCCCACTCCAGTACTCTTGCCTGGAGAATCCCATGGATGGAGGAGCCTGGTAGGCTGCAGTCCATGGGGTCGCGAAGAGTCGGATACGACTGAGCAACTTCTCTTTCACTTTTCACTTTCATGCATTGGAGAAGGAAATGGCAACCCACTCCAGTGTTCTTGCCTGGAGAATCCCTGGGATGGGCGAGCCTGGTGGGCTGCCATCTATGGGGTCGCACAGAGTCGGACACGACTGAAGCGACTTAGCAGCAGCAGCATGTGTATTTTAATTCCAAACTCCTAAATTATCCCTCCCCACTTTCCCTTTGATAACCTTAAGTTTCTTTCCTATGTCTGTGTTTCTGTTTTGTAAATAAGTTCATTTGTATCATTTTTTAGATTTATTATATGAAATGTTCTTGTTTAGCTGCTAAGTTGTGTCTGATTTTTTTGTGACCCCAGGGACCACAGCCTACCAGTATCATATGGTATTTGTCTTTCTCTGTCTGACTTTTACTTCACTTAGTATGACAATCTCTAGGTCCATCCATGTTGCTGCAAATAGCATTATTTCATTCTTTTTTATGGCTACTATTCCACTGTGTGTGTGTGTGTGTGTGTGTGTGTGTGTGTGTATGGGCTTCCCTTGTGGCTCAGCTGTTAAAGAATCTGCCTGCATGCAGGAGACCTGGGTTCAATCCCTGAGTTGGGAAGATCCCTGGAGAAGGGAAAGATTACCCCCTCCAGTATCAACCAATATATATGTATATATACACACCATATCTTCCTTATCTATTCATCTTTTTTCCCCTGTTTTTGGCATTGCTCTGCAGCATTTGGGATCTTAATTCCCCATTTTGCGCCCCCTGTATTGGGAGTTTGAGCCAGTTGAACTTGTGCCCCCCTGTATTGGGAGTTCAGAGTCTTAACAACTGGACTTCCAGGTAAGTTCCTATCTATTCATCTGTTTGTGGACATTCAGGTTGTTTCCATGTCTTCCCTATTGTAAACAATGCTCCTAAGAACGCTGCGTGCATGTATCTTCTTGAATTATCAAAACACTATGGTATTATGGCAGAGGCTTTCCCGGGTGGCCCAGCTCCAAATCCCTGTTCAGTTTGTTCTCCTACCTAGAATTTGTTTTTAAAAAAGACACTTTTGACTACTAGACTTCAAAGAATCTACTAGATTCTTCAAAGACTGCTAGACTTCTTGCCTTTCAACACCACTTGACCTTGACCAAATGACCTCCTTTCTTACAAAAACAGATGTAATTGCCTTCTGAAGACTCCGCATTCAGTCCAGTTCAGTTCAGTCGCTCAATCATGTCCAACCCTTTGTGACCCCACGCACCGCAGCACGCCAGGCCTCCCTGTCCATCACCATCTCCCAGAGTTCACTCAAACTCACGTCCATCGAGTCCGTGATGCCATCCAGCCATCTCATCCTCGGTCGTCCCCTTCTCCTCCTGCCCCCAATCCCTCCCAGCATCAGGGTCTTCTCCAATGAGTCAACTCTTCGCATGAGGTGGCCAAAGTACTGGAGTTTCAGTTTTAGCATCATTCCTTCCAAAGAAATCCCAGGGTTGATCTCCTTTAGAATGGACTGGTTGGATCTCCTTTCAGTCCAACTCCACATTAATGATTCCAATTTCCTCTGCTGTGAAGATTCGTGATATCCCAGCATGGTATGCCTATCACACTGAAAGCACTAAAGGAAGGCAAATTGCCTAATCATTCCTTCTCTGGTCCAGGCAACAGGAAGCACCATCCAGTTAAGGAAACCAGAACCATTCAAGGTGAGCAGGTTGGAATTGTTCTTGAGGGTGAAAAAAAAAATAGATTTTTGTTTTGAAAGCAACAGAAGGAATAAATACCTAGAAGGCCATTTGGATGACTCTTTGCAAAAGCAGGGATCAGAGGAGCTTGTGTTTCAGTGAGCTGGGCTCTGCTGGGCAAGTGCAGGTCCTTGCTAGAGGGACATGGTTAATTTCTGCCACCACCAGGGCTGCCACATTCTGCCACATTCCAGGATCCTGGAATTTGAAATCAAAAAGTAAATTTTTCTAGTATTTAGATCCAGTTTTTGGATCCTTTCTCTTCCTTTGCCACAAAAGGTGCTTTTTATGCTCCATTTTCCCTCATCTGTTTTCTTAAATGTGAGATGTGTCGCTTGGGTGTAAACTCCAAAGACATCACCAACGTCAAGAAAATCTTAAAAAAAAAGAGAGAAAGTCAGTTCACAGTTCACAGTTCAGTCGCGCAGTCGTGTCCGACTCTTTGCGACCCCATGAATCGCAGCACGCTAGGCCTCCCTGTCCATCACCAACTCCCGGAGTTCACTCAGACTCACGTCCATTGAGTCTGTGATGCCATCCAGCCATCTCATCCTCGGTCGTCCCTTTCTCCTCCTGCCCCCAATCCTTCCCAGCATCAGGGTCTTTTCCAATGAGTCAACTCTTCGCATAAGGTGCCCAAAGTACTGGAGCTTCAGTTTTAGCATCATTCCTTCCAAAGAAATCCCAGGGTTGATCTCCTTCAGAATGGACTGGTTGGATCTCCTTGCAGTCCAAGGGACTCTCAAGAGTCTTCTCCAACACCACAGTTCAAAAGCATCAATTCTTCGGCACTCAGCCTTCTTCACAGTCCAACTCTCACATCCATACATGACCACAGGAAAAACCATAGCCTTGACTAGACGGACCTTAGTCGGCAAAGTAATGTCTCTGCTTTTGAATATACTATCTAGGTTGGTCATAACTTTCTTCCAAGGAGTAAGCGCCTTTTAATTTCATGGCTGCAGTCACCATCTGCAGTGATTTTGGAGCCCCAAAAAATAAAGTCTGACACTGTTTCCATTGTTTCCCCATCTATTTCCCATGAAGTGATGGGACCAGATGCCATGATCTTCGTTTTCTGAATGTTGAGCTTTAAGCCAACTTTTCCACTCTCCTCTTTCACTTTCAACAAGAGGCTTTTTAGCTCCTCCTCACTTTCTGCCATAAGGGTGTTGTCATCTGCATATCTGAGATTATTGATATTTCTCCCAGCAATCTTGATTCCAGCTTGTGTTTCTTCCAGTCCAGCATTTCTCATGATGTACTCTGCATAGAAGTTAAATAAGCAGGGTGACAGTATACAGCCTTGACGGATTCCTTTTCCTATTTGGAACCAGTCTGTTGTTCCATGTCCAGAATTTGACCATCATCCTGTAGTAGTTCAACGTGGGGAATGATCATCACAAGATTTATAAGGGGTATTTTCTTCCTCTTATATACTTCACAAGCCTGTCATTATTCCTGCCTCCACTGTAACTAAGAAGAATACTATAAAATGTTCCCTCCATGAGGCACCAAAGGTCATCCTCTCCCTTCCACTCCCCAGAAATATGGTGCTCTAAGCGTCTTTGGCTACTCCAGAGACACATAAATGGTAAAACTCAGATCCTCTTCTTTTTTGTTGTTGTTAAAATTCTTTAATTTTAAAAATTGTGGTAAAATACACATAACATAAAATTTACCATCCTAGTTATTCTTAAGCGTACAGTTCAGTTGCATTAAGGACATTCACACTGTTATGCAACTGTCGCCACCATCCATCTCCAGGACTTGTTTCATCTTGCAAAACTGAAGCTCTGTACCCATTGAACAATACCTCCTTATTTCTCTCACCCCAGCTCCTGGTAACCACTGATCTATTTTCTGTCTCTCTGAATTTGACAACTCTAAGTACTTGAAATAAGTTGAATGAAACAGTATTATTCTTTTGTGACTGGCTTACTTCATTAACATAATAGCTTTAAGGTTCATACGTGCAGTAGCTTGTGTCAGACTTTCTTTCCTTCTTTTTTAAAGCTTAATAATATTCCACTACATATACATACATATACATTTTGTTTACTGTTCATTCATTGAAGGACAGTTGAGTTGCTTCTACCCTTTGGCTGCTATGAACATAATTTTGCTTCCTCTTCTTTTGAGAGGATGAAAAAGGAGTTGGGAGGATGGTTAGGAAGAAAAGTGCAGAGTAAGATAATTTTTTTCTTCTTGAATATATGTCATAAAAATTCAAGCAATCCTGAAAAGTTTAAGTCAGTCTAAATCTACTACTAACAAAAAATAATTTGTTGCATGTTAGTGACCTTCTTTCTAGTTATCTCAGCATATGTCCATGCCCGATATATTGATATTTTATGTAAATGAATTGTCTTTAATGTTGTTCAGTAACCCCAGTTTCTTTCAGCTTTACAATGTGAACTTCTACTCATATTAATAAGACATACTTTTATGCCATATTTTTCATGGCTGCTTTTATGGATGTACCATAATATTATTTATCCAATCTTCTATTGAAGAACCAGTTTCCTTTAAGTGACTTCCTTTGTTTTTATTCAATGTTATTTAGTATAAAGGAATACAGTGACAAATATTATGATACATTTGTCTTTGCGATCCTGTTTCATAAGTTCCTAAAATTGGGTTTAAGTGAAAAGACTTAAACAAACATTTTATTTATTTGCCAAGAATAATTTGTTTATGCGAAAACTCTGATGTCTTAGATCTCTTATTCTTATATATTTATCTATGACAAAACACACATTTCATATCCTAAATGACAGAGTAAGAACTTTCTAGATCTTTTTTGGGGAACTCTCTATGGGAAGGAAGATAGAGACATTGGGTTATATCAAAATGTTATATTGGAGGGATTTCTCTGGTGGCGCAGTGGCTAAGATTCCATGCTCCCAGTGCAGGCTTCCCAGGTTTGGTCCCTGCTGAAGGAACTAGATCTCACATGCTGCAACTAAAGAAAAAAAAATCACGAATGTAGCAACAAAGATCGAAGGTCTCACATGCCACAGCTAGGGCCTGGTGAAGCCAGGTAAATATAATAAAAATATTTTTTAAAAAAATATTATATTGTATATGAATACATGTCAATGCAATGTAATAGAGAAAGTTAGATGTTACCATCCTTGTGAGCTCAACAAAGGAATGTAGATATGGTCATTGTGAAGGGGAAATTATTATAAATTTAGTTATAATTTGTTTTAATCCAGAATGTCAATCAAACCCAAAACTAGTACATAGCAGATCGAATCACAGCATCCAAAGTGCTTAATTGGCCAGTTTTGTTACTAAAAGTGGCTCAATTATAGAACCTATCAGCAAATTACATTTTTAAAAACTTACAGGTGGTGGTTTTACATTTTTCAAATGGTCTATTGGTCCATCTGCTAAAGGTAGGGTGAGTAGGATCCAACCATCTGTGGGAGGGGACAGGTAAGGTCTTCACAAGAATTCTGATCATCAGCGAGAGGACCAAAATTTGAAACAAGCTTTTAACTTGGGGGAGAGTCTGGAGTAGAAGTGGTACTCTTTCATGGGACAAGTTTCCAAGAAAACAAATGGGGGTGGAGATTTGCAGGCAGGAAGTTTTGGGGGAAATGTCTTAGGAACAACACCTGAAGAATATGAAGGAAGCAGGATTCATCAGAGGGACACGTACAATTAATACCATTGTAATAAAGGTCTCATCCAGGGCTTCCCAGGTGGTTCAGTGGTAAAGAATCTGCCTGCCAAGCGAGAGACAGGGGTCCAATCTGTGGGTCAGGAAGACCCTTGAAGTAGGAAATGGCAACCCACTCTGGTATTGTTGCCTGCAAAATCCCATGGACAGAGGCACCTGGCGGGCTTCAGTCCATGGGGTTGCAAAGAGTCAGACATGATTTAGTGACTAAATGACAACAACTGAGGTCTCATCCAAATCCCACAGTGAACTCTGAAGCTTCCGTGACCATTCAGAGATGTCCCAAATGAGGCAAGGGGCAGCTCCCACGTTGATCAGCCCTTGGGTATGGACAGCCCACAAAGGGTTGTAATCTTGGGCAAGGCAGGTCCCTTTGGTTGGAGGCAGTCCTCAAGGGAGGATGTGGATGACATATCATAGCATCTCCTACAGAATCTAACCAGAAGTTCCGCTATATGAACCAAGCTGACAATACCTTGCGGGACAGAGATACACCCTTAGTTCACCCCAGTCACATCCCATACCACCAGACTAATTTCACGTCTTCCCCTTCCACCATCACCTCACTTCCATTTCATCTTACCTCAACGCACAAACACACACTGAAGTAAATGAGTCCCCAGCATCACCCAGGATTGAGTCAGTAATCCAGTAGGGTGAGACACTGAGGATGAAGCTTTTCCTGTTTACAGCTGAACAGGAAAGACAAGACAGGCATGGACTCCAAGAGCAAACTATGAAAAGAATCACCTTTAAAATCCAGAGATTTAAAGATCTGATATGCAGAGGCCATATAAAATATTTGTGTATTTCTATTTTTAATAAGAAATTTCAACTCTTAAGCAAACCCTTCAGTAACATAACATTACACTATGAAAACAAGCCCAGCACCATCATAAAATGTTTATTTGTTTATTCTTTTTTGTCGTTGTTCAGTCATGTCTGACTCTTTGCAACCTCATGGACTGCAGCAAGCAAGGCTGCCCTGTCCTTCACCATCTCCTAGAGTTTGCCCAAATTCATGCCCACTGAGTCAGTGATGCCATCTAACCATGTCATCCTCTGTTGCGCCCTTCTCCTCCTCTGTTGTCCCCTTCCGTTCCTGCCTTCAATCTTTCCCAGCATCAGCATCTTTTCTAATGAGTCAGCTCTTCCCATCAGGTGGCCAAGGTATTGGAGCGTCAGCTTCAGCATCAGTCCTTTCACTGAATATTCAGGGTGGATTTCCTTTAGGATTGACTGGTTTGATCTCCTTATAGTCCAACTCTCAAGAGTCTTCTCCAACACCACAGTTTAAAAGCATCAATTCTTCAGCGCTCAGCTTCTTTATGGTCCAACTCTCATGTCCATACATGACTACTGGAAAAACCAGAGCTTTGACTAGATGGACCTTTGTTGGCAAAGTAATGTATCTGCTTTTTAATATACTGTCTTTAATACTCATTCTTTAAATATTTTAAAATTGATCATTATATGCCAGCACTGAGCTAGATTCCAAATCATCCAAAACAAATAAAACACAGTTCATGCTTTCAAGGAGTTCACAGGTAGTTGGGGAGATAGATAAGTTAGGACCTTCGAATGAGTGTTGGTTCCCAAGCATGCTGGAGACATAGGGGGTGCCTTATTTTGGAGTAAAGGCCATGAAAAAAAGGCTTTCCATTCTGCATTTCTGTCAACATTGCATTTAGCAATAGTTGAAATGGGTCTTTTTCATGTTTGGCAGGGTGGTCTGGAATTTAAGCTTAAGATCTGGTTAAAGTTGTCTGGTTTTCAGAACAGAAAAAAAAATGCATTATAGTATAAAAGATAGTAACTATAGTCAGTGATTAAGCAATGCCCTTCTAAGATTATCTAAAAGTAACTATGGACAGCAATTAAGCAATATCCTTTTAAGATTATTGAAGAGTTGGGTCAAGTGTACTCTAAAATATTTTGGAACTCTAAGGATTGCTGAAACAGAACATGTCTTTCCAAGTTTCTACGTGTGTATTCACTTGTTCTCTGTTACGTTTTTCTGTCCTAGGAATTAAGCACTTTCTTATGTAGCCAATTCTGTGGTTGCAATTGGAAGCGAAGTTTCCTGCCTCTCCAGCACTCAGATCTTAGGATTTGCATTTGTTTACATCTTATTTGGGTCTGCTCTATCAAGTTTTCCATACCATGCACCACTTTCTATCATACTGTGCAATTTACTATTTTATTATTTATTGTCTGTCTAATCCTGCTAGAAAGTAAATACCACAAGAGCAAAGATTTTGTTTTGCTTTGTTTTGTTCATAGTTGTAGCTCCACTGCCTAAAATAGTACCTGGCACATAGCATGTACTTCATAAATATTTATGACTGAATGAAATAAAACATAAAGAGGAAAGATTTTGCTGAGATCACTGACAATAATATGCTATGAACTGAAGAATATAAATAACTCAATAATATGCCTCCCCTAAATAAATTAAAATGTAATGTTTGTATGTTTATCACTTGTATGTCCATAGAAGGATCCATCTATAGCTTTTGAAATTCAAGGTTATCCTCTATAGTGTTAGGTTTTCTAATCCAGATTTCCCTGGTCAGACCCACCTTACCAGCTATTGCTTAGGCGTATTATGATATGGCTCACTTCACATGGATATATTATAACTTCTTTGAGACTATTGGGCATGAATATGGAAAAACAAATCAAGTCAAGGTGGAGTTAGAGAGGAGCTTATTGCACTTGCACATCCAATACCGCAGAAAAATACCAAACCTCTTCCAAATACATCGTCATATATTCACATTCCATCAAATGAATGGAAATACTTCTGCTAATCCCGTTACAGCTTTGGCATTGTATCTTATTTGCTAGAATTGGGTTAATTTATAGGCTTCCCTGATGGCTCACCTGCCAATGTAGGAGATTCAGGTTTGATCCCTGGGTCAAGAAGATCCCCCCTCAAAGAAGGAAATGGCAACCCACTCTGGTATTCTTGCCTGGGAAATCCCATGGACAGAGGAGCCGGATGGGCTACAGTCCATGAGGTTGCAAAAGAGTTAGACACGACTTAGCAACTAAACAACAACAAATTCTGCCTCTAGTCAGAGTGCCAGGAGCAGGCTATTTTGCAAATACATCTCTAATCAAGAGCTCTCTTGAAATTTTGACCTTAGAGACATAGTATTAATAGAATCTTCTTTTTCTCATGTGATGTAGTTGAATGAAAATAAGAGTAAAATGGTTTCCCTCGCTGCAACTCAAGCACTATGTAACCATTGTGCACAAGTAAGGCACACGTGCAGAAATACACCCCACTTATGAATGAAATGATCTTTTTGTGGTTAGCAATGAGGCTGTCTCAATGCAGAGAATTTGTTTCAAAACGGAAGAAATCAGACTGAGCCCGTCAAAGCACAGAACATGGTGTGCTGGTAAAGTTCCAAGAATAATTTCTTGAAGTTACAAATACAAGCAAACAGAGAGTTTGATTATTGACATTAATGAATTTACCATCATAAAGAGGTGTGTTAACTTGATTTCAATGGCTTTTCAGCCTAGAGTCAAGTGATAAGGACTGGAAGACTACTATTTCCCATGATGCCATCATCTGAAAAGATGCACAGTTATCAAAAGAGAGGGACCAAAAAAATAGAAGAAATTCTAAAATAAATAAATAAATAAAAGGGACAAGTTTGGGGTCAGAAAACTGAGAACCCAGTACACTGGAAACAATTTTGAGATTCCACATCTGATCAGTTGAATGTAGAGATGTACAGGAGGAAGTGGCAGGCAGTGCACAGTACGTCCTTACGTGAGGGTGGGCCAGTCCAGTGCCCCCAACTCAGGCTGGGCAAAGGCGCTGAGGGCAGGGCAGCAGTTGTCTGAAAGTTGCATGGTAAAAGGATGACCCTGGGCTTCCTAACACAAGGAGGTTGCTTCTTGAGTTTGTATGTCCTTTTGCTTATATGGTCATTGCTCTCTAAGTCACACACCTGTGGATGACACTTTGGGAACATTTGTCCCATGTCCCATTTCCTTCTTGGGATAATCCACTAGCTACCCTCCACAAAAAAAGCAATGCATAAACATATATCTGGCTGGTTCTTTTCTGCAGCCAAAGTGGCATGGGTGTACTACTGTGACATGGCACCCACAAGTCCCCCAATTGGTGAAGGGGTTTCCACCAATCAATTCTCAGAGACCAGTTGGCTGTCCTACAGCTCAGCTCAGTATCAGAGATAGTGTCAGATCCCACATCTTTTGTCCATTTTTCAGAATATTTATTTATTTATTTTGGGGGGCTGTACTGGGTCTTCTTTGCTGGGCACAGGCTTTCTCTAGCTGCGGAGAGTAGTGGCTACTCTTCTGTGCCAGCTTCTCATTGTGGTGGCTTCTCTTGGAGCAGAGAGCACCGGCTCTAGGTGCCTGGGCTTCAGTAGTTGTGGTGCACAGGTTTCCTTGCCCTGCGGCATGTGGGTTCTTCCCAGACCAGAGATCGAATCCGTGCCCCCTGCATCGCCAGGCGGATTCTTAACCGCTGGACCACCAGGAAGGTCCCAGATCCCACAGTTTAAGAGTTCAGCCCTACAAGACTGTCCCCCACCCTCACTTCAGATGCTACTTGTAAGTCTAGGCTATCACCTCTATTCAAGATCCACAGGCTGTAGACCAGAGTTCTATGACCACCCCCTGCCCACCCCCCACACACCCTCCTCCAGCTTCTTGGAGCATTAATTTGCTACAGTGGTGCAGAACTCAGAGAAACATTTTACTTACTAGATTCACCAGGTTATTATAAAAGGGTATCACTCAAGTCCAGCTAGATGGAAGAAAGGCATAAGCAGAGGGAAAAGGTGTGGGGGCTTCCATGCCCTTCCCTTTGCCATTGTCCTCAAATTTCCTCATGTTCACCAACCCGGAAGCTCTCCACAAACCTGACCTTCTTGGGGTTTTATGGATGCTTCATTACATAGGCACAACGGATTAAATCATTGGCCATTGGCGATGGATTTAACCTCCAGCCCCTCTTTGCTTTCTGGAGGTTAGCAGGTGGTACTGAAAGTCCCAATCCTTTAATCATGTAGTTGGTTCTGCTGGCATTCAGCTTCCACCTTTATATACAGTCCCAGAGTAGTCTCATTAACTTAATAAAAGACATCTTTGCACTCTCTTCAGTTAGGTTATTCCAAAGGTTTTAGGAGCCCTGTGCCAAAATTTGGGACAAAGACCAGATACATTTATTATAAATCACATATTACAACTACACACACCGTCATATAGGTACCCTCTGACCTCTCTCTTGCCCTAACCCTACTTCTTTCAGCCCCATCTAAGCAGTTGGAACTTGAGGGAGATTTGGGATGGGAAAAAACTGCTTACCTAAAATTGCCCGAAGTCATCTCTCCTTAATGACAGCAGCAGAGAGATGCTTCCTACAAGCTGGCATGGTGACCCAGAAAGTTTGAGAAAATGCATATTTTTACCTGCACAAGGTGATGAGAAAGTGTCATCACACTTAAAACAGAATTAGAAGTAGGTCCATACTCAACAAACACCTAGGGAATAAATTAATATGTGGATTTGTGTGCATATGTGTGTGAAAGAGAGAGAAAGGATTTAAACATTTGTTTCTTATTGAAGGATCTGTTCTGGACTACACAGTATTTCATCGAATTATGGAAGAGTCTCCTGATTGAGTAAAAATGGGTCACAAGTAATTGTTCCTCATCATACCCACCCCCGACATATGCCCCAATATACAAATATGCAGGCCCATACCATCTAACTTTTTTACTACTTACTGCCTTTAAAAAATGATGCTACTAAAATATAAATACATTCTTATTGTAAATATTCAAATATTATCAAATACAAGTATTATAAAATATTATCAAATACAAAAAAAAAAGGGATGGAAATGTGAATATCTTTGTGCTTCCCAATCTGATTCATTTACCTAGAGGAGAAAATGTCAACGTTTTGGTGAACAACCTTCTCATCTTTTAAAGAAAATGCACAAAGACATATATATATTACACACTAGACAAATTCCACCTTGGCTGGTTGTGTTACACACATGTGATCATAATATATAGACAAACCATCCCTCAACTTCCTTTTTCACCTAACAATAGGTCTTGTAGAGCTCTATACATCATGGCACGAAGCTGTTTCTACCTCCTTCTAATGACTACCAGTATTTCATATTATGGATACAATATACAGTGTAACACCACATCGCTATATATCTGATATTGAACATCTTGTGAACATATCTGAGTACATTTTTAGGGTGGGAAAATTGCTGAGTCAGAGGTTATACGCATTTAAAAAAATTTGTTCTTCCAGATTCACTCTCCACCCCCCACATATTTTATATTAAGCATTGGGTGCTTAGTCACTCAGTCGTGTGCGACTCTGCGAGCTCATGGACTGTAATCCGCCTGCCTCCTTGTCCATGGGGATTCTCCAGGCAAGAATACATGAGTGGGTTGCCATGCCCTCCTCCAGGGAATCTTCCCAATCCAGGGATGAACCCAGGTCTCCTGCATTGCAGGCAGATTCTCTACCATCTGGGCTACCCATATATATATTATATATATTAACCCATATATATTATGCATTAGTTCCTGGTTAAATATTTGATACTTCCATTTATTTTAATTTTTAACAATCTAATAGGCAAAAATTGGTATCAGTTCAGTTCAGTTGCTCAGTCGTGTCCGATTCTATGCGACCCCATGAACCGCAGCACACCAGGCTTCCCTGTCCATTACCAACTCCCAGAGTTCACTCAAACTCACGTCCATCGAGTCAGTGATGCCACCCAGTCATATCATCCTCTGTTGTCCCCTTTTCCTCCTGCCTCCAATCCCTCCCAGCATCAGAGTCTTTTCCAGTGAGTCAACTCTTTGCATGAGGTGGTCAAAGTACTGGAATTTCAGCTTTAGCATCATTCCTTCCAAAGAAATCCCTGGCTGATCTCCTTTAGAATGGACTGGTTGGATCTCCTTGCAGTCCAAAGGACTCTCAAAAGTCTTCTCCAACACCACACTTCAAAAGCATCAATTCTTTGGTGCTCAGCTTTCTTCACAGTCCAACTCTCACATCCATACATGACCACTGGAAAAACCATAGCCTTGACTAGATGGACCTTTGTTGGCAAAGTAATGTCTCTGCTTTTCAATATGATATCTAGATTGGTCATAACTTTTCTTCCAAGGAGTAAGCGTCTTTTAATTTCATGGCTGCAGTCACCATCTGCAGTGATTTTGGAGCCCCCCAAAAATAAAGTCTGACACTGTTTCCACTGTCCCCATCTATTTGCCATGAAGTGATGGGACCAGATGCCATGATCTTCATTTTCTGAATGTTGAGCTTTAAGTCAACTTTTTCACTCTCCTCTTTCAACTTCATCAAGAGGCTTTTTAGTTCCTCTTCACTTTCTGCCATAAGGGTGTTGCCATCTGCATATTGAGGTGATTGATATTTCTCCCGGCAATCTTGATTCCAGCTTGTGTTTCTTCCAGCCCAGCATTTCTCATGATGTACTCTGCACAGAAGTTAAATAAGCAGGGTGACAATGTGCAGCCTTGACATACTCCTTTTTCTCTTTGGAATCAGTCTGTTGTTCCATGTCCAATTCTAACGGCTGCTTCCTGACCTGCATATAGGTCAAGAGGCAGGTTAGGTGGTCTGGTATTCCCATCTCTTTCAGAATTTTCCACAGTTGATTGTGATCCACACAGTCAAAGGCTTTGGCATAGTCAATAAAGCAGAAATAGATGTTTTTCTGGAACTCTCTTGCTTTTTCCAAGATCCAGCGGATGTTGGCAATTTGATCTCTGGTTCCTCTGCCTTTTCTAAAACGAACTTGAACATCTGGAAGTTCACGGTTCATGTATTGCTGAAGCCTGGCTTGGAGATTTTTGAGCATTCCTTTACTAGTGTGTGAAATGAGTACAATTGTGCGGTAGTTTGAGCATTCTTTGGCATTACCTTTCTTTGGGATTGGAATGAAAACTGACCTTTTCCAGTCCTGTGGCCACTGCTGAGTTTTCCAAATCTGCTGGCATACTGAGTGTAGCACTTTCACAGCATCGTCTTTCAGGATGTGAAATAGCTCCACTGGAATTCCGTCACCTCTACTAGCTTTGTTCGTAATGATGCTTTCTAAGGCCCACTTGACTTCACCTTCCAGGATGTCTGGCTCTAGGTGAGTGATCACACCATCGTGATTATCTTGGTCGTGAAGATCTTTTTTGTATAGCTGTTCTGTGTATTCTTGCCACCTCTTCTTAATATCTTCTGCTTCTGTTAGGTCCATTCCATTTCTGTCCTTTATTGAGTCCATCTTTGCATGAAATATTATTTTAATTTGTATATTTCAGATGACAGCAAATTTAAATATATTTCATTACTTATCATTTATCTTCTGCAAATTTTAAAAATATCTTTTGCCTTCTTTTAAACAGATTTTTTTGAGATTTCCTTATTATTTGTAGAAATTCAATATATACTAGGAGCTTCCCTGATAGCTCAGTTGATAAAAATCTGCCTGCAGTGCAGGAGACCCTGGTTCAATTCCTGAGTCAGGAAGATCCACTGGAGAAGGGATAGGCTACCCACACCAGTATTCTTGGGCTTCCCTTGTGGCTCAGCTGGTAAAGAATCCACCTGCAATGTAGGAGACCTGGGTTTGATCCTTAGGTTGGAAAGATCCTCTGGAGAAGGGAGAGGCTACCCACTCTGTGTGGTACTGGAGAAGACTCTTGAGAGTCCCTTGGACTGCAAGGAGTCCTGCAAGGAGATCCAATGATCCTTCAGTTCATTCTGAAGGAGATCAGCCCTGGGATTTGTTTGGAAGGAATGATGCTAAAGCTGAAACTCCAGTACTTTGGCCACCTCATGCAAAGATTTGACTCATTAGAAAAGACTCTGGTGCTGGGAGGGATTGGGGGCAGGAGGAGAAGGGGACGACAGAGGATGAGATGGCTGGATGGCATCACTGACTCGATGGACGTGAGTCTGAGTAAACTCCGAGAGTTGATGATGGACATGGAGGCCTGGTGTGCTGCGATTCATGGGGTTACAAAGAGTCGGACATGACTGAGCTACTGAACTGAACTGAACTGATATGCATGTATTTTATTTGGTAACTATTCAAAGTGATTGCCTGTTCAGTACTCATCAGTTTGATTTCATTGTTACTTCTGTGTAAGGGAAAAAAAATTGTACAAATTATTTTGTAGACTAAAAAAAATAAAAATACTGCACTAACGTTACCTTCTATAGCCTTCCCTTCAGCCCTACTTCTCCACTCCCCAAAACACTTTTTACAAATACCCGCATCTGGAGTGCCCAACCCGGGATAGACACATGTTCTATTATGGTCTAGTGCCCTTTCTATCTTTTGTTTGTTTTGTTTCCAGTTGTTTACCTGCATTCAGTGGTTGCAGTAAAGGGTTCCATGGAGATATGACCAGTGCACTGAGAGAATGTGGTTTTACCACATCTGTTGCTTTATACTTTATACCAGTATATGCTGCTGCTAAGTCGCTTCAGTCGTGTCCGACTCTGTGCGACCCTGTGGACTGCAGCCCACCTGGCTCCTCCGTCCATGGGATTTTCCAGGCAAGAGTACTGGATATACCAGGGCTTCCCTGGTGGCTCAGCTGGTAAAGAATGTGCCTGCAATGTGGGAGACCCGGGTTCAATCCCTGAGTTTGGAAGATCCCCTGGAAAAGGGAATGGCAACCCACTCCAGTATTCTTGCCTAGAGAATTCCTTGGATAGAGGACCATGGCAGGCTATAATAGTCCACGGGATCGCAAAGAGTCAGACTCAGCTGAGTGACTTTCACTTTATACTCCCCATGATATAATTCTGCACACAATAGGAACCAGACATTTTACTGATTGTTTTCAACTGATTAATAAAAACTGATACCGGGTAGTCTCAGACTAAATGAAAAACCAACTTCCCTGGTGGTCCAGTGGTTAACACCTTGCCTTTCAATGCACGGGGTGTGGGTTCAATCCCTGGTCAAAGAGCTTAAGATCCCATATGCCTCATGGCCAAAAAGAACCCATAAAGCAGAAGCAATATTGTAACAAAGATGGCCTAAAGAAAAATCTTTTTTTAAGAAAGCAAACTCTCTCAATAATAAAATATTTTAAAAACAAAATGCTCAGAAAATCTGCATATTTAACATGCAAAGGATGTTACTCACAATTGTTAGAATTTTAATGTTATTTTCTGAATATAAAAATATTTTAGACTGATTTATAAAGATCAGAGAAAATTTAAGTTGATATGAATATTGTCTGAAATTATTATTTGGGTATTGAACAACTCAGGACATGTTCTTACTGACATTTTTTTTTAATTAATTTTTATTTTTTTAGTTTGTTTTGCTTTACAACACTGTATTCGTTTTGCTACACATCGACATGAATCAGCCACGAGTGTACATGAACTCCCAATCCCGACCCCCACCTCCCCCTTCTTACTGACATTTTAAAGTTGAAGTTGCTCTTAATATTAACTAGTGAACTAGTGAATAATTAAAATGTTGTTAGAATGGATTCTAGGCCAATTAGTTTGCTTGCGGACCAAAGATCCTAAGAAATCTGTTAGTGTCAATAAGGGCAATTGATACACTTTTATTTGCATGCTAAAGAAAAGTAGTGTGGATACCAAAATGTACATTTTCTAGAATATGGCAGTTTAGGCTTTCTTGCCTAAACTGGAAATGGGATACTAACATAAATGAATCAATTATGGAAGTGCAGGAAAATAATAGCATAGTAATAATATCTGACATTTGTATATGCTTTATTGCTTTTCAAATAAATTTCATAGCTCTTTTATTGGGATTACTGGACCTAAAATCTATTTAGACAGTTTATGCAGGCTATCATTTCCTTAACTTTGAAAGGATTGATTTAGGAATTTCAAACAACCAGTCTGACATTTTTGTACTAAATTAACTGCTTTCTTGACCCAACACTGAGTTAATTTTAGACTGTTGTCCTGATGAAAGGCAGATATTTCCCAAGACAGTTTTGGTCAGTTCATGCCAGTTCAGAACATGAATCTGAATCTGAATATGTGTGGTACAGAACATGAATATGTGTGGCACATATGTCTCACTCTGCATAGTATGAAGACCTGGAGCAGAGGCAGGCCTAGTTCTAGGAGCTCTCCAACACCCATCCGGGACTTGCATCTCCTTCACTCCTGTTCTTTGTGTCCTTTTGCTCTACGATCTGTTATTGTTAATATTCATTTATTTGGCTGCTTTGGGTCTTAATTGCGACATGTGAGATCTAGCTCCCTGACCAGGAATAGAACCCAGGCCCTCTGTACTGGAGAATGGAATTTCAGCCACTGGGCCACCAGGAAAGTCCCTCCATGATCTGGTTTTATACTCCTCTCTCTTAACTGGTTTTCCCAGCCCTAGTTCTGCCTTTCTTCTCCCAGTTCCATTTATTGCTGATAGCAACAAACTCCATTCACGCCTTACGATAGGGTTTTTGCATTAAAAAACAAAAAAACAGATATAGTCAAATAGTTTCATCAGGAAGGTAATAAAATATGCAGGTGTCCTTTGGTTAAATGAGTCCAAAGCCCACAAGGGATGTTAAAATTTCTTTAGAAAAAAAAGAGGGGGACTAGAAAGAAATCTAGGAAGTTTTACATACATTTTAAAACTAGACTTTCTCTTAGCAAACTGGAGATGTTAGTTGAGGAGATTTTGCAGACAATGCAAGCCCCCAAATATTTCAATTTGAAATATTATGATGCATAAGAAAAATATTTGTTCTGCTGAAATTAAAAGGTTAATTTAAAAATTTTTTACTTCATACTTACATACTTTATAGAAAGTACATAACCTCTTATTGTCTACTCCATTCTCCTCCCATATCTTTAGCCCACTTCACCAGTCTTCCAATGAAATACTGAGGAACAAAACCTCTTGGAGAGACTCCTTCACTGGTGATGTGAGGAGGGAAATTTTGCTTTCCTTTCCCTGCGAAGGCATGGGGCAGCCAAATGTATGTATTTTATTTTGAGGCTCCAAGAAGCATCTTCGTCAAATAACTGCTCACATGGATTTGTAACTGGAAAGGGTAGCTACTTCTCAGAGCCAAGTGAAGATTTTGTTCAACAGCTACATGTCCGGGGTGAAGGTGCTCAAGAGACCTTTTTTTCTCTTTGTGACAGGGGAATATCAAAGTCATTCATTGGAACACAGACTATGACATGCAAGAAACAACAGCGATCCGTTTCCTTCTTTGCCCTGAAGACACCCACAGGCTTGTCCAAGTACATGTAAGAGATACCACCCAGACTCACAATTTGGAGGTTAAAGCGTCTGCCTGGAATGCGGGAGAACACGGTTCGATCCCTGGGTTGGGAAGATCCCCTGGAGAAGGAAATGGCAACCTACTCCAGTACTCTTGCCTGGAGAATCCCATGGAGGGAGGAGCCTGGTAGGCTACAGTCCATGGGGTAGCAAAGAGTCGGACACGACTGAGCGACTTCACTTTCCATTTATAACCATCACGGAATCTCACTGGTCCATCTTTTGGTTTGTGTTGCATTTCAACAAATCACTCAGAAGGTTGCCAAAGAGAGTCATCGCCCTTGAGGAATTAAATATTTCGTATCTTTGCTTTCTTCCCAAATGGAAACTCTGGATCATTAGGATCTGGTGTAAAGTTTTTTCTTAACTCACATTCTGGCATCAAACTTACCCCTGCATTACCCCATTAAACTTACCTCACATCAATAGAAAAGGTTTTTCACCAGCTGTTTTCATGTTGGTATTGAGTTCCCCTCATTAATATGTAGTTCTTTTGCCCCTTTTGAAGCCTCATCACTTGTGGGTCTGTACCACGGTAGGATGTCAGCCACTGTTAGGTTATGTCTAGACAGGACAGTCAAGCTGGCCAAGGGAAATCCAATATTCAGTCACTTAAGTGGATGATGGTGTGCCTGGCAACCTGCTGGACTGTGCGGTCGTTTGCTTCAGATTTTGCTGTTGAAACAGACCAAGAAGCCTTTCAGCCATGTCACGATCTTTCAGACATGGTAGGAAATTGTTCATCATCGGAGAAAAGAAATTTCAAATGCTATTAAAGCAAATGGGCTGTTTCAGAATGTTCTTACATCAGTCCATATAGACACACCATCCTAAATTATAAGAACATCTCTCATGATGGTGTGTACTGACTCAACTGCCAGACATGAATCAACTGAATGTTTTTCATACATAAATTCCGTGAGCCCTTAAAAGACCCTATAAAACAGGTACCATTGTTATCTTTACAAATGGGAAAACTGAGACACAAATATTAAGTAATTTATCCAAAATCACACAGCTATTGAGTGGCAGGGTCAGGATTTGAATGACTCTTGGTACCATTTGTTTGTAAATACTCACCTCAACATCTCAAAGTGAAATTATCATCAAAATATTCCCCCTAACACTTTTGGAGAAGGAAATGGCAACCCACTGCAGTATTTTTGCTGGGGAAATCCCATGGACAGAGGAACCTGGTGGGTTACAGTCCATAGGGTCACAAAAGAGTCGGACACGCTTAGCAACTAAACAACTAATGTACGCCTGTAAAGCAAAGCTATGTGGTCCAGGTAATGGGGTCGGCTCTTCATTTTACCCATGTGTGTAGCTACGAACTCATTTTCTGGGTGCTGAGTTGTCTGTCTTTTCTATGCTGAACAGTACAGACACACTGGCTGACCTTCTAGGAATCCTTCAAAGAGTCCTAAATGGAGTGTTATCTATAAAAACATTGATCACTGTGCTGTACACCTGAAATTATATGATGCTGTAAATCAACTATAATTTTTTTAAAGTATCTTTTCTAGTGGGAAGTCACAGCTTCCAGAAGACAAGTCTAACTTTTATAGGATGTTCATATAGATAACCTCTGATGCTGATCCCAATTGCTTGAAGCACAGAAGGTTACAAACATGTCCTGTAGGGACTTCCCTGGTGGTCCAGTGGTTAAGAATCCACCTGCCAATGGAGGGGACGTGGGTTCGATCCATGGTCTAGGAATATCTCACATGCCGCAGAGCAACAGAACCAGTGCACCCCAACTGCTGAGCATGTGCGCCTGAGTCAAACCACCGACAGGAAGAGTAGGCCCTGCTCCCCGTAACTAGAGAAAGCCCGGTGTGCAGCAAGGAAGACCCAGCACAGCCAAAAATAGATAAACAAATATTTTAAAATGTCCTGTACTATTTATCACATTTCTCACTTCTGCTGGTAAATCCATTGTTTTACTTACCATTCGGGACTGCATTTTGTCCTTACAGGAATTACCTTTGAGTGGTTCATAGCAATTTATTCCCTGAAGAGTTAGCTTCCTTCTCTATGAAATGGGTATAGAAATGTAGACCTTTGCATGTTATTGCAAAAAAAGATCAACAGACATCTAATCCTTTTAATAAGATTTAAGGTATGCACAGCATTCCATAGCTGACTGATCCAGAATTTCAACAAATGCCTTCAAAAATGGAAATCCATTACTTACATGGTTAAACTTCACAGCAGAATTTCCTGGCTTTGATCACTGGAATCAATTCAGCCCCATTAGGAATATTGCCTTCTTCCTGAGGCAATTTTCATATTGTCTATTTGTGTTTTCTCCAGCAATACCCATTTTGGAATTTCAGGCAAAAAGAATTATGTACCCACTTCTCTCTGTACCCCGCTCACTAGAGTGTAAACTTTATGAGGCCCAGAAGTTTTGTTTAATTTGTTCATTAGTTTATCACAAACAGCTGGCATATAGTAGGTTCTCAAGAATAATGCATTAAATATATGAATCTACAAATGTACATACCCAGATTTTAGAGGGAATAAAACTATTTTAGCTATTAGCCTTTGAAGTCACAAGCTTCTGGGTTAGAATTTCAGCTCAGTTTACCAACTGAGGAAGCCAGAGCAAATTCTTAGGCTCTTTGAAATGCAATTTCCTCGTTTAAAACTTGGGGATGATATCTAATTCACAGGGCAGGTATGAGGATTAGAGGGTCATGCAGGCAAAGTACCTGGCCTGCCTCAAGTGCCAGCTGAAGTCCCAGCCCCTGAGAGGGCTCGGGAAGGGTCAGCTTCCACCCATAGGCAATCTCAAAGCTCCTCTTAGTTATTAATGTGTAATAGGCTGGTATTGCAAAAGGAAATGGCAATCCATTCCAGTACTCTTGCCTGGAAAATTCCATGGATGGAGGAGCCTGGTAGGCTATAGTCCTTGGGGTCGCAAAGAGTTGGACATGACTGAGCGACTTCATTTTCACTTTTCACTTTCATGCATTGGAGAAGAAAATGGCAACCCACTCCAGTATTCTTGCCTGGAGAATCCCAGGGATGGCAGAGCCTCATGGGCTGCCATCTATGGGGTCACACAGAGTCAGACATGACTGAAGCGACTTAGCAGCAGCAGCAGGCTGGTGTCAGTCAGTTCAGTTCAGTCGCTCAGTCATGTCTGACTCTGCGACCCCATGAATTGCAGCATGACAGGTCTCCCTGTCCATCACCAACTCCCAGACTCACATCCATTGAGTCAGTGATGCCATCCAGCCATCTCATTCTCTTTCGTCCCCTTCTCCTCCTGCTCCAATCCCTCCCAGCATCAGAGTCTTTTCCAACGAGTCAACTCTTCGCATGAGGTGGCCAAAGTACTGGAGCTTCAGTTTTAGCATCATTCCTTCCAAAGAAATCCCAGGGCTGATCTCCTTCAGAATGGACTGATTGGATCTCCTTACAGTCCAAGGGACTCTCAAGAGTCTTCTCCAACACCACAGTTCAAAAGCATCAGTTCTTTGGTGTTCAGCCTTCACAGTCCAACTCGCACATCCATACATGACCATTGGAAAAACCATAGCCTTGACTAGACGGACCTTAGTCGGCAAAGTAATGTCCCTGCTTTTGAATATGCTATCTAGGTTGGTCATAACTTTTCTTCCAAGGAGTAAGTGTCTTTTAATTTCATGGCTGCAGTCACCATCTGCAGTGATTTTGGAGCCCCAAAAAATAAAGTCTGACACTGTTTCCACTGTTTCTCTATCTGCCATGAAGTGATGGGACCAGATGCCATGATCTTAGTTTTCTGAATGTTGAGCTTTAAGCCAATTATTTCACTCTCCTCTTTCACTTTCATCAAGATCTTCACTTTCTGCCATAAGGGTGTTGTCATCTGCATATCTGAGGTTATTGATATTTCTCCCAGCAATCTTGATTCCAGCTTGTGCTTCTTCCAGCCCAGCGTTTCTCATGATGTACTCTGCATATGTTAAATACTCTGCATATAAGTAGGGTGACAGTACACAGTGTAGTTTGTCTTATTTTGTCTATGAGGGAGAAAGAGACGTGATTAACTAATTGCCATTTAGTTACAGTTACATCTTGCTTCCCTCACTCTCTGGGATGCCCAGGGATGAGTTGGAATTTAGAATATACTTTGGGAGCTCAGGCAGGTGGTTTTGTAAAGACTGTTAAATAATTTCTTGTGTCTTTGGAGTAATTTCCAGTGTTAAAGAGAGAAACATGGCTTATCAGCCTATGGCTTGAGCTTCTACCCTTCTGGGAGGGGGCAGGACCATTGTGTGTTGAAAGACACAAGGAGGAGAGCTGGTGTCACACGCTCAATGCCTTTAGCACATTATTTACAGCCCACTGCACTGATTGGGATAATTTCCATTGCAACTTTCCTTTGGAATTCCTTGGGCTTGGAAGCAGCAGCTTCAGAGGCTCCTTAAAGAAAACTGAGCCCGTCCTTTTGTGGACAGTGTGTTTGGTGGGTTAGATTTGATGGTGGCTGACTCCAGGTAAACATATCCCCTTGTGGCCTGGCTTGCCCAGTCTTCCTGCTCCTGGCTATAGGGGACGTGGGGCACAGGGGAGGCTGGAGAGGAAGGACTGGTTCATATGTTTGCAAGATCATCTTACAGGTTCCAGAATAGAGTCTTAGCCCCAGCTAAAGAGAAGCACGGATGTGCTGCCTAGTAAATGCCTCCTGAGATGGGGTTGGGGGTGGGGAAGCAGACAGAGAACTGTCTGGAGTAATGATTCCTAGGCAAGCTGGCTTTGGTTGTCACCAGCATCATCCTTGCACTGGCAGCACAAGCGCAGAGAAGGAGCAAACTGCTGAGTCTTGGCTGAAAGCTTTCCATTACTCAGTTTTCACAAAACATGGCTCGAGATGCAGGTGTTTGGTGGGAAACTCTCTTAGTTGATCACTTCCATACCATTAAGGCTCCACTATTGTATCAACCACACAGTCATCTTTTTAAGAGGCTCCTGTTTTTAACTGTGACACGTCTCAAGCAAGATGCTCTAAGAGCGCATTGAATAAAAATATTCAACAATTATGACCAAAACAATGAGGGTGACTTGATTCTTCCATTCCATCATGATTCAGGTAGAATTGGCCAAAGCTGGCACCTCAAGAACAGGGAGGTGGGACATCCCTGGTGGTCCAGTGGCCAAGACACTGCGTTCCCAATGCGTTCCCCTGCTTTCCCAGGGGATCTGAGCTTGATCCCTGGTCAGGAGACTAGATCCCACATGATACAACTAAGTGTTCTCCTGCCACAGCTAAAGAGTCCACATGCCACAAGTAAGACTTGGTACAACCTAATAAATTTTTAAAAAAGAAAAAAGAAAGTATGGTGAGCTGATAGAAGACGTCAAGACCAGAGAGAGGTGGGGTCAACTGACCACACAGAGATGGAGAGATCTGTGCAGAAGATCAGGAAGAAAAGAGAAGAGCAGGCAAGTACAAGATGTGGACAAGTATTCATATCAGCAGAGGGCCAGTTCACAGGTGAGGAGATGCAACCAGAGCTCAGAACATCAGGTTCTAGACTTTTAGTTCCTTCACTGCAAGATCCCAGCCCAAAGCAGGGGTCTGAGAGACAGGGAGTGACAGAGACTGAGATGATATCAAGACCCCAGCATGCCTTGGGCAGGGCTCAAAGTCCACAGCCAAGTAGAGCTGGAGTGTGGGCTCTGGGAGGCAGGACCTTCTTTTCTTTACATCTGCATCCAGGAGGAAGGACACTGCCTGATATGAACAAGTACCTAATAAATATTTGTTGAGTGAACAAACGAAAGAAAACAAAGCAAAAGGCAAGCCAAGACATTCAGACCGAGTTAATACTGGGCTGGGCAGGCAGGCCGGAATTGTTTAGAAGTGCAATGCTTAGGATAAACAAAGATCATAGGTCTGTTCCAAAGCAGCTGTAGGAATTAAGTCCAAACCCCACTAATGGGTGGACTAAGGTTGAAGGACTATGCCTTGTCGATGACAGACTGACTCAGGAACCACCAGGGTCAAAGCATTTGGTTAGAGGGCTGACAGAGGTTGATAGCTACAGGTGAGCCTTGCAGGTGACCTCCCTGAAGCAGGTTTTATTCCCTTATATGACATCCTTCCCTTATATGACTTCCCTTATACGACATTCTGTATGCATGTCAAGAAGCAACAGTTAGAGCCGGACATGGAACAACAGACTTGTTCAAAACTGGGAAAGGAGTACGTCAAGACTATATATTGTCACCCTGCTTATTTAACTTATATGCAGAGTACATCATGTGAAATGCCAGGCTGGATAAAACACAAGCTGGAATCAAGATTGCCAGGAGAAATAGCAATAATCTCAGATATGCCAATGACACCCAATAATGGCAGAAAGCAAAGAGGAACTAAAGAGCCTCTTAATGAAAGTGAAAGAGGAGAGTGAAAAAGCTGGCTTAAACTCAAGATTAAAAAAAAAAATGAAGATCATGGAGTCTAGTCCCATCTCTTCATGATAAATAGATGGGGAAACAATGGAAACAGTGGCAGACTATTTTCTTGGGCTCCAAAATCACTATAAATGGTGACTACAGCCACAAAATAAAAAGATGCTTGTTCCTTGGAAGAAAAGCTATGACCAACCTAGACAGCAGAGACATTATTAAAAAGCAGAGACATTATTATTATTATTATTAAAAAGCAGAGACGTTACTTTGCCAACAAAGGTCCATCTAGTCAAAGCTATGGTTTTTCCAGTAGTCATGTATGGATGTGAAAGTTGTACCATAAAGAAGGCTGAGAGCCAAAGAACTGATGCTTCTGAATTGTGGTGTTGGAGAAAACTCTTGAGAGTCCCTTGGATTGCAAGGAGATCAAAGCAGTCAATCCCAAAAGAAATCAACCCTGAATATTTATTGGAAGGACTGATGCTAAAGCTGAAGCCCTAATACTTTGGCCACCTGATGCAAAGAACCAACACTTTGGAAAATATCCTGATGCTGGGAAAGATTGAAGACAGGAGGAGAAGGGGACTACAGAGGATGAGATGGTTGGATGGCATCACTGGCTCAATAAACATGAGTTTGAGCAGGCTCTGGGAGATGTGAAGGACAGGGAAGCCTGGTGTTCTGTAGTCCATGGGGTTGCAAAGAGTTGGACATGATCGAGCAACTGGTCAACAACGTGACATCCTTCTGTGACTCTGTCATTGAGGACCCAGGAACTCAGATTACCCACAGCAGGACAGATTTAGAGAACTGGAAGGCTAGTAGGTGTTCTGAAGGCTATTTAAAACAGACAAGGAAATTGGGACCAAAAGGAAATTAATGATTTGGTAGACAGAGTCCAAAATATTTTCTCTTTCACTCTGTTTGGTTTTCATACTTATGGTTTGTGCTTCGGTCGTGCCCCTAAGAGATTGTAATCTCCCCAAGGAAGATATTTTTATAGCATCATTGTCTCAAGTACACATGGTATAAAAAATGATGGGCAAGCAGTTTCAAATACAGCTGTTGACTGATAGAATGAGTGAGCAAATTTTGTGAAAAAAAAAATTTTTTTTTAAAGAAACAAGTGAGGGGGCTTCCTTGGTGGCTCAGCGGTAAAGAATCTGTCTGCCAATGCAGGGGACACGTGTTCGATCCCTGATCCAGGAAGATCCTACATGCTGTAGAGCAACTAAGCCAGTGTGCCACAGTTATTAGTGACGCAGTTGTGGCATCATTAGAGCCCATGCTTGGCAACAAGAGAAGCCACCTCAATGAGAAACCCACACACACCACAACTAGAGAAAAGCCTGCGCAGCAAAGAAGACCCAGCACAGTCAAAAATAAATAAAAAGACAAGTGATCTGTTTTGAAATTCAGATTCCGTGCGTAATGAAAAATCTATAAAGAGCTCAATGTAGCTGCTTTTCCTCTCATCATCTCCAATCTTCGGGATTCAGATAGTAATACCACCTCTGGTTTAGGGCCTGATAATAGAAACAGTGGAGATGAGATGGTCCTAGGTTTTCCTGGTGGTTCAGCTGGCAAAGAATCTGCCTGCAATGCGGGAGACCTGGGTTCGATCCCTGGGTTGGGAAGATTCCCTGCAGAAGGGAAAGGCTACCTACTCCAGTATTCTGGCCTGGAGAATTCCATGGGCTCTATAGTCCATGGAGTCTCAAAGAGTTGGACACAACTGAGCAACTTTCACTTTCACTTTGTGATTTTATTAATTCAATTTTGAAAATTATATGCACAACTTAAAAATTTCAAATGTGCCCTCAATATTCTTTTTAGCCATATGTTTATTATGCATAAATGAAAACTGATATTTTACAAATGACACATCTTGGTCAACTTTTATTATTTTATAACAACCTTATTTTATAAGTTAGCCTTTTACATTTCTCTAATAGTACATTAAAATACATTAGGAATCATAGGTCATTTGGAGTCTAAAAAACAAAACAAACAAAAACCAAACTCATAGATACAGAGAACAGACTGGTGGTTGCCAGAGGGGAGGGGATTTGGGGATGGGTGAGATGAGTGAAGGGGGATTAAAGTTACAGACTTTCATTGATAAAGTAAATAAATCACAGGGGTGTAATGCACAGCATGGTGACATAGTCAATAATACTGTATTACATATTTGAAACTCGCTAAGAGAGCCAATATTAAAAGTCCTCATCACAAGAAAAAAGTTTTTTTTGTAACTAGGTATGGTGACAGATGATAACTAGGCTTATTGTGATCATTTCACAGTGTATACAAATATCAAGTCATTATGTTGTACACCAGAAACTAAAGCAATTTTATGCCAATTATATCTCAATTTTAAAAAAGAAAGATGTAATTCCAGTGTTGTTGCTTAGTCGTTAAGTCATGTCTGACTCTTTTGCAACCCCATGAACTGTAGCCCATCAGACTCTTCTGTCCATGGAACTTCCAAGGCAAGATTACTGGGATGGGTTGTCATTTCCTTGTCCAGTGGGTCCTCCCAACCCAGGGATCAAACCCACGTCTCCTGCATCATTGATAGGCAGGTTCTTTACCACCAAGCCACCGGGGAAGCCCCCAGTGTTGATGGGAGGCAATAAAATTAAAAATCTCAAATTCTTCTTTAAAATGGTTAGTTCTTTCAAAGTGGAAACTCTGTGATTGGGAAAGAAAGGTTGGAACAGGGAAGAGGGGAGAGTGAATAGGGAGACTGGACTGACATATACACACACTACTGCATATAAAATGGATAATAAGAACCTACTGTATAACACAGGGAACTCTACTCAAGATTCTCTAATGGTCTATATGGGAAAAGACTCTTAAAAAACAGTGGGTATATATATGTATATGAAATGGAATCATTTTGCTGTACAGTTGAAATTGACACAGCACTTTAAATCAACTACACTTCAATAAATTTTTTTAAAACAAGGAAGAAAGTCTAGAACAGTGGTCATACGGCTAATGTTCTTTAGCACACTGGTTTGAAAGCAAAGGTGCATATCCTGAGGAGTCCTCTAAACACAAATATCCAGAAATTCCCTTGCTGTCCAGTGGTTAGGACTCTTTGCTCTTACTACTGAGGGCCTGGGCTCAATCCCTAGTCAGGGAACTAAGATTCCACAAGCCACACAGCCAATATAAAATAAAATAAAAAACATATATCCAGACCCAACTCTAAACAAGATTCAATGGGACTCAAGCATTTTTATTTTGGAAAAACTCCCCGAGGATTTTGATGTACACTCTGATTAACAAACAGCACTAGAAGAAAAAACCAAATTAACAAATTCCTTAGTGACTGCCCCAAGGAAAGTGACATTTCCTCTGAAAATTCTGAATTTCTCTTTCAATTTCCTCTTTCATGTTTAAAGTCTCTCCATCCACTCTCACCACCCTCCACCACTACCAGTACCCAGATTATTCAGCTTCAACCCCTTCACTCTGCTGTCATGGAGGGTCTCTTAAAGTCATTCACACTACGATGTAGATAACTGATAAGGCTTAGTACTTCATCCATTGACAGAAGCAGGGTCTCTGGACCTTGGCACTGTTAACATGCTGGGCTGGGTAACTCTTTGCTATAGGGGCCATCCTGGGTCTTGTAGGAAGTTTAGCAATATCACTCACATAATCTACTCACAAGATGACAGTATCACCCTCCCAGGTTATAACAATCAAAAGTGTCTCCCCATATTGCCAAATATCCCCTGGAGGGAAAACTTGCCCTGCCTTGAGAATCTCTCAGCTAGAAAACAACCCCAAATGTGTATCGGGAGGAGCTAGGGTGCTTTGTGCACAAAAATAGACCTCAGTATAAATTGAGAAATGGAGAAGATCATTATGGCTAAGAAATCTGGAGAACTTTATGTAAGAGGCAGAACCTACAGGGCCTGGATTAAGACACAGAGAGTATTATTGTCTCCATGCACCCATCTGACCTCTATTTGTAGAGTGATTTGAGTTTTAACAATGATCAAAGACAAGAAGGACCCTAACTACAGCATTTTAGGCCTGAGTTAATTCATGGCTGGAGTATTTGAAGAACTGGAGAGACTTTCCCTGTACTCACCCCATCCTGGCACTCTCCCAGAGGTAAAAATGGGCCTTGGGAATACTACTCAGCCATGATAAGAATGAAATAATGCCGTGACATGGATGGGCCTAGAAATTCTCACGCTAAGCCAAGTCAGTCAGAAAGAGAAAGACAAATACCCTAGGATATCACTTACATGTGGACTCTAAAACAGGACACAGACGAACTCAGCTACGAAACAGACTCATGAGAACAGACTGGCGGTTGCCAAAGGGTAGGGGAGGCAGGTGGAGGAGGGAAGGACTGGGAGTTTGAGATCAGCAGACGCAAATTAGTATATACAGAATGGATAACCAACAAGGTCCTACTGTATAGCACAGGGAACTATACTCAGTATCTTGTGATAAAGTGCAATGGAAAAGAATATGATAAGAAATGTATATATACATATAAATGAGTCACTTTGCTGTAGAGCAGACATGAGCACAACACTGGAAATCAACTCTACTTCGGTAAAATGTTAAATAGTAGCCCCGAGGAAGCAAACTCCAGTCAGAGAGTCTGGGAAGCTGGAGACAGTCCAGGTAAATTCCAGACGTCAGGTCATTAAAGAGCTGCTCAAATCCTCCAGTGCCCTGCGACACTGGGCTGAAGCCAGCCCCGGGCCCCCTAGAAGGGCTTTCCAGTAGACGCGGTCACCGTTCAGAAAGAGTGTTGCTGTTGGCTGTGAAACAATAAAAAAGAATTACACAAAGGGTGCGGTGCCAGCAGGCCAAAGAGGCCTCGGTGAGGAGACATGTCTCAAGTCTGAAGGTGTGCATGGGGGCTGTGTAAATGCCCCGGTTAATGTTTAACCTGCCCAAGGATGAGTACTGAATCAGAGGACAGCATTTCTCGCATGTCTATGGTGTCAGGCAATATTCCTATTGAGGCCAGGGTGTCACCTGACAGGCACCAGGTGAGTGATCCCTGGGCAGTGGCACCACTGTACCCTAAGTCCCCCCCCCCCCCGGCCCAGTTTAAATTACACCAGGATCCAGGGTTTCACACTTGTCCTGGCTGACGTGTTCCTTCCAGCTACCTTTCCATTGTCCCACCTTCCTCTTCGTTGCAGCATTCAGGAGACTACCATTTCACTTTGTTAACTCATTGCCATGGTTTCCATTCAATGAGCGGTGATGTCACAGCGATGAGAACTAGAGCTCGCTCTCTCCTCTGATTACAGCCTGCTACAGTTCCCTTGTCACATGCCCTACAATTCGGTTAATGCTCACAGCAATCAGTCCTCTTTCACATGGGTTCTGTCTTTCACTGGCCGTGTGATTTCCAGCTGATCACAGGGCAAGCGGAGATGAAAACTGGGATGGGCAGGATCCACGGGTGGCATCCAGGTGCAGGCTCTGTGCCTTATCACAGAGACAGCCTCAGGCACGGGCAGTAAAAATGAAGGAATGGAAGATTACAAAGTCTGCAGCTTTAAAAAGTTTTATTTTTACATCAATAGCAAACTTTTCAAATCAAGGTGAGAAAAAAGATACCCACTCGAGTATTTGTGCCTGGAGCATCCCACGGACAGAGGAGCCTGGCGGGCTGCAGTCCATAGGTTGCAAAGAGTTGGACATGACTGAAGCGACTGAACAAAAAGATGTAAAAACTATCCGTCATACCACCACATAGAGCTAATCATTGTCAACATTTTCACTCTCATCCTAGACTTTATTCATACATATGGGTAGCAGGGAAGAGAGCCCGTGAATGGAGACTGGGGATGTGGTAATCTCCTCACCTTAAACCTGATAAAATGAAGGAATGGAAGATTACAAAGTCTTCAGCTCTTAAAAGTTTTATTTTTACATCAATAGCAAACTTTTCAAATCAAGGTGAGTAAAAAGACACCCACTCCAGGATTGTGGTCCAGTGGCTAAGACTCCGAGGTCCCAATGCAGGGGACATGGGTTTGATCCCTGGTAAGGGAACTAGGTCCCACATCTATAACTAAGACCTGCCAAATAAATAAACAAATAAAATATTTTAAAAACAAACAAAAAAACTGATAAAGATGTGTGTTTTTTCTTGCCCATATGCATAGGGATCCCAGCGTTCTGGATGAAGGAAGAGGGAAGGGATTACACATGTTGATTAGGGGGAAAGAGATGAGTTCTCCTGGGTTCTACGGAGTGGTTTGGAGGCACTGTGAATAAAGGGTTAGATGTAATCAGATCTTGAAGGAGCTAATTCTCAGGACAGCCTGGGACTCAGACCAAAAGCAGCCTTGGGGCCTCATTGGCAAAGAAGGACACAGAATACAGCGGACGCCCTTTCTCCCTGAGTCCACTGCAGACTACTGAGCAGCCTTGAGGTTCACACCTTCTGTAAACAACCGTGTGCTCAGGCATATCCGACTCTTTTGAGACCCATGGACTATTATAGCCCACCAGACTCCTCTGTCCATAGGATTTCCTCGGCAAAAATACTGGAGCAGGTTGCCATTTTCTGCTCCAGGGGATCTTCCCAACTCAGAGATCAAACCCATGTCTCCTACATTGTAGGCAGATTCTTTACCACTAGTGCCACATGGGAAGCCACAGGCCTTGTGTGCCACTGGAAGGAACTGCCTTTGGGATGTCTCCCCTGGGATGTCTTGCAGGTCCCTCTTACTCAAGTCCCAGCATGAACTCTTACCTATTCCCTTTCTCCTGCTGTGTTCCCAGCCTGTGAGTGTCAGCACCATCATCTGCCAGTTGTTCAAGTCACACCCTTGGGAGTGGTCTTAGCCTTTGTCCTCTCCCTCGCCCTCCATAATCCATCAACCATCAAGGCCTACCGAATCTATCTACACGCCAATTGTCTCTTGAATACGTTCCTGCTGCCTCTGTTCTCGTCCAGGACGACATCATCTGGTTATCTGTATGGCTCCATAGTTTCCTAGAAACTATGCAGGCTTTGGTCTCAGTCCCCCTCCGCCCTGCCTCCCCGGGGCTGTCAGAGTGAACCTTCTAAAGCAAAGGTAGACCCTGTCTCTCTGCTGCTCACACGATGCCAGCAACACTTCATCCTCGATGGAGCCTGCCATCCCGGAGTCTACATAGCCAGGCCTGATTGTCAGTCTTGTAATTGTGCCTCACCCTTCATGCTTTTGTAACGTCAAACCATGCAAAACTCTGCAAATGCATGTGTTTTCTTTTCCCCCTCCTTCTTTCTCATCTGCGCGTTGCTCAGCTTATCTTCCTAAAAGCTACTCTCTTTACAATTCTCATTTCTAGGGTTTCTTACCTTTTAAGGGATCTCTGGCCCCTCCAGGGAGATTTAAGTATCTCTTCTCCTGTGTTCTTATTGTAGTTTGTTCATAAATTCATTTTAGTTCCTTCACATTCTTCTGTCATGGAGGGTTAGCAAACCCATGTCTCCATTAATTTGTAAGCTCCCTTGAGAAGAGGGACAGGACTTTTGATCTTGAGGTCCTAGCATTTAGCAACATGATTAGCACCCATGAGGTGCTCAGTAAATGTTCAAGACACAGATGAATGAATGGATGGATAAATGAATGACAAATAACCCCCAACTCTAAAACTAAACAATAAGTCCAACCTTTGCCCTGTCTTTGAACTGTTCTCTGGGTGCAGATTATCGTACATCAGCATAAAGCAGGTTCTACCCACTCCTGTTTCCACAACAGAAGGTTAAGTCATGGAAATTGGAGGCACAGGCTTTGGAGTGAGACTACCTTGAGTTCAAATCCGGTTTCTCTCATGTATTAGCCGAGTGACAGTCAAGCTACGTGAGCTTCTCTTTTCTACTAACTTCATAGCCTTACAATCTTACTCCTCTCCCTTCCCACTGTGCAGTCCAACTCCTTATTTGATTGATGCTCCCAAAACATGCCAGACTTTCTCTTTCTTTCTGTTAAATGGGGGTATTACAGCATCCTTTATAGAACTGTTGGGAAGATGAAATGATATATTTTATATAAAGAGTTCAACATAACACCTGACAGGTAGGATGCTCAATAAGTGATGATTGTTATTTCTATCATTCTTCAGTCTTATTTCATTACTGTGTTATCCAACCACTGAAATAATTGCTCTTAACCTTTTTAGTGTCAAAGACTCTCTTAGTCTTTGATGTCAGAGTCTTTGCACATGAACACAAATTTTACATATAATTTCAAGAGTGTCAAGAAACTCCACAAACAGTTCCTTGGAATCCACATTGGGACTCCTGTTACTAGAAGGTGGAAAAGTAAACCAGATGTACTATTCTAACTATATTCTACTTTAAAAAATCTGAAACATAGCTGTAAACTGTCAATAACTGAGTGAAAGACAAGAGATACATCTGAATTTCTTAATACTGCTGGCAAAATGCCATCAGACTAAGGTAATTATTTGAAGAAAAAACTTGACAGGTTTCAAAAATGCAGCTCAGGGACTTCTCCTAACTTTCTGGTGGACTCTATCTGCCTCTCTGGACACTGGTTAGTGGTTCTCCTAACAGTTTTCAAGATGGATAAATCAGTGAGAATTCATTAGCCATGTGTGTGCTAAGTTGCTTCACTTGTGTCTGACTCTATGCGACCCTATGGACTGTAACCCATCAGGCTCCTCTGTCCTTGGGATTCTCCAGGCAAGAATACTGAAGCGAGTTGCCATGCCTTCCTCCAGGGGATCTTTCTGACCCAGGTATCAAACCTGCATCTCTTATGTCTCCTGCATTGGCAGGCAGTTTCTTTACTATTAGCACCACTTGGGAAGCCCCTCATTAGCCATGGAAATGAAAGTATTAGCCGCTCAGTCATGTCCGACTCTTTGCAACCCCATGGACTGTAGCCCACCAGGCTCCTCTGTCCACGGAGTTGGCACTATCAAATAATGCAATAAAGGAAAGTTTTAAAATTAATTAAAATTCAGAAACACTAGGCATTGTTCTGGGTCTCATCATGTCAGCTGGAAATCATCCACCATCAGTGTCTGGAAATGACGTGGACAACATGGCGATCAAAACCTAATCAGTGCTTGTCTTTCTAATAGAACTTATCGGAGACCAACTTGTTTTATGTAATAGGGGAATACAGAGTTTTTCTTTTTAAATTATAACCCTTTACAATAAATGAAATATACTAGGATCCCTCTTGATTTAAAAGACTATGATGATCAAATGTAAAAAAAGTTAAGAATCCTACTCTTTATTAACAATTACCCAGTAATTTTAACATGTTATATGTTTGGATTTTATCATTTAGGATATTTTAATAACAAAATACGGCCATACAGCATTGAGGTCATCTGTAAAGCACTTAATTTTTCTTTCTACTTTGGGAAAACACCACATTTGAACTAACCCTCACTTGGGCTGGAATTAGTATTTTAGTGAAGCTTGAAATTGCTCAACTAGGATTGGCAGCTATGCCACCCTACATACAGAATTTTCTAGGTAACCATCACAGCTCCAAAGAGAATGTCAGCGTTGTGAGGAATAAACATCTGTTGTGTGACCTGAAAGTAACAAGGTAAAGGTTCAACCCTCCTGTCATTCTTGGGCACTTTGGTGGAGACCACTTATTCCTCTCCAGCATCCATTCTCTTCTCTTTCTTTAACAGGAAACTTCCTCTCAAGTTCTCACAGGCACATGGCTGACCAACAGAAAACTACATTTCCCAGCCTCCTCGTAGCTATGGCCATGGGCCCCAGGTCCCACCCATGAGATGTGAGTAGGAGGGACCAATGCAACTTCTCTGACATATCACATCCTTAAGATAAATTTGATTCCATCCTTATCTCCTCTTTTTCATTCCCAGCAATTAGATTGAGGATGAAGTATAAATCAGTTGTGACCATCAGACTAGAACAGCATCTTGCAGGAAGACTGAAGTGAAGTGAAGTCGCTCAGTAGTGTCCAACTCTTTGTGACCCCATGGACTGCAGCCTACCAGGCTCCTCCGTCCATGGGATTTTCCAGGCAAGAATACTGGAGTGGATTGGCATTTCCTTCTCCAGGGGAACTTCCTGACCCAGGGATCGAACCCTGGTCTCCCGCATTGTAGGCAGACACTTTACTATCTGAGCCACGGATTGAGCAAAGGAGAAAAGAAGCCTGGGTCCTTGGCCCTTGGAGAGGCACAGCCACTTCTCAACCTTGGACTGACTGGTCTATAATGAGAGAGAGAGAAAGAAAGCACTCAGTTTCTAGCCTTTAAGACATTGTATATGCTCCTCTTTGTTTTAGCAGCCTAGCTGGTACCCTAATTGAGCTACGCACCCCTTTAGAATGATACATGGCTTGCTAGGTATGTGCTAAGCTTGTCGCCAATGATCTCTGTACACTTTTGTGCAAACCCTGTCTGTTGAACATGGACTCTCTTCTAGCCAATAGCATCTGGCAAATATGACGGATGTCCATTATTATGTTTCAAACGATGATTACTTCTCTAACAGGAGTTTGCTGGTTTTGATGATGCAAGCTGCCAGGTTGAAGAGGCCCATGGAGCCTGGAACTGAAGGAACAGCCAGCAAGAAACTGAGAACCTAGGTCCAACAGCCCACAGTGGCCTCAGCTCTGCCAACAACCTTCAGTCCAGTTCAGTTCAGTTGCTCAGTCGTGTCTGACTCTTTGCGACCCCATGAGTCCCAGCACGCCAGGCCTCCCTGTCCATCACCAACTCCCGGAGTTCACTCAGACTCAGGTCCGTCGAGTCCGTGATGCCATCCAGCCATCTCATCCTCGGTTGTCCCCTTCTCCTCCTGCCCCCAATCCCTCCCAGCATCAGGGTCTTTTTCAATGAATCAACTCTTCACATGAGGTGGCCAAAGTACTGGAGCTTCAGTTTTAGCATCATTCCTTCCAGAGAAATCTCAGGGCTGATCTCCTTCAGAATGGACTGGTTGGATCTCCTTGCAGTCCAAGGGACTCTCAAGAGTCTTCTCCAACACCACAGTTCAAAAGCATCAATTCTTCAGCACTCAGCCTTCTTCACAGTCCAACTCTCACATCCATACATGACCACTGGAAAAACCATAGCCTTGACTAGAAGGACCTTAGTCGGCAAAGTAATGTCTCTGCTTTTGAATATACTATCTAGGTTGGTCATAACTTTTCTTCCAAGGAGTAAGTGTCTTTTAATTTCATGGCTGCAGTCACCATCTGCAGTGATTTTGGAGCCCAGAAAAATAAAGTCTGACACTGTTTCCCCATCTATTTGCCATGAAGTGATGGGACCAGATGCCATGATCTTCGTTTTCTGAATGTTGAGCTTTAAGCCAACTTTTTCACTCTCCTCTTTCACTTTCATCAAGAGGCTTTTTAGTTCCTCTTCACTTTCTGCCATAAGGGTGGTGTCATCTGCATATCTGAGGTGATTGATATTTCTCCTGGCAATCTTGATTCCAGCTTGTATTTCTTCCAGCCCAGCATTTCTCATGATGTACTCTGCATATAAGTTAAATAAGCAGGGTGACAATATACAGCCTTTACGCACTCCTTTTCCTATTTGGCCTTACTGCCCACTATTTCCCAGTGTCCTGATCATCATACCAAACTATCTTCCTCCAAGAGCATTTCGGGCCTTTTCAGAAAAGCATATTTCTTACTTCTCTGGTGGTACAGGGGATAGGAATTCGCACCTGCCAAATCCAGAAACATGGGTTCAATCTCTGGTCAGGGAACTAGTTCTCACATTCTACAACTAAAGATCTCCAATGCTACAACAAAGACCTGACACAGCCAAATAAGTAAATAAGTAATAAAAATAATCCTTAAAAAAAACAAACTCTAGTTTCCATGCTACCTCCTACCAAAACCCCATTTACAGGATACGTCACAAGAGCATTTCGGGCCTTTTCAGAAAAGCATATTTCTTACTTCTCTGGTGGTACAGGGGATAGGAATTCGCACCTGCCAAATCCAGAAACATGGGTTCAATCTCTGGTCAGGGAACTAGTTCTCACATTCTACAACTAAAGATCTCCAATGCTACAACAAAGACCTGACACAGCCAAATAAGTAAATAAGTAATAAAAATAATCCTTAAAAAAAAAAAACTCTAGTTTCCATGCTACCTCCTACCAAAACCCCATTTACAGGATACGTTCTGAAGCCTACAGGCATAGTAAACTGCCCACTCCCAATCTCTGCTTTCAAAGTTCTAAGCCCATATCTCTAAGATAAGAATCATTTTGCTTATATTATAATTATTTATCTATACATCTTGGGCATTGGAATCTACCCACAGGTGGGCTGTGTCTCTGACGGAATGTAAAATGTTGAAAACACCTCATAGGTTAGAAGCTGATAGGGTAGGTTTTGCTCACCCAAGGCCTGGACAAAACTAGATTTGTTGTAAGTAGGATAGTTTAAACTACATTTATAAATGGCTTTATTTTTAAATTTTTTTAATAAGTCATCATTTTCACTGTTCAAAATGCAAAGGGTATAATTGCGTGTAAAAGTTGAAAACTTTTCCTCTCTCCCATGTATCCGGCCACCTAGTGTCTCTTTGAGTAAATGATGTTACTCATTGTTTATATCTTCTGGATAAAGTCCACAATCCTTTACACACAGTGTAAATTGTTTTCTACTTGGGCTGGTCTGTCTTCTCAGTCCTCTCTCTGCCTCCAGCCTTGGCCCTCTACTTTCCAGGCTACGCTGATTTCAGCTCCTCAAAATGCCCTGCTTTCTGTAATCATCTTCCCTCACCCCGTCTTCATTTAGCAAAATGTTTCTGATCAGGCTGGCTTTCAGCAGGTCTGTGCTGGTGTCCAGTGGGTTCCAAGACTCCCCTCCCCTCATTTAATTCTTCTCCCCTTGAACCTAATTCCCTGTTTACCGATGTTTATCCTTCGAAGGCCCTGGACCCCTTGAGATCTGAGACTCTATTCATTACTGAAGACTAGCAACCAGCGTCTAGCCCACAGCAGGGCGGGAATGAAGGCTGCTCTCCTCTCACTGGACTCGTTCTCGGGGATTTCTGAGCCCTCAGCCTCTGGAAGTTCTGGGATTCACGTTTTCCAACCGAGGCATAACTTACAAGGATGTCTCTGCCACAACGCCCCACCTTACCTTGCCCCCAACTCGAACCAATCTGGATGTGTTTCCTCCGCGCAGCCTGAAGGAGGCGCCAGACACACAAGTAACCCTGTGAGGCTGTTCTCCCAGTTCAGTCCCCACTGGGAGGACGAGGAGCCTTAGTCACGCGGAGGCACAAGCCTGTGGGCCTGCAGAGCTATTTCTCTTCGGGAGAAGATAAAATAGCAGAGCGCTTTCATCATCAGCCTCTTCCCTGAGTCCAGTCAGCTCTTGGACACTGAAAAGTCAGAGGTTCTGCTTTAAAGGGCTAAAAGGAAGATTCTGGGCCATGGTGATCCTTGCTCCCTCCTCTCTGTGGGGACTTTATAGATGGACACTCAGCTGTCTCCCGATCAGCCACTCCTTCCTCCTGCCTCCACAGGGCAACTTAACCGCCTTCTCTCAAACTTCAGCCCCCACCTCACTGAATGTCAACTTACTCCATAAATTGTAAAGTATTGTAAAATGCAAGGTGATTGTTACCATTATTTTAACTCAGATTCTTAATGGCACCAAAATCTTCATATAAGATAGTGACTCTGGGAGTGTCACAAACACCTACCATTCGTATATATATTTTGTACAAGGAACCAGAGGCCCTAAAGAGGCTATCTTATGTATTTAATTAGCATTTTGTGCTTAGTCACTCGGTCATGTCTGACTCTGCGTGACCCCACGGACGGCAGCCCACCAGGCTCCTCTGTCCCTGGGATTCTCCAGGCAAGAACACTGGAGTGGGTTGCCATGTCCTTCTCCATTCAGTGCTATAGTAATGTATAATAATAATCCATGTTTGTTACATACTCACATAACTGGTCCATGCCCAGCTTTCTTTATATTTACCCATCTTTATATTTCTTCATTTACTCATATATTGATTTACTTGTAAAAATCAGTCTATCTCCAGAAGACGTCTGTGATCCAGATATCTGAATATTTTGAACTTTTGCTGTATACTTATTTTCATAAAGGAAAAAAAAAAGGCCACTTGTAAATTAGCATTTTATTTGCTCAATTTTCAAAATAAAATCTCCTTACAGTTTTAAGCTCACTTTACATAGCTACTTTTTCTTCTTTCTTTCTTGTTACAATCACTTTTTTAAGGAGATCTTTGATTAATGTTTGGCCTTACAGACTTTTGAATTGCATTCTTCAACTTACTGTTTTTCTGTTTAAGTACTTCAGTTGTTTGACTAACAAACAGGCATTCCAATGCATTTCAACAGCTCTTGTAATGTAATAAATTCAGAAAATATATTTCTTATAAATAAGAAAATACTTAGGTTCCCTTAAATTTCCCAACAGTGTTTACAAGCCTAGAATTTTTTTAGTTATGACATTTGTCATTAAAAAATCTGAATCAATTACATAATTTAATTTAAATTGGACTCTTCAAAATTCCCAACTACTCTCTAACATATTAATCTCTCTTAAGTGCTATAAATTCTTGTGATATCAAATATACAAAGATCATTCCTATTTTAACATCATACAGTAATAAATGTAATGAATGTTTACTTCTATATTATCTCTGTAATTAATTCTAAATCTCCCTGTTATTTCATGGAATAATTTAAAATATCTATTCATTTATTTTATTTATTTGGTTGCAGCATGTGGAATCTAGTTTCCTGACCAGGCACTGAACGTGAGCCCCCTGCAATGGGAGCTTGGAATCTTAGCCACTGGATCACCAGGGAAGTCCCAATATAGGTTTGAAATACTTGTACATTATCAGATGGCTTCCCTGGTGACTCAGTGGTAAGGAAGCCACGTGCCAGTGCAGGAGATGTAAGAGATAACGGGTTCGATCCCTGGGTCAGAAAGATCCTCTGGAAGAGGGCATGGCAACCCACCCCGGCATTCTTGCCTGGAGACTCCCATGGACAGAGGAGCCTGGTGGCTACAGTCCATGGGGTTACAGAGTCGGACATGACTGAAATTACTTAGCATGCATGCACATTAGTTGGAATAAAAAAGGACAAGTGATCACCAGGGTTAAGTTCAACTAAGGGAAAAGACAGGAATGTTCTTGGAGTGCACAAGTTCTTGGTGAGTAGCAATCCAGGACATGAGAATGGAAACCATATTGTGCTGGGGGTGGGGGTGGTAATAAGTGAGGGATGAGAAAGTGTTTATAGATGCTGACTACAGACAGCTCATTTAAAAGTGTGATTATAAAGACAAGGAGAAAAGGTAGATCAGGAAAGGTCTTTAAAGATGAAAAATACTTCAGTACTTAAAGTGTGTTTAACTGCTGGAAGGAGCTAAGTCAGTGAGAAGAGGCTGAAAGTTCCATAGAGAAAGATGACAATGTGCTGGTTGGAGAGTCCGTAATTTCAGGGTGGAAACAGGATCCCATGCACAGAGGCTGAATGAGCCTCTGGCAGCGGGAAGTAAGAAAGGGAAAGTTGCTCAGTCATGTCTGACTCTTTAGTCCATGGAGTTCTCCAGGCCAGGATGCCTTTCCCTTCTCCGGGGAATCTTCCCAACTCAGAGGTCGAACCCAGTCTCCCGCATTGCAGGAAGATTCTTTACCAGCTGAACCATAAGGGAAGCCCTTCAGCAGCAGGGGAGACCTGCAACCCACAGAACAGGAGGAGAGGGAGAAGGTGGACACGTAGGTGGCATGAGAGTGTGTACACTTAGGGGCTGGATTGAGGGAGCCGTGTCTGATGCCTTCTACTGCTGTGAATTCAGAGGCCAGGCGATCTACTCAGAGTGAGACAGGCAGGCAGAGGGAGGAGGACGTGAGCAAAGTCATGAGCCAGAGAAATCACCGGGGAGGAAACATGGTGTCACTGGTAACCGTTCAGTGAGCCTCCTTTCCTGTGTGCGTCTCCCAATTCCAACTTCTCAGATCTCGTTGGGTTGCTTTGTTGCTATACAGTATGGATTTTTCTTATTAAATAAGGTTTTGGGTTTTCATAGATGGTTGATTCCCTTATTGTTACTTCTGGTTTCGTGATCAGGGTGGCAAAGGTGATTCCTTCAACCCACAGGACACATTTGTATGGAAATCACCCCAAGGGGGCTTTTCTCAGAAAGGGACTGTGGAGGTGGCACCAGCAGTGGTAGAGCTCACGCTCATCTTCAATTCCAAAGTTGCTCTGTTTTCTGGGAATAGAAAGACTACATTTCCTCCCATCTCCAACAGCCTGCACACTCTCTAGTCTCTCTACCTCTCTGCCCAAGTGGCTGTGGGACTGGGTTCTGGCTTCTGGATGTGAGTAGAAGTGAGGTATAGATGGGCCTCTGGGTTGGACAGCTGGTATTTGTCAAGTGGAGTAAAACTGAAGCTTTGTTCTCACCCAGACACCCCAAGGTCAAAGCTAGTGGCAGAAACTGAGCTCTGATGAAGTAAAGAGTAGAATAAAGTAAGATGACTACTCCTGAGGTCAAGGAAAACTTTCCTTTCTGCCCTTGCACAGGAAGACTCCTTGGGGAGTCAAAAAAGAAGAGGTGCTACCCCATAATAAGTTTAGACATGTAACCACAGACTTCTGAAGTAGGATTCATCTTAGGAGAAAAAAGTTGCCCACACATATTGGGAAGGGTCCTAGGACCAGTCAATCAGGTGTGAAAAAAGAAACAAGATAATTGGCTAAAGGCAAGCCCAGAAGGACTGTCCTATGTAAATGATTTAAATCACCTCTAAACTGTGTTCTTCATTCAGGATGCTCTCACTCCTTTCTGAGTGTGTATTTCTGTCTAGTTTCTGACTTACTGTGTTCCTCCTCCTTAGAGAGGATGCCCATATCTTTTCTCTCTGTGGTTGTATTTCTGTCTTGCTTCTGTCTTAAATAAACAAAATTCTTCTCTGTGTGCTCTCCCACAAGTTATGTGGTGTCTCTAATAATGAACTTTGTACCTCTTTTTTAGAGTTTTTGCCTCTTTGAAACATTCTTGATCTCAAATGGAGGAAAGAGCCAGGGCCTCTTTGGTTTTGACCTCTATCCCCTGGTGGTCTGGTGGCTAGGATTCCTGGTTTTGATCCAGGCCACCCGGGTTCAATTCCTGGGCAGGGAACTACAATGTCTCTTCAGGACTGCTCACTGCTCTCTCTCTGAGATTAGAAGCATTTGTATTACTTCCTAGATCAACTCACTATAAAACCTCCCACACAAGAGCATTGCTTGCTTTCTCCTCTCATTAACTGAGTAGAGGGGAGAGCAACCACCTAGAAGCAGCCCAGGTCAGTGAATTACTGGTTCCATTGTCCATCTGCCTTGAATTGGGATATGAGTGAAAAATAAACTTTTACTTTGCTAGACTGTTGAGATTTTGAGATGGTTAAAATATTTTAGCCTATGTGACTCATAAGACTTCTTATGTGAGTTGAAGGTTGATTATCATCACATTCTGATAATCTAATTTGTACATCTGCATAAAAGATACACTGCTGAGTGGCCCTAATTAATAATTCTGTTGGCTGGTGGGGACCCACACTCCTGATAAAGGCCTGGCTAAGCAAATTTAGAGTTTTTGCCTCTTTGAAACATTCTTGATCTCAAATGGAGGAAAGAGCCAGGGCCTCTTTGGTTTTGACCTCTATCCCCTGGTGGTCTGGTGGCTAGGATTCCTGGTTTTGATCCAGGCCACCCGGGTTCAATTCCTGGGCAGGGAACTACAATGTCTCTTCAGGACTGCTCACTGCTCTCTCTCTGAGATTAGAAGCATTTGTATTACTTCCTAGATCAACTCACTATAAAACCTCCCACACAAGAGCATTGCTTGCTTTCTCCTCTCATTAACTGAGTAGAGGGGAGAGCAACCACCTAGAAGCAGCCCAGGTCAGTGAATTACTGGTTCCATTGTCCATCTGCCTTGAATTGGGATATGAGTGAAAAATAAACTTTTACTTTGCTAGACTGTTGAGATTTTGAGATGGTTAAAATATTTTAGCCTATGTGACTCATAAGACTTCTTATGTGAGTTGAAGGTTGATTATTATCACATTCTGATAATCTAATTTGTACATCTGCATAAAAGATACACTGCTGAGTGGCCCTAATTAATAATTCTGTTGGCTGGTGGGGACCCACACTCCTGATAAAGGCCTGGCTAAGCAAGAGCAAATTTGGAAAACTCAGCAGTGGCCACAGGACTGGAAAAGGTCAGTTTTCATTCCAATCCCAAAGAAAGGCAATGCCAAAGAATGCGCAAACTACCTCACAATTGCACTCATCTCACATGCTAGTAACATAATGCTCAAAATTCTCCAAGCCAGGCTTCAGCAATACGTGAACCGGGAACTTCCAGATGTTCAAGCTGGATCTAGGAAAGGCAGAGGAACAAAAGATCAAATTGCCAACATCCGCTGGATCATGGAAAAAGCAAGAGAGTTCCAGAAAAACATCTATTTCTGCTTTATTGACTATGCCAAAGCCTTTGACTGTGTGGATCACAATAAACTGTGGAAAATTCTGAAAGAGATGGGAATACCAGACCACCTGACCTGCCTCTTGAGAAACCTATATACAGGTCAGGAAGCAACAGTTAGAACTGGTCATGGAACAACCGACTGATTCCAAATAGGAAAAGGAGTACATCAAGTCTGTATATTGTCACAATGCTTATTTAACTTCTATGTAGAGTACATCATGAGAAACGCTGGGCTGGAAGAAGCAGAAGCTGGAATTAAGATTGCAGGGAGAAATATCAACAACCTCAGATATGCAGATGACACCACCCTTATGGCAGAAAGCAAAGAGGAACTAAAAAGCCTCTTGATGAAAGTCAAAGAGGAGAGTGAAAAAGTTGGCTTAAAGCTCAACATTCAGACAACTAAAATCATGGCATCTGGTCCTGTCACTTCATGGGAAATAGATGGGGAAACAGTGGAAACAGTGTCAAACAGTGTCACACTTTATTTTGGGGGTCTCCAAACTCACTATGTCACAATGCTTATTTAACTTCTATGTAGAGTACATCATGAGAAACGCTGGGCTGGAAGAAGCAGAAGCTGGAATTAAGATTGCAGGGAGAAATATCAACAACCTCAGATATGCAGATGACACCACCCTTATGGCAGAAAGCAAAGAGGAACTAAAAAGCCTCTTGATGAAAGTCAAAGAGGAGAGTGAAAAAGTTGGCTTAAAGCTCAACATTCAGACAACTAAAATCATGGCATCTGGTCCTGTCACTTCATGGGAAATAGATGGGGAAACAGTGGAAACAGTGTCAAACAGTGTCACACTTTATTTTGGGGGTCTCCAAACTCACTGCAGATGGTGATTGCAGCCAGGAAATAAAAGACGCTTACTCCTTGGAAGGAAAGTTATGACCAACCTAGACAGCACATTAAAAGAGGGATATTACTTTGCCAACAAAGGTCCGTCTAGTCAAGGCTATGGTTTTTCCAGTGGTCATGTATGGATGTGAAAGTTAGTCTGTGAAGAAGGAAAGCTGAGCACTGAAGAATTGATGCTTTTGAACTGTGGTGTTGGAGAAGACTCTTGCGAGTCCCTTAGATTGCAAGGAGATCCAACCAGTCCATCCTAAAGGAGACCAGTCCTGGGTGTTCATTGGAAGGACTGATGCTGAGGCTGAAACTCCAATACTTTGGCCACCTCATGCGAAGAGCTGTCTCATTGGAAAAGACCCTGATGCTGGGAGGGATTAGGGGCAGGAGGAGAAGGGGACGACAGAGGATGAGATGCCTGGATGGCATCACCGACTTGATGCACATGAGTTTGGGTTAACTCTGGGAGTTGGTGATGGACAGGAAGGCCTGGCGTGCTGCGATTCATGGGTTTGCAAAGAGTCAGACACAACTGAGCGAATGAACTGAACTGAACTGAAGCAAGAACAATATTTGTCTTTTAGACTTTTTCTCTGTTTCCTGGCCTGGTATTCTAATCAACTGAGTTTTATTTAGATGTATCAATGCCTTGAGGCAGGCAGTGATGTCTCAGTAAGCAGAAGTTGCCCCCAAACTAACAAATTAGGGGAAAAGTCAACAACTGAGTCACGTATGATAAAAGGGTATTTTTCTAAACTTACAGAAGTCTCTTATAAATCAACAAGAAAAAGATAGACAAGGCAATCTTCCAAATCAAAAGGGAAAAGAAAAGCAAATAACCAATACGATGAATAGATCCTCAACCTCCTATTGCTTCTCATAAATGATAGCAATGAAGATACTAGGGCTGCTAGTGTACACATTACCACTAGGAATATCCTTGGTCCCTGAAATCACCCCAACCCTGAGCTCTGGTGAAATGGTAGTTAGGGCAGCCTAGGTGCCAGGAGAAGGCAGTGGCACCCCACTCCAGTACTCCTGCCTGGAAAATCCCATGGATGGAGGAGCCTGGTGGGCTGCAGTCCCTGGGTCGCTAAGAGTCAGACAGTACTGAGCGGCTTCACTTTCACTTTTCACTTTCATGCATTGGAGAAGGAAATGGCATCCCACTCCAGTGTTCTTGCCTGGAGAGTCCCAGGGACGGGGGAGCCTGGCGGGCTGCTGTCTCTGGGGTTGCACAGAGTCGGACATGACTGAAGCGACTTAGCAGTAGCAGCAGCAGGTGCCAGGTGATGGTGAGTGAGGGTAGCAGAGACTTGGTGCTCATCATGGCAAAGTTCCTCACTTATTTGGCTGTTGGAACCGATGCCAGGCAGTATGGATCTAGTAAATACAGAATTTGGAGCTGATATCTCAGAGATCTCGAGCCATCATTTTAGAGATGAGGAGATGGAAGCACAGAAAGGCCAAGTTACCTGTCCAGGTAACTATTTCTCCTTTGATGTCTCACATATAACTCACACTCACTGTTCCCAACAGAGCTCATCATATTTCTCCCCATACGAGCTTTTCTGGAATTCTTTATCTTGAAGAATGTCACCTCCCACCCACACCCAGACAGCTATGCCAGAGAGCTGAGAGTCACCATGGACTCCTCTCCCTCAATCTCAAGTGATCCATCTGTCTCCACTTCTTGTTAATTGCCGCCTGTCTATCTCTCCTATCCCCAGCCCCATTGCCAACTTTTGTTTGTTTTTGCCACACAGCAAGGCTTGTGGGATCTTAGTTCCCTGAGGAGGGGATGGAATCCAGGTAGAAGCACAGAACCCTAAGCCACAGGACCGCCAAGGAGCTCCCTCCACCCCCCATCTCCATCTCCATTATTGTTTTTCCCTGATTTGGGATTATTTCAGCCTGAACTAGGGCGCCTCTCATTTAACCACCTTTGGCGCTTTTCCTTCCCAGAGAAGCCAGAGTGACCTTCAAACACCGGAGCCTGATCGTGCCTCACTGCTGTTCTGAATCCTGAGGCGTCTCCACCTTAGGATGAGACTGGTGCATTGTGGTCTGGCCCCGCCCACCTGTCCTACCTCAACTCCCTGGCTGCAGAGCAGGTAGGATTTCTAGTGGCTGTTCAAACAGGCCATATGCTCTTGTTTCTTCAGTTTCTCCACGTTGCAGGGGCTGCTCCTTTGGCCCAGAATCCCCTCTCGGGTCGCTCTCCAAAGCCCTCCTTTTTGTTCAAGTCTCAGCTGAAAAGCGCCTTCCTCTGAAGACACGACTTGCCCTGAGATTTCCTTGCTTCTGCTCACTGGCATTGCACCTGACCTTGCCTGCCCTCTGACGATATCCTCCCAGTCTGTCTTCCAGGGTCTCTGTAAGCTCCTGGATGGTGGGGCAGCTTCTTCTAAATATTAAATCCCCAGGGCCAATCTAGGGGGAATGAGCAATAACTGTGTGTGGAAAGGAACAGATGCTCAACAAGACAGTTTCTCATGTTGTCCTGGAGCTCAAGGGCAGTGTGGAGGATGGGTTCATAAGGACCTCATGGTGATGGTAGACTTGTGGGGCCTGGTATCTGGAAAAGTGAAGGGGACCAGGTGCAAGTTTAAACACACACCTCATTCACAACACCACACTAGAAAAAGAAATCTAAGTCCTGGTCTCTGAGCATGATGAGAATATGTGCTCTTTGAAGAGAGAGAGTGCACTGGCCTGGAGTTTCCAACAGGGTCTGTTTACAGGGAGATTTTGACTTTCACTTTGCAAGAGGAACCCTGGAAGGGAGCTTGGCTCCTCTGCACCCTGCCCTCCTCTGTTCTCCTCCCAGCCTGGAGGGCAGCCCTTTTCTCCTGTGAATGACCAATCCTGATGGTGGGAGGTGGCCTGCTGGTAATTCTTCAGAACCTGGCAGCAGGTTAAAGGACAATCTTTGAAAAATAAACAAATGACCTCAAACCTTAACTTCTCTAAGAAAATCCACTGTTAACCCAAGCGCTTGTGTGAATAGAGCTGGTAAGGAGTTACAAACCTGAACTTCAGTTAAAGCAGTAAAAAGGAATTTTATGGAACCAGTAGGAAAACATCTACTTCTGCTTTACTGACTATGCCAAAGCCTTAGACTGTGTGGATACATCTAACTGTGGAAAATTCTTCAAGAGATGGGAATACCAGGCCACCTGACCTGCCTCTTGAGAAATCTGTATGCAGGCAGGTCAGGAAGCAACAGTTAGAACTGGACATGAAACAACAGACTGGTTCCAAATCGGGAAAGGAGTATGTCAAGGCTGTATACTGTTACTCTGCTTATTTAAATTATATGCAGAATACATCATGAGAAACACTGGGCTGGATGAAGCACAAGCTGGAATGAAGAACCTCAGATAGGCAGATGATACCACCCTTATGGCAGAAAGCAAATAACTAGAGCCTCTTGATGAAAGTGCAAGAGGAGAGTGAAAAAGTTGGCTTAAAACTCAACATTCAGAAAACTAAAATCATGGCATCTGGTCCCATCACTTCATGGCAAATAGATGGGGAAACAATGGAAACAGTGACAGACATTTTTGGGCTCCAAAATCACTGCAGATGGTGACTGCAGCCATGAAATTAAAAAACACTTACTCCTTGGAAGAAAAGTTATGACCAACCTAGACAGCATATTAAACAGCAGAGACATTACTTTGCCAACAAATGTCCATCTAGTCAAGGCTATGGTTTTTCCAGTAGTCATGTATGGATGTGAGAGTTGGACTGTGAAGAAAGCTGAGCACCGAAGAATTGATGCTTTTGAACTGTGGTGCTGGAGAAGACTCTTGAGAGTCCCTTGGACAGCAAGGAGATCCAACCAGTCCATCCTAAAGGAGATCAGTCCTGAATATTCATTGGAAGGACTGATGCTGAAGCTGAAACTCGAATACTTTGGCCACTTGATGCAAAGAACTGCCTGATTTGAAAAGACCCTGATGCTGGGAAAGATTGAAGATGGAAGGAGAAGGGGAACAGAGAATGAGATGATTGGATGGCATCACCGACTCAATGGACATGAGTTTGAGTAAACTCCAGGAGTTGGTGATGGACAGGGGGGCTTGGGGTACTGCAGTCTATGGGGTTGCAAAAAGTTGGACACGACTGAGTGACTGAGCTGAACTGAATGAGGGGAAAGAACAGAACTCCATCCCCATGAATGCAGAGTTGACTGGGTTTTAAAAGGTGAATGAGAGCAAGGGGCAACGAGATGGAGTTGGGCCAGCAGTACTGATTACAGTTCAAAGGAATGGTTCTCAGGGCCTTGAGAAAGACACTTCTGAGTTGTAGGAGATTCATACACATCTGGAAGGGACAGAGGGAGGATTTGCAATGGTGCAGCCTTTTGAGGAAGGGCTCTAAAAGTGAGACAGGTTGGGACCTGGGACCCTTTGCTGCAATGCTTGCACCTGGGCAAAGGTCTCCTGCAGCAACAAAATACAAAGAAACTACAAGGGACTAAAAATAGCTGTGTGCATTTGCAGTGGGGGAAAATTATGAACAAGAAGATACAAAAAGACCCCAAACCCAGTAAAAGAGGGAGTCTGCTTTTGCACTGCTCATGCACCCTGCACCTAGGACCACCAAGGGGTGGGCAACCCACTTAAGCTACCCCTCCAGCCCTACCCCTGGATCCACCCCTGCCCTCACCCCACATAAGGAATCAGCAGCCCCCCACCCGCCACCCTCACCCTCTCAGGGAGCAAGCAAGGGAATCTGTTAACTTGTTTTTGCTTCCTGGTGCTGCACCTCAAGTTCCAACATAGCCTTGCCTGAATTTCTTGCCTCTCTTCTGCTTCTTACTGGTTTCTATTGATTAAGGAGGCCAAGAGCAAAGGTCTGTAACAAGGAAGGGAGGTGAGGATCGAGGGGCCAGTCCTCAGATGTTGGCAGGAACAAAACACTGAAACCTCCTGGCAACAGTGAGTTTTCTCAGGTAGGCATTTGAATGAGAGGCTGGAGTCATCCTCGGGGCTTAGCCTTATGCAGCAAGAAGCCATGGTGGAATTTATCCACAGCATCGACGTTTCCACGGAGCGGGTTATGGGCCCAAAGTTCTCCAGTTCTCAGAGCCATTTGCCAGTAGGAGCTGCTAAACGTTTAAAATGGTCCCTTCGACGTCGGCTTTCCCTGTTCGCTGGGCTCCAATACGCAGTTAAGTGGGCCGTGCAGGAAGCCAAGAGGCAGTGGAGAGCGGGTGGAGTGTGGGGCGGGTGAGGGGTTGCGTCGCAGGCCACCAGGAAGAGGGAGCAATAAAGCGAAAGTGACCGTTCAGAGAGAGAGCGGCCAGCCAGGCCTACGGCTTCGGTTTCCCGATCCCTGCCTCCCCCAGGGGCGTCTGAACATCCCGGCCCGCTCTCTGTCTCATGCCCCTCGGTTACCGCCGGATCCTCCGCGCCTCAGTTAGGCGTCCCCTCCTTGCGCACGGCCAGTCCCGCCGCCTGGGCGCGCGGAAAGGGTGCCAGGGCGCGCGACTGGACCGACCCTGGCTCCGCCCTCTCGCCCGGAGCACTGAGCGCCAGGCGCCCTCCTCACTCCAGACGCTGCCCCGTGTGCGCTCAGGCCCCCGCCCGCGATCGCTGGGTCATGGGCGCCGCCGGCTCCTCGGCTCTGGCCCGCCTGGGCCTCCCCGCGCCGCCCGGGCCCCGCTGGCTCGGGGTGGCCGCCCTGGGACTGGCCGCGGTGGCGCTGGGGGCCGTCGCCTGGCGCCGCGCGCCGTCCCGGCGGCGCCGGCGGCTGCAGCAGGTGGGCACGGTGAGCGAGCTGTGGATCTACCCGGTCAAGTCCTGCAAGGGGGTGTCGGTGGACGCGGCCGAGTGCACGGCCCTGGGGCTGCGCAGCGGCCACCTGCGGGACAGGTAGCGCCGAGCGTGGGGACAGCGTGGGACCTGCCGGGAAGGGGGTGGGTTGGGGGAGCTGGGGCTTGTCCCAGGAAAGGAGAATAGAGGTTTGCCGCTTGGATTTCTTGGGCTGTCTCTGATCTTGTAGATAGAAGGGTCAAGTTCGTGTCTGGTTTAGATTTGGAAAGGTAGTGGAGGCAAGCTGTTAGCTGCAAGTTTTTGGGCCTAGAGGGCTCAGTGAGGCCAAACGACTCACAAGGCTGGAGTTTGGAGTGGGAGTTTGGAGTGGAGAAATCTTTATTGCAGGGCCATGCAAGGAGACTGGTGTCGTTGCCTCCCCCAAACCTCTCCTGGAAAGGTTTTGACAAACTTTTTTTTAATCTTTATTTGTTGGTCTGCACTGGGATCTCTGGTTGTGACCTGTGAACTACTAGTTGCAGCACATGGGATCCAGCTCCCTGACCAGAGATCAAACCCTGGCCCTACACTAGGATCGCAGAGTCCGCTGAACCACCAGGGAAGTCTCTTGACAAAGCATTTTTAAAGCCAGGTGAGGGGGTATCGCAGGCTCAGAAATAAGATCCTGCACAATTTTCTTGACTGGCTTACAGTGAAGTAACATGGGTGTGTCACAGAAGTTAATGTTATCATTCCTTAGGCTCCAGGAGGCTTGGAGCTGTGTACTCGTGGTCATCTAGTAGTTAACATCTTCCCTTTGGTGAGGGTTTTCATATCTATAAAACAGCCCGGGAAATATCTATCAAATACTGTTATTTAGGCGTGCTGTAGTCCGAGGGTTTGCAAAGAGTCTGGACTTAGCCACTGAACAACAACAAGGTACTTCAGAGAGGACCTAAAGCAGAGATGAGGGAGGGACTGTCCTGGGAAAGCCCCACAGGGTCCTGCTTGCTTACAAAGTCTCTGCCCCTTCCTGGAGGAGAGGCTCTATAAAAACATGGGGTCTGATTGCTTATCTCCAAGGCTGCTGTTCTAAATTTTCTGAATCTTCGTATGAACGCAATAGTAGAAAAATAAAATGTTCTTGGCACTAGTGGGTAGACAGGAGCAATGCTGAAACCAAGTCTTGTTCAAGCACACTGGCTTTGGCCTTGCCGGGGCTGGTCCCTCACCATTTCCAATCCCCAGGGAAGGTTCTTGAGACATGCTGGAGGTTGGGGCCCTGACCTGCTGTAATACGTAATGAGCAGAGGGCAGTCTTCTGTTGGGAGAGGAGATGGCAGATGGACCATGCGTGTAATACCTGCCACTAAAGGAATAGTGTGTCCCCTCCCCCAGAGGCAGAGTGGGCCTCAGCGAAGAACTTTAGGTAAAGTCCTTACCTACATAGGACCTACACATCAGAATTTCATTCTCCTCCCTCAGAAAAGGTGCCCTGTCATTTTTCTCCCCCTAGAGGTGAGCCCACAGACATACTCGTGGACACAGAATGGTGCAGCTGCATAAGGAGGCCATCTTGGCAGGTGTCAACTTAAAAAAAAAAAGCACACAACGTGAGTGTTAAGTTTTACTTGGGGCAAAATGAGGACTGCCACCCAGGAGCCAGACCCTCAGATAGCTCTGAGAAACTGTTCCAAAGAGGCCGAGGGGAAAGCTCAGTATGCATGTGATTTGGGGAAGGAGGAATACATGCAATCAAGCACCTATTTTTCCAGAAGATTTCTACTAGTCTCGTGAAGCTTTGCTAGTCATGAGGAATAGTTATTGCCTTCAAGGGTTTTAGTGCTTTTCCAAATATGAGAAGATATAAAAATTGGGCTCACAAAATTGGCAGATGAAAATGTCTAACCATCTGAGGACGTGTCTTCTCAGTTTTTCCCAGAGCACAGAGTGCTTCATTCCTCTCTCCGCCCTGAACTCCTTTCAGGAGGTGTTGAAGGTCAGCAGCTGCAGCAACACATGATTTAATCCTTGCAGAGGTAGATGGCCAGACCCCTGGCATGTGCCGATTGGTAGTTGAGACAGGGAAGGATTCCAGACCCTAGAAAGAGTGATCAAGGAAGAACGGAACCTCCTTTTTGGCTTCCTTAGGATGAAGATGCTTTGCTGTCTGGCTGGGATAGATTAGCTGTGGTCCTGTGTCTAGAGGAGGGAGGTTTGCAGATTGGTTGTTGCAGGAGCCTTCTAGCGGAGGGTATCTGCTGTCCTGAGTTCACTCCCGGGACACGTGTATTCTCTTCACTGAAGATTGCTCTCCCCTTAAAGAAATGTGGGCTCCCATGGCATGGAAAAACTTCAGGTTGTTTTAGAAAAGTGTTGTGTGAAGCTCATAGGGAATTTTCCATCCCCTTCACCCCAGATTTCTAATCCTGGAGAGTTATTTATTTTTGGTTGTGCTGGGCCTTCATTCCTGCACGTCTTTTTCTAGTGATGGTGAGCTGGGCTGCTCTTCCTTGCTGTACGTAGGGTTCTCATTGCAGTGTCTTCTCTTGAGGAGCACAGGCTCTGGGTGTGCAGGCTCAGCAATTGAGCAGACAACCCACTCCAATATTCTTGGCTGGAGAATCCCATGGACAGAGGAGCCTGGTGCACTACAGTCCATAGGGTCACAAAGAGTCAGACGCGATTGAAGCGACTTAGCATGCCCGTTAACATCCTTATTTGCTGATATGGCAGGAAATACTCCATTTCTTAGGTGTTAAAGTCTCCCTAGGTGATTCTGATGCTATCATTAGAGGGTTTTCTCTGGGACCATTAAGAAGAATCTGAGCTGATTCAAGTGTGAAGGATTAGAAAAGCCTCCTGAGTGCTGGGGAGACTTGAGCCAGAGTGAAGACATACATTCTCCTGCTGCACATCCAGAGAAAAGGCAGTTAGTTGTGCTTCCTTCTTCTTCACGTGATGTTGTTTCACAGAGAGTCATTGCTTGCCTGTGTGTCCGCTTTTCATCAGGAAGAACTATTGTTTCCCACTGCATGTTGCCACTACTTTGCTGTGACTCTGGCTTCCATGGAAAAAGAATATTTTTCCTTTGCTTCTCTGCCTCTTTGGACGTCCGAAAATAGATGGAACTGTATGAGCCTTCCCTTGTTTTGAACAATATATGCTTGAGATGGGATAGTGTGGTGTGGAGACTGGGGTGAGGCAGGGAAAAGTGATGGAATACTTTTATTCAGTGGTTCATACTCAGCAGACACTGAACTAAGGCCTTTCAACAGATAATATAATTTAAGCCTCATGGCAATCTTGTGGGCTAGATATTGTGTCCACTTTGCAGATAAGGAAATGGTATCAGAAAGGATGAGTATCTGACCCGAGATCACGGTAATCTCGGTGAGGCGGCAGTGAAGTGAGATCCTAATTCCCCGCCCAGGAATTGAACCTGGGTAGCCTGGATGAGAATCAGGAATCTTAGGCACCAGGCCAGCAAGGTCTAGAGCTAGAAGCTATTTTTTCCCTGGATATTTGACCCCAGTGAAAAACGTATTTATCACTGAGGCAGAAATTGTAAATGCCGATACAAAGTTTATTATTAGCAATATGAAGAGAAAGGGTGTAGGCAGCCCTCTTAGTGAGAAGGAACCCACCTATCTCTTGTCTCAGAAAATGCTAACAGTTCTAAGTGTCCAGCCTGAAGCTCACTTCTTTGGGCCCCTGTGAAACGCAAACAGGAGGCCAGTTGTAACTATCTAACCTGGAGCCCATCTATCTCTTATAACAACAAGACCACTATATGCTGAAGGGGTTTGAACTCTGAGGGCAACACTCATGCCCTTGCTGTGAAGCCAGTATGTAATTACAAGGGCAAGGATCACAGCAAGTCTCAGGAGACCTCCAGAGAAGTCACTTAACCTCTTCCGAGCCTGTTTTTCATTGGCGAAAGAGGTTGAATTTGATGGTCTCCAAGTCCCTGTCTAATTTATATTTTACTTATTAAGCGATAACTGAAACTGAAAAACAAACTGGAAAGAACTCTGCTATAACGCTGTTATTCTCCCAACTTGAGATTTCCATCATGAAACTCCGAAGATTCTAGAAGGCAGAAAAAGGCTGCTTTGATTAATTTCCATTTTGAACTCATGTCTTTGGAACTGTTCTCAGATGCTGAGCGCTTCTCTAAGTGCTCTGGGCCTTCAATTTCTAGAGCTGTTCTAGTCAAAGCCTTTAACGTGTCTGTGAGCGCTGGGCCTGAGTGCCCTGAGCTTTGAGCTGGTTTCAAGACTGTCCAGCAAAACGCTGACACTGGCTATTTGGCACAGATTCTGGGCTGTCCTCCTTGGCCGTATGTCTCACCCATTGATAAATCCACCCCAGCCCTTTATGAAGCCAGCCCTTCATTTCTTCTGCACAGACTATTCCCTCTTGGAGACCTGAGTCCCCTAAGTTTATTATCCCAAGTGTCCTTCCCTCCTTCTTTTACCCTCCAGCTCTCTGTGGTGGGGCTCCTGTTTTCTTCCTTTGTGGCTCAGTCCTTCCCACTTCCCAGGCCAGTCTGTCCATTTAGAAATGACACTTTCCATCTGTCTTGCACTCTGCTCCCTGAACACTGCTGTGAGTCATTCAGGACATCGCTGTTCCTTTGGAGACTTAGTTCTGGGCTCTGCAATGCTCTTCATGCCACACACTCGTGTTTTCTGTGTAAAACGAAGGTGCTGGCTTTCAGGGTTGCAGGTGAGGAAAAGTGGGTCATGATCAAATCCACACTGCAGACAGATCCTTTCTTGTCTGGCAGAGCAGAGGTCATTATTCACTCCTGGGCATTGTTTGTGTGCAAGAGGTGAAAAATAACATCACTCTGGTTACAGGGTAACGGGAGTGGCTGGTGTGTGTTGCCGATGGCACTTGGCATCCTCTGTTGTGATCATCCCACCCCAGGATCAGGCTGCTTGCAAGCTGCCTCTTACCCCTGCCATTGCAGGTTAGCACAGAACTTCCAGCCACCACTTCTGCCTCCTCCCAGGAATTAACACCCAGGTTATACAATAAGCTGGGGGCGAGGCTTGAAAACCAGAGTGCAGGGTTTCAAGTGGGGAGAAAGATGGGAGGTGAGAAGACTTGGCCCAGAGAAGGGCTGACTTTTAGAAATAATGGTCCGTGGGGGTGTGTGACTCCTGTCTGGATAAGCCTGGTTGTGTGGGGCTCTCAGAGGGAGGCTCGTTTCAGAGCAGGATGGGCCATGTTGGAAGTTCAGGTGCAGGCTTTGGTGGGGTTCATCAGAGCAGGGCCACCCAGGACTCTGTGCACAGGATAAAGCTGGAACTAAGGAACAGGGCCCAGCCCTGAGGGAATTGTTTTTGTTAAGCTGCTAAATGGTGCCCAGCTCTTTGCAACCCCACGGACTATTGCACGCCAGGCTTCCTTGTCTTTCACCATCCCCTGGAATTTGCTCAAACTCATGTCCATTGAGTCATCGATGCCATCCAATCATTACAGCCCCTGTCGCCCCCTTCTCCTCCTGCCCTCAATCTTTCCCAGCATCACAGGCTGTGACAAGGTAGGCAGGAAAGCCCTGGGTTGCAGAACGCACTCTCACCCCGCAGGTGAACGGGCTAGGGAACCCTGAAAGCCAAAGATGCCTGGAAAAAAAAAGGAGGCCCCCTCAGAGGGTCGGGGACCTAGTACTGCCCAGCATCCTCAGCTCCCGGGAGAGTAGCCACAGCAGTTCCCAAAATGCCTTTGCTCTGTCACCACTGCCACGGCCACCTCGGTACCCGCACACCAGCACGCATGCCAGGGAGCTGGGCTCAGGACCCAGCCCGTGTCTGCCAGCTTGGAGGCAAGTTATCCAGCACTTGGACAGGGATGGGCTGTCTGAAGGGGAGGTTCCAGAGAGGAGACTCCCTGCCAGAGACCTGGCTCACCAGGTTGTCTCACCATTCCATCTGGCTCCAAGCATATTTTGAAATGTCTCCCTCATTCCAACAGAGGCTGTCTTTTTTATCCCGCTCACGTGTGGGAGGCTTCAGCTTTCAGTGGTGGTTCACTCATCCGAGTCTGCAGAGTTCCTCACTCACTGCTCTTGTTCTGTCTAAAACAGTGATGTTGAAACTCGTTTTCCCTAGGGGTGGCACACTTAGGAATCTAATCATATGTGTGGTATAACGCAAAATGTCGGTATATGCATAACTATAGATAAGAGCATAACCAGCCTAACATTCCATTCTTCAGCTCACTCTACTCCCCACTCTCTCCCTGGATGTGATACACAGAATGTGAAAGCTGAGCCCAGAATGGGAGGTGGGGTGGGGGGTGGGGACTGTCTAGAAGATGAGTTCTTATCTAACACATGAATTGCGTAAGTCATTTTTTTTTTCTCCAGCTTTACTGAGATAACTGGAATATAACATTGAGTAAGTTTCAGGTGTACAATGTGATGATTAGATACACACATATATTGTGAAATGATTCCCATAATAAGGCTAATGAACACATCCTTCACCGCACATAATTTCCATTTTGTCGCTGTCGTTATCGTGAAAGCATTTGAGATTTTCTCTCTTAACAATTTCAAGTGTAAATACAGTATTATTAACTAGAGATGTCATAATGTACATTACAGACATTTTTTCCCCTTAGAGCTCAAAGTTTGTACCCTTTGACTGGCTGAAGGCAGTCACATATTTCCCCCACCCCCACCCCACGGCAGCCACCAGTCTCCTCTCCGTTACTTCCTTTGTGAAATATTTACTTATTTGGCTGCACCAGGTCTTGTTGAGGCATGTGGGATCTGGTTCTCCCACCAGTGAGCAAACCTGGGCCCCTCACCTGGGGAATGTGGAGTCTTAGCCACTGGACCACCAGGGAAGTGCCCTACTTTCTCTTTCCAGCAATTCCCAGCTTATTAGATTTCACTTACAAGTGAGATTTTACAGTATTTGTCTTTCTCTGTCTGACTTACTTCACTTAACTATTAATACCCTCAAGTTTCATCCATGTTGTCTAAAAATTGCAGAATTTCCTTCTTTTATGGCTAAATAATATTCCGCCACATAGATATACCACATTTTCTTTCTTTTTAAAAATGGTCCATGGGGTCTCAAAGAATTGGACACAACTGAGTGACTGTATGCACACATAGAGACACGGCATTGGTTTATAACGTCGTATAAGTTTTCACGTGTGCATAAAGAAGAAAGGCTTTTTACGGGTTTCCTGATCAAGGTCCACAGGTCCCAGCAAGTTAAACCCAGCAGAGGCTGGTTTGCACCCGTTGGAGTCACACACATTCAAGACCTTTGTCTAGAGTTTCAGTCCACCTGGACCAGTAGTCATTTGGTCAGTCCCCTCTTGTTCCACAGCAGAAAGACCTGGAAGACCTTTTGCTTTAACCAGGGAAGTCTCTGACCAAAACAAAGTCCCAAAGTGAGCAGTGTATGAGCCCTAGCAGTAGAGGAGGTCCCTGCACCAGCCTCACCAGGATTTGGGGGACTGGGGATTTTCATACATTGGCCAGATGCTCTTTCCCAGGGTTCTTTGTACCAAACAAACTCCTTTTGGGGTGGGGGGTGGCACCATCTCTTGGACCGAAGAATTTGGCTAGACTTGGATATGGTCTAGAAATTGCTGGGTCCTGAGTGGGGGCAGAGGGGTTTTTTTTTTTTTTTTTTTTTAATGTTTATTTGGTTCCTCCAAGTCTTACTTGCGGCACCTGGGATCTTTAGTTGCTGTATGCAAACTCTTAATTGCAGTGTGCGGGATCTAGTTCCCTGACTAGGGATCGAACCCAGGTCTTTTGCATCAGGAGCTTGAAGTCTCAGCCACTGGACCACCAGGGAAGTCCCAGAGAGGGAGGGTTTTGATGAAATAGAAAGCTAGAGGGGAGCTTTGGAGTGGGTGGCAAAGGCTTTTCTGAGTGTGCCCTTGTTTGTTTCTTGGCAGGTTTTGGCTGGTGATAAAGGAAGATGGACACATGGTGACTGGCCGGCAGGAACCTCGCCTTGTGCTGGTCTCCATCACCTATGAAGACGATTGCCTGATCCTTAGGGCTCCAGGCATGGACCAGCTGGTTTTGCCAACCAAACTGCATTCTTCAAACAAGCTCCATGACTGCAGGTGCTCTGTTCTGGGGCTCCGGGGACCTGTGCCAAGACTCATTTCCATTTAGGCTCTCCCTGTGCTCCACCTTGCTACACTTTGTACAGAAGATGATGAGACTAGTAAAGGAAATATTTAAGAGAAATCTAGTCTATTTTGGGATCAGGCCAGTGGTCAAGTGTGAGTGAGTGAAATAGAATACTGCATTAAGGATATTTAGATTTGCTTTCATCAGATATGGCAAGACATGTAGACACAAAAATGACTGTCATGAAGAAAGAAGTTTTTTTTTTTTTCACACATATATTCACACATGCCAAGAAACCAGAGGCTCATGCCCTGCAGGACCACATGAGGAAATACTGGGGTCTGCCAGGAGGCAGAGAGGGCAAAGGAAACTGCAAGACTCTATTCTGGTTTCTGCAGGCTCTGGGAAAATTGGCCCTGGGGCACAGGGGTTGTCCTTGGTTGTCTGGTATTTCACCCTGGTGATTAGAGCAGGGGAAGGTGGCCAGGTGTAAAACGCAATGGGAGAGGTGGTTGGATGAGGACTTTGTATTGGCTGGTTTGCATATGAAAGCCCAGTGTTTCACTACCTCTCTGAATTGGTTAGCCCTGGAAGGGGGAGTTCCTTCAGCGTCACCAAGTCCCAAGATAATCAAAGCATCAAAAACAGAAAAAGTAATACAAATATAAAGAGGATACAGAGGGCCAGTCCTTAGGGTTTGTCTCCTTTTGTTCAAGTAGGATGGACTTCTATTCAGAATTGCCAGGCAGACAAGGGTGTTCATTAGTGGAGACGTTCCTGCCTGTATCTCTGGGTTGAATGATACGGATGCTGAGGTTTTTCCTGCTGACTCTGTGGCCCCTGAGGTCTGAGATTGAGACTAAGGCATCAGGAGGTATGAGATTTGACCTCTGGCCAGACATGCACCTCAAGCCTGGGTTTCCTTTCAGTCTGCAGGACCCTTGCAGGGCCATCCAGGTGCATGACTTTTCAAGGTCTTGTCCTGTGCTAGCAGCGCCTCCTAGAGGCTTAGACACTTGTCATGGGTAACTTGTAACCACCCGAGAATTCTCAGCATGTGGAAATTGGAGTCTCAGAATGCTCCCTGTACCCTCACGATGTGCTTTTATTAGCCAAGTGTCTGAACTGAAACCCATCACTCCAGGTTCTACAGTTTTGAAAGCCTGAAGCAATCATTCATTGACTACAGTATTTCAGTTAATTATCTCAGTAAGTTTACGAGGCAGGTTATCAGTACACCTTACAAATGAGGAGACTAAGCTCAGAAAAGTAAAGGAGATTCCTTAACAGAGCCATAGGGACGGGGATGCACTGTCGTGGATTTGATTAATTTTCATTGTTAGTTTCTTTAACCAGCTTTCCCTATTCACCTTATGTGGTGTTATTTTACTTTTTGAGAGCGATTGTAGAACAGTAGGGCTTCTTAATTATCATAAGGATTTATGAATGACTGATGTCTAAAAAGTCCAAACGTATTTTCAGGTGTGAGAAAGAAATGACTTCAAGCCTGACAGCCCAATAGAAGTTTTTTTTTTTTTCTTTATAACTGAAGTAATAGTTTCCTTTGAAGAAGAAATTTCTCCAGCTGGGTTTCATTCTGTTATGAGATATATTGACTACTGTCAATATCATATAATTAAATATTTTATATGTGAGGAATCTACATAAAGTATGGAAATGAAAGTTGCTCAGTTGTGTCCGATTCTTTGTGACCCCATGGACTATAATAGAGTCCATGGAATTCTCCAAGCCTGAATACTGGAGTAGGTAGCCTTTCCCTTCTCTAGGGGATCTTCCCAACCCAGGGATTGAACCCAGGTCTCCAGCATTGCAGGTGGATTCTTTACCAGCTGAGCCACAAGGGAAGCCCAAGAGTACTGGAGTAGGTAGCCTATCCCTTCTCCAGCAGATCTTCCCGACCCAGAAATGGAACCAGGGTCTCTTTCCTGCACTGCAGGTGGATTCTTTACCAACTGAGCTATCAGGGAAGCCCCACATAGAGTATATCTAAGTTATAAAACACAGTACTGAAACAAACTCCTGTAGCGCCATCCCCAACTTAGGAAATGCAACATGAATGGATTTATTTCAAGTACCTTCATGATGTCCTGCCCCTCAGAGAAACCAGGGTCCCGAATTTCTTTTTCTCCTGGTTCCTTCTACTCTCCTTTTTATATATGGATGTGCTCCTAGATAATATATGGTTAAGTTTTGCTTCAAGTTTATGAAATGTCATTATGCAATATGTATTCTTCTGTAGCTGCCTGTTCTTTTCAATGCTCTAAGATTTAGGAATACCAGACCACCTGACCTGCCTCTTGAGAAATCTGTACGCAGGTCAGGAAGCAACAGTTAGAACTGGACATGGAACAACAAACTGGTTCCAAATAGGAAAAGGAGTACGTCAAGGCTCTATATTGTCACTCTGCTTATTTAACTCCTATGCAGCGTACATCATGAGAAACGCTGGACTGGAAGAAACACAAGCTGGAATCAAGATTGCTGGGAGAAATATCAATAACCTCAGATATGCAGATGACACCACCTTTATGGCAGAAAGTGAAGAGGAGCTAAAAAGCCTCTTGATGAAAGTGAAAGAGGAGAGTGAAAAAGTTGGCTTAAAGCTCAACATTCAGAAGACGAAGATCATGGCATCTGGCCCCATCACTTCATGGGAAATAGATGGGAAACAGTAGAAACAGTGTCAGACTTTGTTTTTTTGGGCTCCAAAATCACTGCAGATGGTGACTGCAGCCATGAAATTAAAAGGCGCTTACTCCTTGGAAGAAAAGTTATGACCAACCTAGATAGTATATTCAAAAGCAGAGACATTACTTTGCCGACTAAGGTCCGTCTAGTCAAGGCTATGGTTTTTCCTGTGGTCATGTATGGATGTGAGAGTTGGACTGTGAAAAGCTCAACATTCAGAAAACGAAGATCATGGCATCTGGCCCCATCACTTCATGGGAAATAGATGGGGAAACAGTAGAAACAGTGTCAGACTTTGTTTTTTTGGGCTCCAAAATCACTGCAGATGGTGACTGCAGCCATGAAATTAAAAGGCGCTTACTCCTTGGAAGAAAAGTTATGACCAACCTAGATAGTATATTCAAAAGCAGAGACATTACTTTGCCGACTAAGGTCCGTCTAGTCAAGGCTATGGTTTTTCCTGTGGTCATGTATGGATGTGAGAGTTGGACTGTGAAGAAGGCTGAGCGCCGAAGAATTGATGCTTTTGAACTGTGGTGTTGGAGAAGACTCTTGAGAGTCCCTTGGACTGCAAGGAGATCCAACCAGTCCATTCTGAAGGAGATCAACCCTGGATTTCTTTGGAAGGAATGATGCTAAAACTGAAGCTCCAGTACTTTGGCCACCTTATGTGAAGAGATGACTCATTGGAAAAGACACTGATGCTGGGAGGGATTGGGGGCAGGAGGAGAAGGGGACAACCGAGGATGAGATGGCTGGATGGCATCACAGACTCAATGGACGTGAGTCTGAGTGAACTCCGGGAGTTGGTGATGGACAGGGAGGCCTGGCGTGCTGTGATTCATGGGGTCGCAAAGAGTCAGACACGACTGAGCGACTGAACTGAACTGAACTGAAGATTCATCTGTGGCTTGTGGCTGGAAGCTGTAGTTGAGTTTTTTCACTGCTATGTAGTTTCCACTGTATGAGTTTGCTACAACCTCTTTATGCTCTTCTCCATTAACTCATGTCATTTTGCAGTTTTTTTTCTAATATGAAAAATGTCCTAAGAACGTTTTTCTACATATCTTTAATTCTTTAGAACATAAGCTTAGGAGTAGAATTACTGAGTCATTGAGTATCTGCATGTTAATTTTGATAAGGAAATGCCTAAATCCCAAAATTGTACCAGTTTATACCTCACCGGAGTAAGGGTTCATTGCCTCATGTCCTCAGCAATTAGATTTGTTACCAGTCCGCCTCATCTGGCTTTTATTATATTTTTAATTCTGCAAGTGTCTTTAAAATGAATTAGGCGGTATCTCTTTGCAGTTTTAATTTGCATTTCTAGGCATTCCATGGAGAAGGCAATGGCACCCCACTCCAGTACTCTTGCCTGGAAAATCCCATGGACGGAGGAGCCTGCTAGGCTGCAGTCCATGGGGTCGCACAGAGTCGGAAACGACTGAGCGACTTCACTTTCACTTTTCACTTTCATGCATTGGAGAAGGAAATGGCAGCCCACTCCAGTGTTCTTGCCTGGAGAATCGCAGGGACGGGGGAGCCTGGTGGGCTGCTGTCTATGGGGTCGCACAGAGTCGGACACGACTGAAGCGACTTAGCAGCAGCAGCAGCAGGCATTCCATTGAAATCTGGGACTAAATATTTTTTCTTTATAGTTATTGGTTCCTTGTGTTCTTTTTGTCTATGAAATTATTTTTTATGTTTCATGCCCAAGTTTTCCCTACTGATGGGGAGTTCTTTAGGTTGGATATATTTGGACAATTATAAGAGATGCAAAATCCTGCTTTGTGATTTTTTTAAAAAATCTTTTCTATGGTAGCTTCTGAAAAATAGACATTTTAAATTTTATGATGTTCAAAATAATTAACCTTTTGGGGGGGTAATTAGCCCTTTTTTCTGTCTTAAGAAATATACTCTATTCCAAAGTTATAAAAAATTCTCCTACTATTCTTTTTCTAAAACTATTGAAGTTTTGCCTTTCTCACTTATGTTTTTGCATCTAAAGCTTATTTATTTATTTTTTTAGAGTTGATTTTTGATGGTGATTTGAGGTAGAAATTCAATTTGATTTTCTTATACAATTGTCAAGTGTTCCAGTATTTTATTGAACAATCCACTTGTTTCCCAGTGATCTATAATGTCACCTGCATTGTGGCATCTTAAGATCTTTGTTGCTGTTGTCCAGGCTCCTTTTTCCGTGGGATTTCCCAGGCAAGAACAGTGGAGTGGGTTGCCATTTCTGTGTCCAGGGATCTTCCTGACCCAAGGATTGAGCCTGCTTCTCCTGCTTCTTTACCACTGAGCCACTTGCTTCTTTAGAAAGTGTCAGTTATTTTCTGAGCTCTCTCTCCTTTGCACTGGATTCTGTATCCATTCCTGATCCTATCCATCACTGTCTTAATCTCTTTAACTTTATATCTTGATATCAAGTAAGATGAGTCTCCTCGTTATTTTATCTTCCAAGTGTCTTGACTATCCTTGGACTTCACACTTTTATTTTTTAATCAGTGGGACATTGTTATTGTTTTTATTTTTATTTTTTGGCCTCACTGTGTGGAAGGCAGGATCATGGTTCTCCAACCAGGGATCGAACCCATTCCCACTGTAGTGGAAGTGCAGAGTCCCAACCTCTGGACTGCCAGGGAATTTCTTCCGCAGATTTTAGAATCAGCTTGTCAAATTCCATGTAAAACCCTTTTGGGATTTTTATTGGAATTGCATTGAATTTGAGGTTCCCTTTAGGGAAAATTGAAATGAATTTATTTATTTATTTCAAGAGTGCCTGATTCATAGCAAGCCCTAAATAAATGATAGGTCTCACATCTTTATTGTCAATAGCCTTCCTATCTATAATGTGTTATCTTTTCTCCCTTATTTATGTCTTATTTTATTTAACACAATTTCATAATTTTCTCTATAATAAAATTGTACATCTCTTGTTAGATTGAGTCCTAGACATCTTATCTTTTTGTCCTATTTTAAGTGAGAATTAAATTTTTTTTTCTATTTACATTTGATAGTTTATTCTTCGATCATTGGTGAAACTTTCCAGTAAAACTGCCTAGATTTTCTTTGTAAAAGTCCATTCAAGCTTTTATGTCTTCTCAAGTATTTTTAGTGAGTTATTTTGCTTTATGAATTAGCAGATCACTAACTTTGTTGTTCAGTTGCTCAGTCATGTCCGATTCTTTGTGACCCCATGGACTGCAGCATGCCAGGCTTCCTTGTCTTTCACTACCTCCCAGAGTTTGCTCAAACTCAAGTCCACTGAGTCGAGGATGCCATCCAACCATCTCATCCTCTGTTGTCCCTTTTTCCTCCTGCCTTCAATCTTTCCCAGCATCAGGGTCTTTTCTAACGAGTTGGCTCTTTGCATCAAGTGACCAAAGTATTGGGGCTCCAACTTCAGCATCAGTCCTTCTGCTGAATATTCAGAGTTGATTTCCTTCAATCCTGAACTAAATTAGATTACTAACTAATATAGTTCTGTTAATGCTCACTCAGGGAGATGCAGTTCTTTTCTGTGGGGTGGTGATTATAGAACATTTCATTTAGAAACATGGAAGAAAGTGAATTTTTCATAAAATTCGGAGAGAATTGCAGGAGGTGGAATGACAGAAGGGTAGAGTCTTTAGCAGGGAGGGGAGGGAGGAAGGGTTAGTGGGGGGGGGGCTTT